>OY720444.1:106207664-106547019 GCA_963082915.1 Dolichopus griseipennis | reverse complement strand
CGTAACTAAATAAAAGTGAATAAAAAAAGAAAAAAAAAAATATGAGATTTTTATGATTATATTCAAATAAAAAAGAATTAAAAAAAAAATAAAATAAAATTAATTATTTAATATTATAAATAAAAAAATAAAGTTTTTTTTTTAAATAAATCTTTTGTAAAACAAAATGTTTATAACTGTATTTAGTGTGAATAATTTTATGGTGCAAAACGTGCAAAAACTACATTTTGTTTTAAGTGTCTAGATTAATAAATCAATGTTTCAGGGGTTTTATTTTAATATTATACCCGTTTTTATTCAGTATTTGTACTCACACTTGCCTTTATTACTTAACATATTATTTGGTCATTTTATCTATTGTTAAGGAAATAGCTTTCAGGTCAAAAGGTACTAAAACTCAGTCATTCTTTTTAATAGAACTTTTGAAGCTGATAAAACTTTACAGATTTATTCAGGCTTGTTTCAGTTGTCATATCTATTAAATCATTTAATGAATTTGATAAATTATACGGAATGCAAAATCTATAAACAGACCCATTCGATCTTAAATATATGAAAAAAAGTAATGAATCTGTTTTGAAAATCCATTGGGAAAAATCCACTGGATATAGAGTTAAAGTAAATTAATTTTAATATAAAGTGACCATTTCCACTGAACATCCTTTTTAAATAAAACTTTATAAAAATTATATGAAATTGAAAAAAATATTGTCCTTAAACTCAGAATTTCTTAATTTTTGAATTCACTATAAATTTTCCTCACCTTCCATAATCCTTGAATTCTATATTTCTTCCATAAACCTTTAATTTTCTTACCTGATTTCCAAAAATCCTTTAAAATCAAGAGTCCCATCCTAAAATGTGGTTTTAAAAGCGTTGCGGTTTTAGTTTGTTACACTAGCAGGAGAAGCTAAACACCGTTCCAATATGTGGCTTTTAAACCATTCTGTGGCCCTAAAAAAAATTTTACTGGTCTTTATTTTAATATAATAAAATAAATTTTATTCCAATCTCCTTTAGTTACAGCCATATTTAAAATTCCTACACGTAAACATGCATGACTACAAAATTTCAATTTTACATTTATTTATTTATATAATATTTGTACAATTGTAAAAAAATAAATAAGTACTTAGTTTATTCACATAACCTCTTTCATTCAAAACCTCTTATAATTTTAATTGGTTATGTAATATTTCCATTTAATTTTTCCTTATATTTTTTTTTGAATAATTGACGAACGTACTAATTAAAGAGAAATTCTTGTAATCAAGATTGAAATATTGAAAGAGAACTTAAAAATAAAAAAAATTAAATAATATTAACTATATATTTATATTTTAATTTAATATTACCAACCACTTAAGTACTTTTTTCTTAAGTACTTAAAGTTACAAAAAAAAAAAATATTCACAGTGAATATTACAAAAATGTTTAAGTTTTTGATTTCCTTTAATTACCAGTGTCTACAATTTTCCGATGGTAAAAAATAAAAATGAAGATTTTTATCAGCATTTTTCCTATTTATAAAAAAAAAAAATTTCCATTTTATTTTCAAAATAACGGAAGAAAATTGAAAATACAATAAAAGCCCAAAATTCAGTTCATTTTTACATTATACAATTCAAAAACTTTTTCACTCATAACAACATTTTTGTTGTTGTTTTTTATTTCTTTGTCAGTCAACTTATAAATACATACTTATGAATGTGATAATAAATGTTTCTTTAATAAGAGAATTACAGTTATATTTTTCAAATACAAAAAAAAAAAAACACGAATTAAATTAATCAAAATAAAAATCTGTTTTTTTTTTCAAAAAATTGGAATTTACATGGAGAGAAAAGCTCTGAAATTCGTTTTTCATATTTCATATTTTCTACTTTTGTATCCTTTTTTCTTTCTTGTCCTTTTGAAATATTTTTTTTTTATTTTCTGTTTTGATTTCATAAATAGGGTTAAATGTTTTATCGTCCTTGTCATTTTGTTAATTTGTCTATAGGTTACACCTTGTTGACGAGTCAAGGTAAAAAAAATATGAAAAAATATTTCAAGTAAGGAAATAATTTTTAAAAAAGAAAAAAAACAATAAAAAAAGAGCTTGCAAGTCGGCTTTTTGAGTAGTCACGCGATTTAGTGTGTATTTTGTTTGTTTGTTTTATTAGTTGTTATTGTATTGTGAATTGGCTTTTTCTTGTATTTTATTTCACATTTAATTCACAATAAATATTATGAAAGAAATATAACAGTTAGGTGAGAGGAAATAGTGGTGGTGGGTGAGATGGTGGTGAATATAACATTAGAAATGTTGGATATATTAATAATTTTTATTTTTTTAATTGTGGAAATGGTGGTAAATCAAAAACAATTTTCATTTTTGGACATTAAAAGTTTGTTTTATTTTATGTTTTTGTTTTTTTTGGAGAATTTCAAATGGAAAAGAAATTATTGTTTAGTTAATCATTTTTGTTGTAATGTTTTTTCCTTTTTTGGAGGTTCTTAGTCCTTTTTTTTATATTTTGAAGTTAGTTAGTTTTATTTTTGTACTAATCACCTTTCGTAAGGCGTAAAAAGGAAATTATTTATTGTTATATAAATATTAAATACAAATAAAAAAAAGGTATACCTTCAAAAAATGTGTTTAGATTAATTTATTTTTATAATATTTTATTGTTATAAATGAATTTTATTTTAATATTCTCTGTTCAAATTTTTTTTTTTCATTTTAATGGACTTTTTTATTAAGTTGATGGAAATTAAAAGTAAATTTTTGAAATTTTTTTTTCTGTAATTTGATTATAAAAGGTGTGAGAAAGGTTGAAATTAATGGTATTTATTATGTAAATATAAAAAAGTAAACTTTTGTTTGTAATTTAAAAATAGCATTCAAATGTTTATTTTTGTATTAATTTTATTATAAATTCGAATTTTTAAGTCGGATTTATTTGATTTGTGTTGAACAATTTACAATTTTACATAATTTTCCACGTGTTTACAGGATTACTTAACTGTTATTTTTTTATTAACTTTCTTTAATATTTGACTATGATATCAACTTCCCAAATTTTAAAAATTAATTAAAATTGGATATGCAATGATTAAATTACTTTTATTATAATGAAACGTTTATCTTATTCAAATGTATAATATAATATGAAACCTAATTTGAAGTTCTCACAAAACATTTAAATATCAATTCAATATATGTAACACTTTTTCATAATTTATTTAAAACAAAAAATAAAATTAATTCTATTTATATAATCTTTTATACATAAATTTGTGACATTAAACTCTTTATTAACTAGAACATAATTAAATTAATTTAATAAATGTTTCAATGAACTTCCATTATTTATAAAGAATTGATCAAGTTAATTTCTTGTAAAATAAATATTAAAAATATAAAAGACTATAATAAGAAAATATTTTGAATAAATTATGTCTTTAATGTGTAATAAAATTAAATTTTATTACCTTAAAGAATATTTTAATTTATTTCATTTAATAAAAAACATTTAAAATAACTAAGATATCTTAATATAAGATAAATATTTACATGAAAGTTACTTACATACAAGTATATATTACATAAAATTGTATTTTGAATTTATAAGATTCGTCCGTCTGTTATAGTTTATTTTAAAATTTACTGTTATATAATATTATATAATTTCAACTCGTAGTTTAAATTATTCTTAAAGTTTGCTCATTGGTTTCATATAAATTAAAATATTTTCATAAATTGCATATTTTCAGGGGTAAATGTTATTTGATCAATTATTATCAATTAGATCATATTAGATCTAAGTCTAATATTATAATTCTTCTTCTTCTTCTTCTATGGCGCTACAGTCCGTTGTCGAACCTTGGCCTCCTGAAAATATTAGACTTAGAATTAGACTTAGATATTGATTAAGTTATTAAATAATTATTAAGTTTTAGAAATAAAGAATTAAATTAAATTATAAAAATTTGACATTTTTACAAAATAACCTATTTAAATGAAAATAATTTTATCTTGCATTGAATAATATATTTTATTAAAAATTTAACTTTAATTTTAATTAAATTTTTTTAGTATCAATTTAATATCGTGTATCAATTTAAAAAGAAAATCGTTAGAATATCTGTGTTTTATTTAACAGTAATTTCTAATACCTAAGGATCTGGAATCTACTTATTTTCATTCCATTTAAGTTCTTGCTTTTACTTTTTTTTTAAATTTTAATTTTCAAAAATATCTTAAAGATATTTAACTTCCGTCAGAAATATGATGATGATGAAATTGTTAAAGATTTTTTAATTTTATTTAGGTTTTTTTATGTGTACTCTTAGGCAGTATAAAAATTTGATAGTGTGAAACCTTATTACGAAAAATAATTATCATTTTTCATATATTCTTATATCACAAAACAGTACTAAGAATTACAGAACAAAGTTCAACGGTATATTTACATCTTTTAGATACAGAATTTATGTACATATATTATATTCCTATTAATTATTAATATCTATAGATACAAGTTTGAATAAGAATCGAAAATTAAATATTCTATTTCTTTACAAAGATTATGAATTTCCAATAAAATCAATAATTTATGTAATTAAGTTGAGTTTTTTTCGATTTACATGGGATGTGTATGTATGTATGTATGTATGCCTGCATAACTCTGGTGGAAAAATATTGTGTTTTTTATTGGATTCCTATTCCAATGGATAGGTTTACATACATTTACTTTGCATCTATATAAATGTACAAGAAATATGGAGAATAGTATCTAAGTTCAGGATCAATTCAAATTATTTGAATAAATTTTCTTTCATTTACTTTTTGTGTAGTCTTTCTCTTTCGTTTTAGTATATATACATGTGTCTCTTTCTATTATCATCAATTTCTTTAGTTGCCTTTTGTATTAAAATTGATTACATGAATTGAATCTGACCTGAATTCAGTAGTCACAAAAAAAAAAACAGAAATGTGATAAACAGAATAAGAAATTGGAATAAATGTGTATATGTAAGTCAGTATGTTAATGAATGTACACACATAATTTTTATTGCATATTTATACACCTATATAAATATATATATATATATATATATATATATATATATAAATACATACATAAATAATTTACATGATAGAATATATAGAAGTCCTTGAAAATTCGTGTTATATTTTTTATGAATAATCAGGTTGTCTCTGTAAATTGTTAATTGTTTCAATTCGCTTTTTTTGCCTTCCTTTTTGTTGTAGCTGTTGTGTTGCTGTTGTCGTGCATAAAATCAGGAATATGCTAATTTTATTTTGCATTTTATTTTTTTATTTACTTTTTTATAATGGTTGCATAAAGGTTGACATTTTTCTTTTTTACATTGTATATACAAATTATATTAAAAGAGCATGAATATGAGTATGAATAAAAAAAGGATGAGAGAAAAAAAAAGGATATAAAATGAATTTGGTTTCGTATAAAAATCACAATATTGTAAAATCAAGAGGCTTTTGGTAAAAAATGTTCTAAAAAATATTTATTTTTTACTTTCATTTAATTTTTTGTGAATTCAATGGTGCACATACACGTTTACAATAATCCATACATAACAATATGTAACTGAAATAACATATTGATACCAGAAGAGGTGAAATGGAAAGACGAAAGTGGGTGAAAGATGAGTGAATTATTTCAAAAAAAAAAGAAAGGAATTGAATTATTCTCAGTTGACTAAAATAAATTTTTCAATTGTTATTGTTTTGTTGCTGTTCAGTGTTCATATGTTTAATTCAACAAATAAATTAATTATTCATAGATTCAATATGGGATCAAGACATGAAAGGGTATTAAAAAGAAAAAAAATTAAATAAAATAAAATAACTTTTGATATAAGTAATCATATGTTATTGTAATTCCAATTTAAGTTAATTGTTTTTGTTATTTGGTTGCCGCCAGTCTGATAACATTTAACATGAATACAACATAAATAAAGTTACTTTAAAATATAAAATAAAGAAAAATAGGTGGTTAACATCATGCTGTGAATGTCCTTTGAGCATACCCACTGTGATAAACCTATCAAAGTGAAGAGATATTTGTTAATTATTCATAACGTTACTTTAATTATATTAATTTCTTTTTATAATTAACATCTACTGCTTCTTCTTAAATGATAGATCTTTTAGAAATGGAGACCAATTCGGGAGGAGTAATCTTCTTAGAAACTTAATGAAATTGATTCATAATATAAATTTAAAGGAATCGGAAACAGATACAAAGCTTTGTTTATGTGTAGAAATGTACGATCACTTCAGGGAGATCTTGGCTGCGTTTTAAATGAATGCAGTAAACATTCAACAAAAATCATAAAGTGATAGCAATACAAACTCAAAGATTTGAAGAACTTATTTGTCGTCATACTACATGTGTAGTGTCATTGTTTGGTCCTTATATTCCCTCATTTCATCGGAGTGTAAAAATAACAACAATTATTTGATTCATTTAAACAAATAGTTTATCTCTTTTTTGGAGATCAAAAGTTGTGTCGTTAACGAAATATATGAAAGAGCTTTTATTTTACTTAAATATTGGTCATTGAAGGAAAATCTTTTTCACCCCACTCAATATTAAAGTTATTGTAAAACAAAATGTATTTATTTAAATAATCCAATAGTTTAAATAATCTCGTGGTTTGTGTCCCTGCTTGTTAACCATAAGTTTTAAGATACTTTGAAATAATCCTTTGAGTTAAAGATTTATCCCCCCTTAAAAGTACTGAAAATAAATTAAAATTTAAAAATGAGTATATTAAAAGTTTTCTACTTTCATTTTTGAGCGCATTAAATTTTAATTTAAATTCGGACATTGTTTATTACAGTCATTAAAATGTTGTCCTTTTTCAAATAAAAAGAAAAATAGAAGAATAAAATGACAATAATACAAAAACACAAGTAAATTGATTAGATATATATACTCTAATACATACTAATTATTTTCCTTTTTTTTTTGTTTTAATTTCTTTTTGGATTGTGCTTTGGTGCCTGCATTTTAATATCCTTCAAAAAAAAAAAAAAAAAAATTTCCAACAAAACATGCAACAACAATTAAAACAACAACAAATGAATAAGTAATGTCAAATGTTTAATTTTTAAACTTTTATGTTGTCTCTATGTCTCGTTTTTTTTTGTCATTTCTCCGCCCTTTTTTGTTTTTTTGATGATGTTTTTTTGTTTTGTCTTAAAATTTTTGCTATATCATCCCAGTAATTACATAATTACAAAAAAAAAAACAAAAACAATAAGAATATTCCAAAAAAAAAAATAACGATATTGTAAATTAAGTATTAGCAAGAATAAAAATAAAGTACAATAAATTTCAGTATATTCTGCCATAAATTGTTTTTAATTTATTTTAACATGAAAAAATGTTAGAGGAAATGTCAAAAAAACAACAAAAACAACAACAAATAATGGCAGTGAAAATTAAGAGGGAAATGTATAATACAATAATAATATCGGACCTTAAACGTCCTTGGCGTAGAATTAAAAAAATATATGTATATTTATATATTACTTATTGTCCTTTTACTAATTGATTTTTTTTTTCATGTTTGTTTTTCTTTTTATAATTTTATATTAACATTAACTTCCTACACAACACACATTTTTATAACCCCTTTATTATTCTTTTTATTATGTTTTTATAACATTTTACAATACCAACATAAAAACAAAAAAAAATGTTAGTCTCCTTTTTAATTTCTATTACTCACCTTACTCACCTAATTATTATTTTGTAATTCCCCACCCCATATACTGTTATGTTACTCTTATAAATTTCTGTTTTTGACCGGATAATTATTGTAAAGTTCTTAATGTATTTTAGAAATTTTATATTCAACTCATCAATATATGGATATAGGAATAGGTTTTTATTTTTTCTATACTTGTATTTTGTGTATGTATTCGGTTTTTTAATGTTAACATTATATAACATTAAAAAAAGAAATATTTCGAAGAGAAAGAGAAAGGAAGTATGTGATAAATGTTAAGACTTGTGTGTAATATTAGAATAGAAAAATTTTTTTATATTTTTTGATTTCACTTAATTGATTACCATCAAAGTTAACTCTGTATTGACAGTTACTGACCTTTAACACACAGTATGTACTTATATTGATGTATATTACTTTTCTTTTGTTTTTTCTCTGCGTTTTTTTGAATGTATGTGTGTGTGCTAGAGTTTTTATTTTGTATATAGGAATAGCTTTAATATTATTAGAACAAAAAAAAGGTCAAAACTTTTTTTTTTTAACAAATAATTGCACAGAAAAACTTCTTTTGTATTCAACACGAAGTTTCTGACCAAAAAATGTAATTAGATTTTTTGGACTTAAGTTTTTGTTTGTTTTTTGCTTGTTTTTTTTTTGTATAATAGAAGGGGAATGTTAATGCTAGGGTAAATGGGTATGATTGTTATAGATAATGAATAGAAAAGTAAAAGAAGATGATAGAATCAAACAAAATAAAGAATAAAAACAAAACAAAAAGCAAAACAAAAAAAAAAAAACATGATAGTCAGTTTGATGAGAATTTGCTGTTCAATATCGGAAGTTAATTGATGTTTTATTGACGTTATATTAGAATAATTACAAAAAAAATTTTCTATTTATTTTTTGTTTGTTTTTCTTTTTTGGAATTAATGGTATCCTTTACAGTTCGGAAAACCAATGAAAATTTTCTTGTTTAATAGAAAAACCAAAAAAAAAAAAAAAGAAAATTCAGAAAGGAAATACCAATAATGATCATTTTGGAATTTTTACTTAATATTTTTACTAATTTAATTCAATGTTTTAAGTCTTAATTTTATTTTTAGTTTTACTTAATTGAAATTAAAGAGTTTTTTTGTGTTTTTATGGATTTATGAGTATATTGAAGTTATTTTAATAGCAGTAGTGGGGATATTTGTTGTGTAATATATATATATATAGTATAACGCATCTCCTCCTTAGCCTAGGTGGTTAGAGCGCAACCTTGCAATCTAAACACTGTGGCAGTCCCGGGTTCGAATCCTGGTGGGAGATACCATATCCAGTAAAATTAATAATTATAAAAAATTAATATATAATAAATTATAATATAATAATTCTATACCTAAAAAAAATATAATAATAAATAATTAGTAACAAATAATATAAAAATATACCTATAATCGTGTTTCCAGCTATACTCTATAATTTAATAATTAATACTGAATAAACAATAACATATATGTAATTGCAACTGTCATATGCAATTACAATGGCAGTACGCACCTAAAACATGACACGGTTTCTCTACTTGACCGATAGATGACACTAGGGAAAAAATTAAGAAGCGACATCTTGTAGATAGATTACAGTAGACCAATCATTTACTTAATTGAAAAAAGGAAAAAAACGATTCGAAACACAAGGCAGAGCCTCGGATAAGAAAAAAGCAGATGGAGATGCCTAGTAGATATCCTACGCTCCCAAGAGGAGTAATAAGGACAAAAAAAAAAAAAAAAAAAAAAAAATAGTATAACGCACGTAGGAAATTAGTAATTTATATTTAGGTCATAGTTGAATTTGGTCAATAAAGGTTTTATTCTCTGGTAGGAATTAACTTGAAAATTTTAATATTAGAATGGTTTGGGAAATATGAATGGTTTGGGAATAAAATTATGTGTTGGAAATTAAGAAAATTAATATGATCTTATATAATATAATTGATTGACTTAAAATAGAATTATTAATGTATTATTTTTCGTTTTCTACTTTCAATAAGGTAACACTTATATTGTATATGTATTCCTCTGGTAGTTTAATTCTACAATATGATTCGGTTTATTTGATTTTTTTGATGTCTGTATTTTGATCTGTGAATATTAAATTACTATTTGCCTAAGAAAACTTGTTAAAAAATAGTAAAACGCTATAAAAAAATTTGCTAAAAAAGGTAAATTTGGCTTAAAATTAAAAAATTTTACTCAAATGCAAACTCTACCCTGGGTTCTATTGCAACAAAATTTATCACTAATCAAATAATTGATTTCCTGATAAGTCAATGGTTTTTACTAATCAAACTGCATATGTTTGATATAAAATATGATTATGTTGCAACAAAACAAATGATAGTTTGATTATTTTATTTGTGATAAGTTGTAGGGACCTAGTCCACTAATTTGTTTAGTTAAGTGAAAACATTTTAAATATGGCAAAGGAAACTGAAACAATCGTGGTTTAACCCAATCATACTTCTGCTTCTTTGTTAATTAATTGTTGATGGTTTAATTAATAAAGACTTAATTATTTATAATAGAATTTTCAAACCTCTCTTACAACAATTAATATTCCAATATCCGAAACAATTTTATATTTTTTTAATATACCATTAATTTTCAAAATTAACCATTTTAAATGGTACCTATAAATCTTTTGTTCTAGCTTTTACAAAAACTAATTTAGATAGAAAAAAACAAATTAAGTCAATAAAAATTAACGGAAATATATTTATTGAGTTAATATTTTTCGTACATACAAATATAAGTTTTAATAAGGAACCAATAAATTGAATAAGGCTAATAATATATAGGCAAGTTACAGTGAAAATGTAGGAGAAAACCCCACTTATAAAAAAGAAACCCTCACATATAAAACAAAAATATAAATTAATTTAGGGAAATATTTCGGTATATTTTAAATTAGATTACAAAAATATTCTAGATATATTTATATTCAGACACATTGCTATTCTGAAAATAAAATAAGAAAAAAAAAAAGAGAAAGGTCAATTCAATTACACTTAATCTTTAAAAGATTGGAACATCAATTTTGGAAATGTCAAATTGTTATTATGTTTTTTCCTTTTGTTTTTGTAAATTACACAGGAAAACATCACGATTATACTTAAGAATAGATATTTTACGAAAAACCAAAAAAATAACTGTATTTTTTAAAATAAATGTATAATAAAATTACAATTTTTACTAGATATACATGGAACACATAACATTTATACTAATATTATCCCTGTACACGTTATAATTTTAGATAAAAAATATTTATAGTAAATCTTTTGTAAAATTACAAAAATGAGAAAAAAAAAAATATTCTTTTGTTTTGTTTTTTTTTTTGGTTTTCTTTTTTTTTTTTTTGAGTATAAAAATTTTTTAATGTAAAAAGAAAAAATTTATAGAAAAAATCGTTCAAAACTTATTATAAACATGTACTTTTACTACCCATAATCATACTTTTTCTTTAAAATTATACTGCATTGTTGTTGTAATTTTGTTATATTACTGTTGTATAGCTGTTATAGCTAAGCTATAACTGACTGTAACATATGCGAACATAATACTAATACACTTAACTAAACTATATTTAACATACCAATGTTATGTACGTGAAATACAGATAACGAAGAATTGAACAGTCAAACCACTTTGTATTATAAAAATTACCTATACATAAATTACTGTCAAATCTTGAATACAAAAAAAAAAAAAAACAAAAATAAAAATTAACAACACAGAAGAGAAATGCAAAATGAGAAAAAATTAAAATCACAATAGTATAAAAGTATAACAGGAGAGTAGAAATGACAAGTAACAGCAATAACAACATTACAGGTACATATAATAAAATATTATAAGTTTTTCGATTATCATACGATTTTTTTTTTATCTTCTACTCGTATATACCTATGTGTTTGTCCTAAATATTCATATACCTTAGGAAATTTTGATTTTTTTTTATTTCTCTCCTGTACAGAGGACACGTGAAAAATAGCAAAAAAAAAAAAAAAATAAAAAAATTTAAATAGAACACCTCCCGAAAAATTGTCAAGGAGACGAATATGTAAGTATATATATACATATATGTAAAAATAGAAAGTTTCATTTATTTTCAAAGAAATAAAACTTTAGATTTAAAGAACTTAAAATATCGGACAAAAACATTTCGTCTTCGAATGGGCAATCCTTATGTTTAAATTTTATGTGGGTGGATTGTTAAAAGGAATCTATTGAATTCTCAGAGAAAGTAGATATTTCGGGATTGTATAAGTTGATTTTCAATAAAAATATTAAAGGATTAAATTTCTTGCAAAGTGGAAGTTGTTAACAAAATTGAGCGCAAGATTTTAGTAGATTATTGTCAGAATTGCAGTGTCTGAGCATTTGTTATAACCCCTATAATTGAGTGTAGTTGCAGGAATTAGTATAGACTAGAATCACGATTTCCCTGCAGCTTATTAACTTTGATTAGTTTCCATGTTAGCTTGAATTCTACTCCTATTTTCTCTCAGTTTTTCATGATTTTCGATAAAAATTGAGCTAGCGGGGTGTAGGACCATGGGGATGACTTAAGTTTCATTTAAAAATAAATTATATTTGAAACAATTTTGTTTTTTAAAAATATATTTTGTGAGATTTAAAAAAAATTGCATATGCCACGTTTTCATTGTAAATCAATTTAAAAATCCAGGTTAAAGACTTATAAAATATATTTTTCGAGCCCTATTAAAGTAACCCAAAATTATTTCAATCATCATATATTATAATTTTTTATATATTTAAAAGGAACCTCATTTCAAAAAAAAAAAAAACAAAGCAAAAAAGAAATTATATTTTGCGTGTTGCATACTATCAGGCGGTGTTAGTGTTACAAACAAAATAATATAAACGCATAATTTACGATCTAAAAATGAAGAACAAAAAATAACAAAATGCTTACAAAGTATAAAAAAAGAAAAATATGTAATATAAAAATATAAGTACAAAATATTTTTTATATTTTTTTATGGATTGGGACCTGACTGTGTAGAATACAAAAACCAATACTACTGTTGTTACTGTTGTGTACCGTACTGATAACTGTGTTATGAAAATAAAAACTGATATTTTATATTGTATGTCAGTTAAGTTCTACTTATTTTTATTTATTATAACAAATAATTTTTAGTAACTTGTAAAAATAATACATATGTTTTTGCAAATATATATATATGTATATTTATTTGCATATATATAGATGCCATTTGAAATTTGATATATTTATATTTTTTATTTTTATATTTGTCTAGTGTAGTTAAAGTCAGTTGTGCTTTTATTATAGAACTACGCTATTCTAACATATATATGTATATATTTTTTGAAATTTTTTATATTTTTAAAGAGAATATTTACGACATTCCGTTATACGCTTCTTTTCTTATTTTTTTCCCTTCATTTTTATATCGTCGTCCTTTTTCTTGGTTCCTTTTACATTTTATGATCTGTTAGGCTTTACATTCTTCTACTAAAAAAAAATATTATTCAGTACATACTTTGTAATTTTGTAAACTCTTTCTTACCCCGACTGCCCCAATTCCTATAAAAAAGTAATGCTATATATTATATATTACATATATATACTGATATGTGTGTACAAAAGAGAAGAAAAATGTATTTATGATAATATATGAACCTATATGAATTTTTGTATTACATGACAATAACTATAGTTTTATATCATCATATAAGTATTTCTGTCTCCCTCTTTCACATTCTTTTACTTATTTGATATATTGGAAAAAAAAATTTATTCTTTTATTTTATAATACAATTTTGGTGACTGTAAATTTATTTTCTCTTAATATATTCCTTATACTTGGCTGGGAAAAAGAAAGGAAAACTGAAAAGGACGAAAAAAATGTGGGAAAAAAATAGGAATGGAAAAATTACAAAAGTTTTGGAAAAAAAATTAAGTATAATTTAATAGAACGTATAACTTATATATATATATGTATATGAGAAAATAGTTGAATACAATTTTACATTATTGTGCACTCGTGTTTCACATATTTGTAAAATTTGAAGTGAGTGTTTCACTATATATGAATGCAAGTTAATTGTAGTTATAAATAAAATTCCAAGAATTGTCATTAGTGATAAGTTTATATATTGAATTTATTAGCACAAAAGTTTATGCATTTTTTTCGTTAATTGGTGAATATTTTTATTTTATATATGAAATATTGGATTGCGAGCTCAGACAAAGATTAAAAAATCAATTTACATTTAGATAAAGTTATTTTTAAACTCTTTCATTGGTAGTTGGTAAAAAAATGGTCTAAATAAATGGTCTAAAATAAATAACAAACTGGCTAGTTTAAAATTGCAATTGTAAACTTTTGGTAGAATTGAAATATGTTATTGGTAATAAAATAAGTAATAAATTATATTTATTATCTTATCAATTTTTATTATAATTAAAATTAATAATCATAACGATCAGCAAATTTCCTTATTTTAAAGAAAAATCCAAAAACCTTGTTAGGAATTAAACAAGTTTAGAGCTTAATCATTATTTTAGATTATCCACATGTATTAACTGAACGTACAAACTTAGTCCATAATTTATTAATTATTAATTTAATTTTTGATTAAGTTAAATTTAATTTAATTAATTAATTTCTTTAAAGTAAACTTCACTATAAAGCACTTTGTAATCTCATAAATGAGAACTATTTTTTCACATCACACACAAACAAAAACCCTCACTGGAAAAACTCAAACGAAAAACAAAAACAAAAAAACGAATAGATAAATCTAGTACTTCATCGTTTCTGACATCAAATTGTAAACGTGTCGAGAATAAAACAATTCTGCTGTCTTCTAATACTGATATTTTTCAGATTATTTGAAAGTAAATCATACATACGTTCCTTTCGTACTCATTTTAAACGCATACATTATAAAAAAAAATAAAAATAAAAGTTTCTCATGGAAATGTCAAACGTGGTACAATTTTGTGGGGTAAACGATTTGTTTTTTTTTTTTTAAATATTAAAAAAAAAAAAATTTGTAAACAGTTACAATTTCTCATACTAATAAAAGAGGTAAAAGTCACAAGTTTATGTTGTCAAAATATAATATCATACATAATTTGCATATTTATTTATAAACATTTTGATTCTAAAAACCATATGTTAAAATATTTTTTTTTATTTCATTTTCTACCGCGCTCTGCTCTTTTTCTCTCTCTCTCTCTCTCACCCCTTTTCTAGCATCTATCACCACATCTATAGAAACAATAAAATGTAAATGTCAATTTAAATTATGGTATTTTGTAGTTTTTACAATGCATATATAAGTATAAACTCTTCACATGTACTTTTCATTCAGGTGTGGGTGTATATTTTTTTTGATTGTAAAAAATATAAAAAAAAATAAAACAAAAGAAAAACAAAAAAAAAGTTTAAAGAAGCAAATCAGATTTTAACATCATCAAATTGGTAAAACCAAAATTACTTGCCATCAGCTATTCTCAATGTGTTTCAATTCCTTTATTTCATTTTTTTTCCATTTGTTTTTATTTCATGTTTTAAGGATTTTTTTTTTGAAATATTTTTCGATTGTCTTGATGGAATAAATTCCGTTATTTTTGCAAATTTAATGTTTTTGTTTTTTAGAAAAAAAAAAATTTGTACAAAATGTATTTAAGAATATGCTTCCATAATGACATGGACAATTTTTTTAAGTGTCAAATAAATAAAAATCATAAAGAAAAGTATTTTATTGTGAGAAGTAATATTTTCTATTGTTTTAACTGAAAGAGTGAAAAAGATAGAAGATATTCAAATGTCAGAAGACCTAAAACAAAATGGATCAAAAATAATAGAAAAATTTATGTTTGAAATTTTTTTAAATTCGAATCAAGTTTTACTGAAACCCAACCAATTTACTAGAGTGAAAAAGCACAATTGAAAACGAACAAATCAACATACATATAAATATCTAATAAAAAAAAGATATCAAAGAATAAAAACAAATGATTGTTTTCTTTAAATCTTCAAATATATTCAAAATAAAAAAATATATTATGGAATTTTTAAACTAAAGAATAACTGTATATATAGGTATATGTAAAAAAAATGTAATCAACTTTTGACATTAAATTGATTTTAAATTTTAAATTTCGTCAAATGTCGTAAAGTGAATTTGTCTGCTGTCAAAATATGTCAAATTATTTACTATTTTTCTCCTTTCTTCTCTCTCTCTCTCTCTCTGTGTTCTGTTATTTCAATTAGAAAAATATAACACGTATTCGATATTTATATGTTTTTGAATGTATTGCATACGAATTGTTTTTGTTTTTTTTTAATGTTAATGTTATTTTATTTTTGGCAAAATTTAAATTAAATTCTTTGAAAACAACAACACGTTCAATAAAAAAGCAAATTTAACTCTTTTGTTTTTTATTTTTTTTGGTTATTTGTCATCAATTTTTAAAAAATAAATAAAGAAAAGCAAAATGATTTCAAAAATTCTTTTTAAATTGAATATTAAAATAAATTATTTTATACTATTTTTTTACTTTTAAATTTAAATATGTTTGAATTGAAAATCTTTAAAAAAATAATTTAGATTTATTTTGGGAATATGTGAGAAAATGTAGGATATATTTTTTAATTTATTTTTAAATGGAAGAGCCTGATTTTTGAAGAGCTTAAAAATTTTATTTAAATTTAATTATCAATTATAGATTTATTTTTAAAATATATCTTGAATTTTCGATTCCTTTCATTATTTATATTTGATAAAATTCCCTAAAAAATCTATATAAAACGTTTTTTTATAACTGGCACCTTTACGTGCTAACTGTTCATTGTTATAGACTAAATAGCTTTAATATATATGTGCTTGTTGGAACAGTGAAAATACTATATATTCTCATTAGGGCTGATTAAATGAATTGCACAGTACTACGCCTTAAAACATGTAGAAAATGTTTTAGATTTTCGATAGATACAGTTCTATTTTGCTTATATTGTTATAATTTTTGTATTGGAATTGTTTGGTATTCTATATCTGTGATTTATATTATTTAATTGAATTATTTGTTTATATTTTGTATTTGCTTATATTGTTATATTAATATATTTTTTATTAAAAATATATTATTATTATTAATTATTGATTAAGTCATTAATGTGAATCTAATGGCGAATGGTAGCTGAGTAGAGTCGAAAACTAGAAGGTTTTTTTCTCTTTCATTGGGACTTGAAGCTGGCCTTTCGCATGAAAGGTCGGCCCTCTAAACACTGTGCCATCCAGCCGATATTATCAATTATTATTTTATATTAACTATTTCAACTCACAAAATATAGCTGTTTATCATTTATTGGAGTTTGAGTGTTATTTAATTTTTGAATCTTAATTTGTTTTGAGTACGAATTTAAATAATTCTCTATTTTTAACTCATTAATAGTACATATAAATTTCCAGTTGAGCAGTTGTTTAGTTGATTACTTCAGTACCAATATAAAACTTGAATTTAAAATTTATTGAATACATTTCTATAGTTAACATTTATATGTATACAAATTAATATATAATATATTTAAATTTATTTTCATATATATTTTGTCATTTAAATACTAATTAAAAAATTTTCTTTTTATTTACAGGTGAGTTTTCAGTCAATAATTAACAGTATAACATATAATCAATTTGTAAGTAAATTTTATGGGTACATATTTTATTTATAGGAACTTTTAAATAATTCAATCTTAAAAACTTCCTTAGTTTTCACAAAGTTGATTTCACATATTTATTTTTAATTAAAAGAAAAGGCATGGGAAAATTTTACTCAAAACGGAAGTTTACTAATATCTACACACATAATATTTATATATAACTTTGCATAGTTATTTAAAGTTTCTCTTCATATTATATTTGTATCATTAAATACATGACAAGAATCTTTATTTATAATACATATATATATAAGTTTATATATATACTTATAAAATATACCTATTGGCATTTAATTAACTTGAACGAATTTTATTACTCATCTCAATTCATAGTGAAAAACAAAATCAGACTAGAAACAAAACAAATTTTCCTTTTCATTTCCTACATTTTCAGTTGTTGTTGTTGTTAAAAATCTTCAAAAAAGGTGTTGAGGACAGAAACCCTATAAAAAAAAAACTTTAGCTTTAGGGAGAGGTCGATTTTATCTTTTAACTAAACATATAGATATGATAATCTAACTGAAGTCATTCTATTTATTAAGTATATTATGATATAATTTTTGTTGACTTTTCCAAAAAAAAAAAAACATTTTTCTAGCTACCTGTCTATTTGTGTGTTACCTGCACAAATTTTCCAAATAAATATTTTCTTTTACCTTTAAAACCAAAAATCCTGTATTATATAGTGAATTTTCTTTACCTTTAGTTTTAATTTAGTTTTTCCTTTCTATTATAAAAAAAACTTTAATATTATAAAGGATATCTATAGTGTGTCTGTGTATGTATAAAATATGAATTTGTTGACAAAAATCAATGTTTGTTTAGGATTTGCTTTCTGTCCCTTATTTTTTTTTTTGCAAAGGAGCGCTAACTAGAAAAGGATCCCCTATTTTCTGATACAGTCACAATCAATACAATCTAACACAAACCCAAACTTAACTTACTATCAAAATTGAAATATATTTAAATGGAATTTTAATGCCTGGAAGTATATATATACTCATACACACACACATATACATTGTATATTTTTACATATTTAATTTAACATTGTACATAAATAACAGATAAAGTTACCGACTAAGTCAAAGGATCCACATGTTGATGTTGATGATATATAAAATATATGACGTTATGTTGCTGTGGTTGCTCTGATTCTTGTACACTTGTTCTTTTTGTTTCAAAACAATTTTATGCTAAATAGTTATAAAATTTATTTAGAAAGTTGTGCGTAAACTAGTTTTTCTATAATAATAACTGTAAAAAAAGAAAAGGAGAGGTTGATTTTATAAAAGTATTTAATACTAGAAGTGGAATCATGGTTTGGGAGAAAAGTAAAGTAGTTTTAAGAAAAAAAAATTTATAGTCTAAAAGTTAGGTACTTATACAACTAAATTGTTAATATTTTATAAATGATTAAAAAAAAACTGAAAAAATCAGAAGTTAATAAAATACGTGTGAAAATATTCAAGTGGAAATTTAATAACAACAAGGATAGTAGGAAAATTTTGGGTGAAAATATTTAAGCAAGTGCTAGCAGCTATTGATTTATTATAAGTTATTACAAGATAGGTTCTGTCAAAACTAATTCCTGGAATTTTTTTCATTAAAAAATTTTTAGTCAATTAAATTTTTTTTCTGCTTTAAAAAACCAAGGAAAGAGGGGGGGAAATTTCAGCCTCATAAAAGTGTGTTACAAAATATTAGAAGTAAAGAATTCGTTTTAAATTTAAAAAAAAGAGAGGAGCAAGAAATTGAATTTAAAATTGTTAACAATTGTAAAAATGATTATAGCTTATGTTTAGGTTATATGAAGGTTATCACTTTATTAAATCCAAAAATTTGTTCAAAAATCACTTAATTCTATTTAAAAAAAAGCTTTTACATTTTGCTATCCTTTTTATGTAAATTTCAAATGATTAAGATGAATGTCCTTACAGATTTTTATACAATTGCAATGTATACGCAATTACAGGTTACAGACTTTATTCAACAACTGATAAACAGCTCGTCATTGAACTAATAACAAATTCGAGATAAAAAATAAATTCGAATAAAATTTTTCTGAAAAATTAATGGACTCTCAATTTTGCAATTAAATATTTATTAATCGTTTTTACTTAAAAAAAATTATTAATCATCAATTTCTTTTTTTTACCTAAAAAATTGATTAATCAAATATTCCCTTTTTATCGATTCAATTTCCGATCTATTTTTAGAATTAATCTTTATAAATATTTAAATAAATCTAAAAATTTTCGAACCCTTTCTGAATTCTTTAAGAACTTTATTGATTTAGGTAATTATTACTTTTAATTTAATAACAGAAATTTATTAGTAAAATAATTTTTAAGTATTTCATCCCTTTTAAGTTTAGTTTTTCTTTAATTTTTTCATTATTTAAATCAAAATTTATATTTAAAATACTTTTTAAAGTATGAAACAAGGCAATAACAAGTTAAAAAAGTTTTTCACAAAAATATTTTTTTTATAGGATTTTTTTAAAGGATCGAACGTTTTTCATTTTAATGAAAAATAAAAAAATAAAAATAAAAAAAATAAGACAAATTAATAAGGGTCAAAAAAACTATTTGGGTCATATTATTTTTATTATTATTATTATCATTTTATAGAATATTATAACCTTTCTCAAAAAAGGTCCTTAATGATTAAAATAAAATAAAATTAAAATAAAAATAAAAAAAATGTTCTTAATAAGTGTCTTTTTCCTTGAACTCGAAAAATTTTCTCTGTGTAGGTTTTTTTTTCTAAATTTTTTTTTTAAATAAATTAATTATATTAATTTTAACCCACCTATTAATATTTTTTTTTTTTTATATATATATAAATATTTTAAAAGAAATTTCCAGACATTCTAATACTATTTACTGTTTTTATTTCTTAGACGCACAACTCGAATCCTTGAAAAAATCCTGAAAAAAATCCTGAATAAAAAAAATATCTTCAATCAATCAATGTTCTTAAAAATAATCTTTAAATTCCAAGCAATTTTTTGTTTTACTTTGCTTTAAAATAAAAAAAAGTAATCGTCTACCATTTAACCTTAAAAAACAGTTATTTCACCTATATCTGGTCGGTTCATTTTTAATTAAATCTTATTAAGAAAAAAAAAACAAAAAAAAAAAACAAGAAGAACAAAAAAAAAAATTTAAGGAAAACATAAGACAAAATTAGGACAGGAAGAACAAAATTGAACGTCCCTCGAATTTCTTGTGTTTCTGTTATTTTGTATATATATATAGTGTTTTGCTTCCTTAAAAGTGCAAAGTGTTTTGCTTCCTTAAAAATTTGCTTGTGTAAAAGAAAATAAAAACAAAAAAAAAAAAAATTTATTTTCTTTTACTAAAGTTAAAGATGAAGAAAGAAAGTTTTTTAATGATAGAAATGTTTTTAAAGTGAATTATATACAATATGTACAGTTAAACATGATGTATTACATAAAGTACAGTGAGAGCAGAAAATAAACGTGCTTTTACTTTTCCCAGGGTATGAATTGAAAGAGTCAGTGATTTCTTAAAGGTAGTGATTCAAACTGGCCGACTTGGTAGCCTAACGGATTATTATCGGAACTCTATATTTCTTTTGACTTATTTTAATGCACTCCTCCAATATCTGATAAACCTTTCCTGGAGATGCATGGAAATTGTCTGTGATGGCTAATTCTGGTGGTTTAAATTTAAGGATTTCAATATAATATAATACTTTTGGTTAGCCTCTTATTAACACTTTTAATCTCTCTCAACATAGGCACGGTCTTTTAACATTAATGGTATTGGTCTTTGGACATCAGTGGGCAACCATTGAATATAAATAGATACCTTTTGTTTTCAGTTTATTTCCTCAGCTTAAAGAAATGTTGAAATCTGACACTAATTAGAACTGGATAAGCGTGAGACGATTGGCTTGTGTACGTTAAAATGCTCCTCTAGATTCTCTTAGAATTCTTGGGTATACAATATAAATTTGCACATTTGGCTGACACTGTATGTAAATTTCTAAATAAAGTGCTATAGTGTTACACATACAAATTCACATGTACATCACTTTTAATTTAATAAAAAATAAACATTATTTTCCCTCTATTTTTAACTACAAATGGGCAGTAGTGGTTTCAGTTTTAAGAAAATGATGATAGGTATAAAATGTACAATATTGATATTGATGGTGAATATAAGAATGGATCAGATAAATTTACATTTATATATAGGGAATGAAAATTAAAAACTTTTTTATTCCGGGTTCTTCTTCTTTCTGTTTTTTTTGGATTCCTTCTCTCTTCTTTTCAATTAATTTAAAATGTTGCCACAAGTTATGAACTCCAAAAAAAAAAAAATTATACAAAAATTTATTATAATTTTATTTTTTTTATTTTTATTATAATTTTATTTTATTAAATTTTTGTACACTATTTAAATTTCGTAATTATAAAGTACTTATTGAAGAAAATTTTTGTGAAAATTCAAGGAAAAACTTATCATAGGTCCAGAAAATAAATTAATAAATTTTTATCAATAAAAAATCTTTAACTTTTGATTAAATAATCAAAATACTAAGTTATAATTCAAATCTGAAGCAGAGGAAAAGAAAATGGGATCAATAAAGAAAAACCCAGACAGGTTTAAATATTAAAAAAGAAAATTTTTTATTAAAAATGATTAGATAAGATAAGTTTTTCATGGGAACATTTGACTTTTTTTTTTATCTTAATTCGATTTGAAAGATTATTTTTTAATCCTTGATATCCTTGAGACCAAGGACATTAGATTTGAAATTTGGTTTTTAAAAGGTAATTTTGTATGATTGGTAAAATAAGATTAACTCCAAAATTAATTCCGAGAAATTCAGGAAAATTTTGTGCAATTTAAGCTGAAATTTTTGGGACATTTAAAATTTTGATTATTTGATAATATTAGAAAATCCTTGAATCTTAGATCTTAGGTAATTTACTTTAAAGATTCAAAAATTACTTTTTTTTAAAACTAATTTTCATTTGAAATGAAATTGAATGGACTGCAATTTTTGATGGAATTATATTATGAAAAAAAAAAAATATTTTTGTAATTTTGTTCTTGTGGTTGGTTACTGGTTAGTAATAAAGAGTTAAAGACTTCCTTATAATTTTATACTATATCTCTGACAATTATTTCTGGAATTCTTATAAGTTTTCACCGAATAGAAAATAAAAGAAAATTTGTAGTATATATATATACAAGTTAGTTACAATAAAAAACCACTGGGAATGTTAAAAAAGAAAATTAAAGAATTTTTTTTTAAAAAAAAATTTTTTTACCTTTTATGTGTCCCATAAGAATACGGAATTTTCTCAAAGTATGTACAAAAGGAAAAATATGATAAAATTTTCTAGTAAAATGTATAGAATGTAATCATTTTTGTCTAATTTTCTTTTTTATACTGAAAAAAACAAAGACAGCATTTGTTGCAAGGTATTAAAAATGGAAGTTAAAATATCTTGTCTATGTTTTATTTCTATTTTTTTTTTTTTAATTTTCTAGAAAATTAAGTTAAATGTATTTGAGTAAAAGTTAGTTTTATTTTAGTTATTAGTTTTTTTTTTTTGAGTTAAAATAAAAAATGAGAATTTTGACTTTTTTTTATGTGCTTAAAAGAATCTGAGAAGAAGAAGAAGAAGTGTCTCTTTTTCATTATAATGGTACTTAAGATTGTCCATAACAATTTCAAAGTTAAAGCAACTAAAAAAAAAGATACTTTGAGTTGTTTTTTGTCTCGTACTAAATTAAAATAGTTTCGGTTTTATTGCTCAAGTGTTAGTTTCATCATCTTTTCGTAGGAAGTTAAAAAACTTTTAAATATTTTAAATCTTTTATTTGTTGTTTTTTTAAACTCAAGCTAAAGTTTATTAGGGCGGGGGTGAGAAAATTTTTTAAGAAAAAAATTTTAAATAAAAGATTGAAGGATTAAATTAAAAAATTTGTTTGTAAGTTCTGAAATGTTTTATAACAATGTTTATAAAAGAAAATTAAAATTGATTGGAGATTTTTGTATGAATTTTTGCATCAGAGTTTGGAAAAGTGTCAAGTAATAAAAACTTTTAAATAAATATTGAAGGCTATTTCTGTTGATTAAGACGCTTAACTCTTTTTGAAGCAATGGAATTTAATAAAAGATTGAAAGTTCGATGTGATTTTAAAGTTTTTATTTACAATTGGAATAGTTTATGCATTTATAATTTTATTATTTCTGTTGATTATCAGTTATCGGACGTTTGCGTTATAGTTTTACAACTGATTTGGAATATTATTCATGCTCTAAAAGATTTTATGCTGAGATCAGTATATGGTTTTTGTTATGTAGTCTTATAAAAAGATCTAATGGACTAAAATCCTTTCTCTTACAATGCAAACTTAAACCACTTGAAAGAAAAAAGTTAAATAGAAAAAATTAGCCTTTCAATTTTTCATGGAATAACAGTTATTATTTTCTTGAATTAAAATCATAAATATTAATAAATAAAAATCCCCTTATTGCAATTAAATTAAATTTTATTTTTACTTACAATTTAGTAAAATCTTTCATTTGGAAAAAAATCGTCATAAAAATTTTATTTATTATTCATGTTTAAAAAAATAACAAAAAATGAAAATTCAAAATCAAAATTACAAAAAAAAAAAAAAAAGGAAATCAAATATTTCAAATTTTTATAACTCTAATCTAAGAAAATGCTTCCATCAATTTCTATGGGGAAAAATTCTTTTAAAGTTGATATTATTTTCAATAAAATTTTCATTTGTCCAACTGTTGAGCAAGTTTCGAAAGAAAAGGTGTTTATTCGAAACGAAATTAGTTGGAACTTGTGTTAGGCTTTGATTTTAGCCTTTTCTATTGTTTAATTATTACTGCAGCTTTTTTAACAATTTAAACACAAGTTTATTATATAAAATCAATTTAAAAGACTCAATTTGAATTTGAATTTGAATTTGAAGACTTCGAGTAAAATCTGAAAAATTCTAATTTTGAAAATAATTGCATATTTCTAGGATATAATTTTTATTTTATTTTTAATTTAAAACTTTACCGTTACCATTGTTACAGTTTAAGCTTTTCAACTGATTATTTCACGAATTATTTTCTACTGTTTATTTTCAATTCATTTTATATTAATTTTTATTACAATTTCCGATAAATTGAAAAAAAAAGAAGCAAATGAAAAAATAAAATCTTTTGTGCATATGACATTTTTCCAGTTTTCAGTTTTCAATTGTTTCTGTTTTTTTAATATTTTAAATATAGTGGTAGTGAACTTTTCAAAGATAGATTTGTTTTTTTTTTTGATTACTCGCGATAGGGTTAATATTTCAGCTTTAATGTCCATTATAATATTTTTATCATACCTCACCTCCCAGAATTGAACTTTGCTGTCGTCCTGGAATTATCGAAATAGATTTAAATGAAAATAAATAGTGGACATTTGCATTATAAAATAGAAATCATGAAATTTAATATAAAATGTTTTGAATTAAAAAAAAAATTAATTATGAAGATTTTAAATAGGAAATTATAAAAAGTAAAATATAAGGGGGAATACATTTTATTTATAAATAACATGATTTTATAAGTTATTTCTATTAAAAATTTTATTTTAAATTTGTTTTTAATTTTTAAGGGTTTTAAAAGCTCTCTTAAGAAAAAGCCTTATTCTTATTAAATAAATTAAGAATTGCATACGTTCAGGTGTCAAAATATACAAAATTTTTCAATGCTTGGAATTATAAAGAAAATTTAAAGAATAATCAATTTTTATTCTAATGACAATGACTACATTAATGGATTTGATGGAATAAGAGAATAAAAACAAATTATTTTTATTAATTTTAATAATTTATTTATTTTTAAATGAAGTTTTATAACAATATATATATTTTTCCGAAGGACGATTAAATGAAAAATGAAAAAAACTTTTCCTCTCCTGTACGGATTTAATACACATCTTTTTTCCGAAATAATTTCTCCGAAGCAATTTTTTAAAGTAGAGAAAGTAAATCAAATACAAAAATATGCATTAAATCTGCATCATGATGTTGAAAATTAATTTTAAAAATAACAAAATAGCAAATGGAAAATGGAAAATTATTTTGCCCAAAAATTAAAATTTTATATGCATAGAAAAAAAAAAGAATTAAATAATTTTCTATCATTCCCTTTCCACTTGTGATAAATTCATTTATTTTCTTTCTCTTTCTTTATTTTTCTTTTATAATTTCAGACAAATCAAAAAATACAGAATAAAAAATAATATTTTTAAGGAATAGGAAACTTCAAAATTATTAAAAAAAAAGAAAAGCAAAAAACTGGAAAAGCATTTTAAACATAAAGAAAACAAATATAGGAAGGAAAATTTAAATTTAATTTGAATTAATTTAGCGTATGATGATGTAAATAAATTATTACTACAAAAAAAAGTTAATTTAATTAAAAATTTATATTATTTATTTTTTGATAACTTATTATAAATTTGTTGATAAGTGGTTCATAAAAATTTTTAAAGAATTTTGCAATTTTCTCAATTTCGAGTTTTTCTAAAAAAAAAAAAATATAATGAAAAATTATGGGAAAATTCCAACCTTGAATGATTTTAAAATATACAACGGAGGAAAACACCCTAATTTATTTAAAAAACTTTTTACAGGACTTGGGACTTAATAAAGTTTTTTTTAACATGCAATTAAAATTTTCAGAAGAAATTATTAAAAAGTAAAGGATTGACTTTTAATACGATTTTTTTGGGAAATTAGAAAATCCAATAGGAAAATTAGGTTAATTTCAGTACGTTAACGTAGGAGAATTCTAGAAAAATGTACTTATACAATACTTAATCTTCTGTTTAATGTTCCGAAAATAATTGTTAAAATTAAATAAATAAATAAATAAAAAATCATTTTATATTATGATTCAATATTTTTTAATTTTCTTTATTTGCTTTTCATTCAACCCAATTTTGTTTTTTTATTTTAAATTTATTATATTTGAATGAACCTAGGAACTCTATTTTCAACTCCTTCAACTGGCAGTTTATATGTATGGGTTTTGGGTTAACTTTAAACATAAACTCTTGTGTTCATTCTTCTGTACTAATTATAATAAATATGAACTTATGAATTAATAGTTATAGTAATTCAAAATACCATATTAGAATAAGAGTTGGTACTTGATGAGAATGGTCTAGAGATTTTCAATTAAATTGAAAAATATGATTTCTTGTTTTTTTTTTAAATCAATTATTAAAAAAAATATATTAGATATGTAGAGTATATTAATTTTCAATTACTGTTTGCTGAGTTTTTTTAATTTGATTATTCATTTAATGAAAGATTGAGTAAAGTAAACTTAAAATTGTTTTATGTAATATCGAGTACAGAAGAAGTTGGAAAGTAGTTTTGTAATTTTCAAAGAGTTTTATGGTATTTTAATTAAATTTATAATATCTTGGAATTGTATCTAGTTTGAAATGAGAAAGTATTTTAAAATATTTAAAAAACTCACAATTAAATAGATAAGTCATTAGTTTTTGAGTACAGTATAAGTACATAATTCATAATTATTGGTATTCACAAATGCATAAATCTCCTAAATGCTTTGATATAGACAGTAAGTAATTGAAAAAGCAAGTGAGTTCCAAGAACGTAAAAATATTAAGGGAGTTTTAAGGCCAAATTCTGTGATACGTTAAACATTTTTAGTTTTTTTCAAGAATTTTCAACTTTGAACTGCAACATCTTCAAAAGACACTTATCAACAATCGTCATAAATATATATATATCTAATAGAGCACCAAGTTTAACATTCTATATACAAAATGTTCAAAACAACAAGGATACCTTCAAATGTCCTTGCGCCTTGAGATATATTCATTTGGTCCTAGAGTTTGAGCTGAGTGTTATACATTGGATTATCAGGCTTTAAAAAAAAAAGACCTAAAATACAGTTTTTATAAATTTCCCCAAAATGAAAGAAAACGTGAACAAATTTTAGGAACTTTTTTCAGTTTAGGTTTTAGATAAATTATTTAAAACTAAATCAAAGAGCGCATTTGGGGCCTCGAGACCCTATATAAATTACTTCATTGCTGACTTAATTAAGAAAAAAACTTAACAGGGTTTAGTTAGATACACAATCGGGGTTCGATTAATGTATTTAGCGGAGGTTTCTTCTTATGAACAAACGATCCGATTCTTCTTAAATCTATTTCGATGCTTTAATACTTGCCAATTAAATTTTCAACCTGCATCCTCTAAGGAAATAAATTAAATTTTATTTTTATTTCAATTTTAAATTAATTTTTTTTTTTTTAAATTCAAAATTAATTGAATTTTCATAATTGTTTCAATTGAATCAAAGGCAGACCACATAATTGTAATATTGGAAACTTCCTATTTAATTTCAATTCAATTCTAAAAACAATCGCATTTCCTTGGACAATTCATAGAGTCCCTTTAAAAATATAAATTTTCATCAGGATTCAGAAATGTTTAAATTTTCTATTAAATGACGATTAAAATTAATTTCTTTCTTTTTTTTTCCCTATTCTAAAACTATAGCTGCCATTTAATTTGAAACTTTTTGTGTTTCTATTATTAACCACAAAAATAATTTTGGTTTGGAAAATTTGGTGATAAGAAAAAAATTTTTGCGGGTATTATTTTTCAAAATATACAGAAACCGCATTAGATTAACACATTTAACTTAACAAAGTATACGAAAATATACATATAAGCTCATAGATGTATATTATATACAATCAAATAAATTTAATTTAATGGAATGATAAATGATTTAAAATTAACCGCATAAATCAAAAAGAAAAACTAAAAAGGAAAAACTAAATAAACAACAACAACAAACGCAAGATGATAACATCAAGTTTTTATAGTATTATGATTTAAAATATCCTTATGGACCCGTTTACAAAGTTAAATATAAAGCTAATATTGTAAGTCCCTGGAGATTGTTTCAAATAAAAATAGTCGATTCTAAAATATAAACTGTAGAGTTGAAGGTGGATCAAGAGAATAAACAATGCACTAAGTAGGTCTGTTGTAAATACTCTCGAAGCTAGTCTTAAATCCTGTGGAAAATTTTATTTAGGAGCCGCTCCCTGTTTTGGCTTTAAAATATTTAAACAAGAATAGATTTGAAAACAAAACAAACACAAAGGAATCGGTGGAAACAAAGGACGATGCATAAGGCAAAATCCAAATAATATTAGTCTGGTTAAAACTGTTGGTTTCCGTTTTTCAATTTTTTGAATTTTCCATCTCCCACTCTTTTTTGCGGTTTTTATATACAGTTTTATTTGTTTTTTTTTCTGTCTTTCATCTAATTTTCACTGTTTCAAAATATTTTTCTACTCTTTGTCTGTTGTGTTTTTTGGTTTTTTTTCTGTTTTAACCATTTAACCCAAATTATTAAAAATTGCCTCCAACAACGCTCAGTTGTAACTTTTTGGTTTTTGGTATTTTGCTAATTTTCCATAGAAAGGATAACAATATAAAACCGGTACATGTTTTTTTATTTTATTTTAAAATTTTGTTTTGATAGTGGTAACCAAATACCAACACAACCAAATATTCACTTTAATTATTTCCTTATATAAATCTCAAATTCTCTGCAGTTCACATCTTCTGTCCCTTTTCTACACAAAAAAAAAAAATTCGGTTAATTTTTTTCTGGTTAAAACTTTAAATCCTTAAAAACAACAACAACAAAATTGTATAACCGAAAAATCTCTCTCTGTTGTTTTGGTTTTTAATTTTTTTTTTGGGCATAATCTGGCCAGTAAACAGTAGAACAACAACAACAACAGCAACAACAACAATAGCAACAACATTATCAACAGTAAATGAAACAAACGAGAAACAAAAAAATTTTGAAACAAAAACAAACTTCGAAAAAAAAAAAAGAAAATTCTGGACATTTTTATAGTCGTTTATCGTCTAACCAATCCCGGAAAAGAGGGATTTATTAAGTGGTGGATTTCCTTTTTGTTTTTTTTTAATATCATAACCCGAATCGTTAACGCACAAAAAATCCTACTTTAAATTTAAAAAAAAAAATAAACAGAGAAAGAAAAGGACAGAAATAATGAGAAATTTATGAAAAATAAAAAAAGAGAGAAAAAATAAAAAACAGTTTAAAGGTCCCCAGTCAGCTTTATATTATGTCTAAATAAGTTGAATTTTAAAAGATACCCTTGTAAAAAACCCTATGCATAAAATTGAAAAGTTTAATTTAAAGTTTTAGTTAATTTTTGGATTTAATGATTACTTAGCGGGAAAATACTTAATTAACAGTGCTGACTGTTACTTAATTAACTAGTAGCTTGAATAATTCCATAAAAATAGTTAGTGTGTTTAAAGCAGTTGAATTTTAGTAGGGCTTTGTTATAAAAATAGGAAAATACTTTTAGTTTACTTGACGTGATCCGTATTCGCTAATTCTTGAAGTATATTGAGTACAACTTAATTAAAATAACACCAGTACAACTAAACTTTAATCAGTAGAATAAATCGGTTCATAATGATATTGTAGCTAAAGAATTTACAATTTCATATGTTAATTTGAATTCATGTTGTCACAACATTTAAAATTTGAGCAAAAGTAATTTTTTTGAGTCAAGTTTTTTATTTAATGTTCTAATTTCAAGAGTAATTGCAAAAAGTATTCATTTGAACCAGTTAATTTCTTAGAAAATGTATTAACCTGAATTTTTCATATACTACTGAATTAAGTATTCGAAATAAAAATTTAAAATATTTGTTTTAATTACTCTACTCATGTTTAAAAACTTTGATTCAATTATTTTAATTTAAAAAATATTAGCATATTGTATTTGTTGTTTTTTTACTTAAATAAATTTACTCAAATACTTTATGAGTGGTACAGTCTTTCTCAAAATAAATTACTTTATGAGTAATAAAGTATTTATATTTTACTTTTATCTAAATAACGGTTTTTTAGGATGGTTGAAACAGGTTTTTAGAATGTTCAATTGTATTAAGTATTAAGGGTTTGATGAAATCTTGGTAGAAGATGTTTAAAATTTTCATTGCATAACAGACTCATGATATTTTCTATTTTATCTATATTTAATTTTGGGAAATTTTTCCAGTTGAGCTTATGTCCGCCTTGTTGAAATTCTAACTAAAAATTATTAAAAAAAAAATGAGTAAAAAAAAATTTAAATTCTCATAAAAAAAAATGTTTTTTTTTTTTTATTTAAATTTTCCTTATTATCTTTTTAATGTTGAATTAAAGTCCTTTAAACTTTTTCCTTTCTAAATCTAATTTTGAACAGTTGTTTCATTATTTTAATTTTTTTCTCCTTCTTGTTTTGTTTTTTTTTTTTTTTTAAACTGTCATTATTTGAACTGATTTTCGATATTTGCTTGTTTTTAATATAACTTTTGTTATATCCCAATTTTTTTTTTTTTTTTTTTTTTTTTTGTTTTTTTTTGGGTACTGGTAATTTTTTTTATGAAGATTAATTTAAAATTCAGGACAAACAATCATTTTCAAAAAAAAAAAAATGAAACTAAGTAACCGTTATTTTTCTCTTCATTTCTGTAAAATTTTCTGTAATTTGAAAATGTGAAGGGAAGAGAGGAAGAGAATTAAATGTTATAAGTAACTTGTAATGTAACATGTAACTTTTAAAAAAAAATTGAGAGATGAGAAACGCATATTGTAGGAAAGGAATTAGTGAAATGCGAGAGAGGGGATATAAGTTTTAATTTTATTTATTTTTGATATTATAATGTCTCTCTCTCTGTCAAATAACATTATTTTGATTAGTCTGGGCACTTTGGGGGTGGTGAACTTACAAGCGATTTAAAATAAAAAGGACATTTAAAAAAAAAAATGTTTTAATATGATGATAATACCGGACATTTTATTATATTTGTTTAAAACGGTATTAAAAAAAAATTGTTATTGTTGTTTTTTTTGGAATGAAATTAAAAATTCGCTAACGTTAACGGTTTGTGTATGAATATGCGTATATAAAATAATAATACAAGTTTATTTAATTTACGAGTAAGTAAAATACAGGCTACCTTTACATTTCTATGTTATTTAGTTTTATGGTATTTTTCCTAACGGTAATAAAGGAAAAGGGTTATTTCCTTTAGTATACATTATATACATATATATGTATTTTTCGTAAATTATTGTAGACTACTTTATTTTCAAGGTATGAGTTACATTTTCAAATACTTTTATATCTATGTTATATACAAATTATTACACAAGTATAGTTTTATTAATTTGTGTTTTTTTTTTTAACTTGGACTTGTTATACAAGAGTGTAGCCATCTTTTATATTTGTGTAACATAATTTAAATATGGAAGTAATATTTGAGTAATTTAGAAAAAAAAATATTAAATTAAAAAGGCAAAAATTAGATTTAGAGAAAGAGAATGAAAAAGAAAGGTATAAAAGAAAAAAATTAAATAAAAAGAAATTAAAAAGGACCAAAAAAAAACAAAAATAAAAATAAATATGAATTTAAAACATCTGTTGACGGAAACTATGAAAATTATTATGAAAATTTGTGTTTTTCCACAAAAAAAAAAGAAACCAAACAAAAAATGACCAGGAAACAAGAGTTGATGTAATTTTTAATTTGTTTCTTAGTTGTTTTTTACATCTCTTTACAATGTTTTTTTTTTTCTGTTTTCTTGGGTCACAAAATGAATTAAAAATTTTTTTAGAGTTGAAGTACTTAATTTTAATTTTAACTTTTGTTTTTCGAAAAAGGTGTACATGTTTTCTGAATTTGATATAATTTGAGGGATGTTGATGGGCAATTTGTAATATTAGCAAAGTGGGACTTTGTATAGTAGAAATGTCCTGAATTAAAAAGGAACTAATTAAAATCGTAGAGAACTGCTTTTGTTTGTTAAAACTGAGTTAAATGTATCTATAACTAAAGTTTTAAATATAATTAAAATTTTGTATTATAATTTAAAATTTCAAAAATAAATTTAATATTTCAAAATATATTTTATTATTATGAGTTACACTTTTGAATTAACTCACTAAAACGAAGTTATTTATTTTATTTCAATATTTTACTACTGGTTTATGACCTACGAATCGATTACTTGTTTTATTTTGACCCTAGTTTATTCAACTTGTATATTTTCTAAAGTGCAGTTAAATTTAATAAAAAGTTTTTTAAACTAAATTTTTATCATAAAATGAATATTAAACCATTTTAATACAAATTTTATTTAATTTTAAATTAAATTTTATTTACTTACTAATTTGCATATGATATACATACATATATATATATATATATATTTATAGTACATTTCCGATTTTAGTACTTATATTCATTTTAATATAATAATAATAGTTGTTTCAATTGGTCAATTGATTTATAATATAAATTATCTAGAGATTATATTATTAAAAATAATATTATTTAAATTTTATTTTTTTTAACACTCTCTTGTTCGTTGATAATTTGCCAAAAGTTTAACAGATTAAAGTTTAATTTGAATAATATATTGTTATAAATTTGGCACTGAGTATTATGTTTTTGTACATATGTTTTTAGAATTATTTTATATTTAGCATATTTGAGATTTTAAATTACATGTAGATGTCGCTGGGGTCGTAAAGAATCAGATCTTTCTAAAATTCTTTTTATAATACCTAATAAAATGGAGTTATTTAATTAATTTGAAAAATTATTTAATTTGATTTTTTTTTTTAAGAGCTAACTGTTCAACTGTTAGGCTAATAAGCCTATCTATACCATAGGTACATGTTGGAACAGGGGGTCATATTATATTCGTGTTATTAAAATTGGTTTTATTGAATTCCATATACAATTTAAACATGAGATAGTACTAGGCCTTATACCATGTAGAAACGTCTTAGATTTTCAATGTTTACATTGTAATATTTTATATTTTACTTATTTGGTATTCTATATCTGCGAGTTATATTATTTAATTAAATTATTTGATTATATTTTGCATTTGTTTATATTTTTATATTAAAGTATTTTTTATTAAAGATTTATAATTATTAATTATTGATTATGCCATTAATTTGAATCCAATGGCGAATGGTAGCTGAGTCGAGTCGAAAACCCGAAAAGTTTTTTCACTTTCACTAGAATTCGAACCAGGGCCCTTCCGCATGAAAGGTCGGCACTCAACCATTGTGCCACCCAGCTGTTAATAAAGGAAATGTTTTAGAAAATACTAAATTTGATTTTAATCAAACTAAATTTGTTTATTTGGAAATCGACTTTAAGGTAAACTTGTTTAAAATTATGAGGCTACTTACACTTCTAACCTTTTCATGTAAAAGATTCCCCTACTAATTATATTAATTCTTAAAAAAATTAAAAATTATTTGGTAATAAAGGAAGGATTCAAATAAAATGGTCCAATTATCTTTGGGGTTCAATAGATTTTATATAAAATTATTAATCATTGTTGTATTGTATTAATAATTTCATTATTCTTTTTACATTTTTTTTCTTAAGTATTTTCTAACCATTTTTCAGATCTTTGAGTTTCAATTTTTTTAGATTCAGTTAAATTGTTGAATCCTTGATTCGAGATTCTTACAAAAAAAAAAAGTGGAATTCTATGTTGGCGTGCCATTACTTCAATATCAAGTTAAAAATAAATTTTGTGGTAGGTTGTATTCAATATTAATTGTCATAAACCTTTTACGAAATTATTTTTATTTGACATTTAAAGAAACCCTAAAGATTCACAAAAAAAGAAACCATTGTTTCCGATCTTTTGTCGGAAGCTTTGTTTTGTATTTTTTTTTGTGTGAAGTGCAATTAAAAAATAATAAATGAAAAAATATAAGACAAAAAAAAACTTTTTAATATTATTTTCCTTAAGATTCGAAGAAAAAATTAGCATTGTATTTTTGGAAATAAAGAAAAGTTCGACAAGTCAAAAGTTATTGAAAGTTACTGAAGAAAAAAAAGGAAAAATCATAAGTAAAAAAACTGGAAAATAAATATAATATATATATAATTAATATTTCTTAAGAAATATCATCTAGACCTTCATCAAAATTTTCCTTTTGTTTTATTGAAGTTTTTTCAATGAAAATTGAATAATTTTTATATAAAGTTTAATTTTTATTTATGATTGATAAGAAGCTAATTGCCCCATGTACATCGAGAATCATATCTTGGAAAAACAATAGATTTCCCTATTTAATAATGTTGAAAATTTTGGAAAAAAAACATTTCTAGGAAAATGAAAAATTTGAAATTCATTAGAACTTTTTGAAAAGGATCAAGAATATTGTAAAGTAAAATAATAAAACTTTTTGTAATACCCTTGCTTCAATCTTAGGTTTAAAATTTGCAATCTAAATTCTAAAGTTCGAAAAATAAAACTTGATAGCTTGAAACAATTTTCTTAACAAAATACGGTTACTCTTAAATTAAATACTTCTAGTATTGGTTAGAAAAGAACTTTTAAAAATAATCATAAGTTCTGTGAGGGAAAATTTTTTATTTAAGAATACGTTTAATTTATATCAGTATTCCCAAGAGGAAAGATCCTCGTTTGCCTCATTTTTTCATTAACTCAGTTGTTCTTATTAAAAACTGTTTATTTAAAATTTTAAGATTTCAGCAAATGTTTCCCTCCTAAAACTTAGTTAAAAAAGGGTATGGTTGTGGTATGTTATGGAAACATTTGCACACTATCCAAAGAAACGCTGCACAGTTCCAATGGGTGGATGCTTTTGAGCTTTCTTTTCCTTCGTAACCAAAAAAAACAAATGATTACTATTATTTTCAGTTTCTTGTAAGTTATGAGACAATTATGTTACTCTCTTGTACCTTATAATATTCGATTCCTTCTTTATGCAATTAATTGGAGTTGTGATAGAAAATTCAAAAAAAAAAACAGAAAATAAAAAATTAAAAATTGAAAGTCATTTATTTCTAAGCAAGTCATTGAAGAAAACCCTGTTCTAACAAAACATAATTGTATCTACATTTATATCTATAGATACAATTATGTTTTACAGAGAAAAATGTTTAATGAAAATAAAAAAAAACTTTAAATTCTTGTCAAGTATTAAAGAAGAAAAGTATTTTCCGCCTCAAATATAATCCTTTATTTTTACTTGTTTTTCTCGAATTTTTGCTTTTATTCATTGGTTTTTGGTTCTTTTCTTCTTCTGCTTTTTATTATTATCCTGTTTTTTATTTTCTTTATTGAAAGTATAATCAATTTTATTCCTTTTTTTTATTCTATCACAGATGTCCTGAATTTTCTTTTAAAATAAAATCAGTTCAGGAAAATCAGTTTAAGGTCTGATATTAATTTTTTTTAGAGTAATTCTTAAATTCTTAGAATTGCCCAATATTTTATAAGAGTTTTCTTCTTCCTATTTTTTTGTGTTTGAAATTTGGTTTAATTTAATTCATTATTACATAATATTTATTTGTCAATTTATTAGACAATTTTCCTTTGATTAAAATTTCAAATCATGTCAATGTTGGTTACCATGGCAATCCTTAATGAAACAAAACCTAATAATCTTACCGGATACATTGATTACGATTTTTATACTGTTCTATTTATCACTCTAAAATAATATTTTGTCACAGTTGATTTTATAGATCCTTTAAATTGCTTACGTTCTTGTGTTTGTGTGGGTGAATTCCGTATTCTGTATTGGTTGTTCATAACTTTTAATTAAAATCAACTACATAAATAATTTTTGAAAAATTGTTTCAAGAATTTTTGATTCTAAAGTTAGTTTTTGTTAGAATTGAAAATAAAATCGTTCATATGGTTGCGTTTAAAATTTTTTTGGGAAGTTTTATGTATCTGTAAATTAAGTACTTATTGATTTAATTAATTTTACAATATTATTCTTTTATAACAGTAATTTTTAATTTTGTTGTAATAATTTGATATTAATTTTCTAAGTGCACCTTAAAATATGCAATTTTTTCAAAAATTATTAATTTTGTATCAGAACTTCTATTGTAAGTTTCTTATAATTAGTCGAAACTATTTTAATTGGTCGAAGGATAGCAATAATTCAAAGCTTTTAATTTTAAATTTAATAATAAAATTTGTCTATTTTCAATTTAATTTAATATTTTTCAATCAGCCCTGTTTCTTGGGATCCAATAGTCGGATCATCATAATTGAAATAAGGCACTCGCTGATTTTGTGGTAGAACCGAAATACAGCAAGCAAAATCAAAAATTCCAAATTTTAAGCCCACTCTAAAAACTAGACTTTTAAAATTAAGGTTTCACTTTTTGGACTTCTCTTAATTATATTTCCTTTATTAGTTTCTGCTACAGAGGACTACTATTGGGGACTATATTTTTTAAGTAATGCCAATTCAAGTACCACGTCTTAAGGTTCGGGTGTGTTTTTAAAAATTAAACTAATTTCATGGAAAATGAGTATATATATATTAAACATACTATTAATAATAATAATAATTGCCAACTTTGAAAATTCTTTCTCCTCTAATACAAAAAAAGTTAAAACAAGAATAAAAGTCGTTCAAGACACTGTGGAGGTCGATGAAAAAAATTCATAATCAGTATTAGTTGTCAGCAAAATAAATACACAAGTGTATGCGAGTATATACATCTAACAACTCATCGAATCATAATCAAACAATCTTGTATATGTATATATAGATTCTTAATAAATATTTTCAACAAAAAAAAACTTGTTAAATATTCTGTTCATAAAATATAACAAAAGCCTAAGCATACAAAAAAAAAAAAAGAAAATTCGGAAAATTTTTTTTTCTAAAATCTTTAAAAATAAATTGGAAAAACCTAAAAATCCATTTTTTTCTTATCTATGTGATAAACTATTTTCTGTTAAATGATAGAACCAGAGCATTAGTTATCAAGTACCAAGAAGTTATCAAGAAAAGCAAAATGAAAAAAGTAGTTTTCCTGGAAAAATTTGTGCTTGTCACGTTCCAAAAAAAAAAAAAACAAAAGACAAACAAAATATAAAAAATTAGAAAAATAACTGATTTTTTTCACTGAATAAGCTAAAAAAAATCTATAAGATGAATCCTTGTTTGTCCAAAGTCTCTCCAACCCTCCTGTTCATCAAACTATGTACATATATATTATTCTATATACTTTAAATAAACAATTTACCCTATTTATCATCTGTCTCTTGATTTGATTCCATAAATACTTCCTCTTGACTACTTATTACTAGAGTGCTTCCAAATCTTAGATACAAGAAAACTCAGCCCTCATAAAATCTTTTTCCTCCATTTTAAGTTAATTTCATATTTTCTATAAATTTAAATTACATATTTTTTTCTTTTTAACTAAATTGGACTTCTCCATCTTCCCATTTATTTTAATAGGAAAATTTTCCAAAAAAACTAAAAATCGAAAAACTATATCCAGTGATTTAATATCTCCAAATCAGAGAAGATTTTTAGGGTAAGGTTCAAAATACTGATTTAAAAAAAAAAGTTTCTTCTGACAATCAAATATTTTCGAAAAGTTTGTCGATTTATGAAAAGTGATGTGATTTTCCAAAAAAGACAAAATTCAAATTTCAAAGAATGTCAATGTTATTTGAAAGGTCAAAGTCAATTTTGTTTTTTTTTGGAATTGTCATGATTGCCAATATAAATTTTGAAAGGATTACAAGGCACAATAAAAGATAAACTTATAATTATCACAAAAAAAAAATAGAAAAATATATCGGTTTCCTTTAAAATAAATGGACATGTTTTGAATTTTTTTTTTGTTTCCAATTTAATCTTATTATAAGCATTTTAAGGTGTAAATGTCCTAGTAATAAATGTCCTTTATAATATCTTACAAACCACAAAATATATATTTTTTATATTTTGTAAGGGTTTAAAGTTCACAAGGTCAATCTTGTTATATATTAAATTGCATTGGATAACTGTGAAATATTTAAAATTTTTGAAAAAGGGACTAAAAACTCAATCAATACAAATTCAATCCTTTTTTAGTTTCAAGAAAAAAAAACGACAAAAAGAATGGAATTTAATCAGATTGACTGTGATAGATCTTCACTATTTGTAACAGTATACGGACTAAAGAAGTGGGTTGTAGGCCTTTTATTTTTTGTTTTTTTGTAGATTATTTATTATTGACAATAACATCAAACTAACTAACTTACAAACACAAATCTAAATAATAAAATCATAATGGGAATCTAAAAAAAAAAAAATAAAACAAAAAAAAAACAAAAGAGTAAATGTGAAAATCCAGTCGAATCATCACAACGTCATGTCAAATTCATCATTTTTTAAAAGGTTTTTAAGTCAACCTTAACCTAAATTTTTTGTTTTATTTTGCTTCTCTGTTAAATTTATGTTCTTGGATTTATATTTCTTTTTTGACTTTTATGTAATAATTTAAAAAAAAAGTAGGGTAAAATGTTTGGTAATTGACATGTTTATAGTTTTATGAATCATATATAAAGGAATTTTACCTTGCTCAGTCCTGATATGCTTTAAGTTTAAAATATAAATTCAAATCAAATATAAATTTATTGTGATGACCCGAGAAGATTAAAAGTGCCATAAAATGGTGGGTCCAGTATATTTTAGTCTTTGTAAATAAATCAGGAGACATAATTTTTAAAATAATTAGTGAGTGTGAAGAGTAATGACAAATGCTTGAATTAACTTTGTTTTTTGTATGAATACTTTCAATACTTGTAAATGGACAACAGTTTTATTGTATTTCAATTTGTATTTTATTGTATTAAATATAATATTAAAACTAACTCATATGTCCGAATACTCATATTATATAAAAAGTTAAAGTGTTGACCATATCATATTGGGTTTCAATCAAATTAAGAACCTGACGAAACTATGGGAAACAAATTTAATAACTAATAAGTAGTAACGATAAATAATATTTATAATAATAATTACAATTTTAATAAAAACTGGCCATTGACATGCCAACTTACCCTATATTTAGCCCATACAATAGTATTACATTAGTACTTAAAAGTTTTACATGTGCCGAAAATAAATCTTACTATATTGTCGGTCATACATACATAAATAAAAAACGGATTTAAAGCTCTAAAATAAGAACTTAAAAAAAAAAAACAACGAAACAAAATGAAAGAGGAAATGAATGAAAAGGATAAAAAAAAGGATTTAGGTTATACATGCATAACATGTAATACAAAAAAAAAAAAATAATAATCGCTATTTTATTCCTGTATTTTTTTTGTATATTTTCATACCTGTAGAGATTGTAAAAAAAGGTCACCACCGCACTATAATCGCGTATATCGTCCTTTTTTCCTGGTTCCGGTATTTTTTTTTGTATACCCAATTGTTTTTTTTTTGTAATTCAATTTTTTTTGTATTTTATTACAGTTAACTGGATATCTTAAAGCGTATAAATCACTGAAAAATACATACATAAAAAAAAAATCCCATTCCCCATTTTAATCATTTTCATCTTATGGATTGAGTTTTTCAATTTTATTTTACTGTTATTTTTTGTATTCGGTTCAATTTTTGTTTTTTTGCGTATTAGTGGGCTGTGGGCTTTTATAGATTGGTAGGAACCAGAAGTAAAAAATATTAACCTGCATCAAAATTTATTTTCGTAATGGAATTCAATCATAATTGATTTGGCGAATTTTGTTTTTTTTTTATATTTTCTTTGGAAAATTGTCCTTTAGCGTGAAAAACATAAAAAAAAACGGTAAATTTTTTTATGAAAGATTTATTTTAGTTAGAAGAATTTAATTTTCATTTAAATTAAATTGTATTGTAGTATATATATGTTTTTAGAAAAATTGGTTTTTATAGGTTAGAAATATCTAATAAATTTTGGATTTATTTAAATTCGAATGAAAGTTTTAAAAAGTTTTATAGAAAACTGTAAAATATTCAATTGGTAGTTTCTTAATGGGGTGGTCTAAAGTTTTTTGAAACTGATTTTTATCAATTCGTTTTTTGAAATAAGTTGTCGATCATTTTTTCGAATATATAATTGAGATAATCTAAAAAATAATATGGAGAAACATCGTTATTTGTAATGCAGAACTGGATGTCAACTTGTGTTATCTGTGTATTTAAAAGTTTTATTTCAAGAATTAAATTCTAGATCCAGGATTTTTCCAGCTGACATAAAAATCATCAAATAATATTGTTTCATTTGTATGGAATGAACTCAGACGTTTTTTTTAATCTTAAATAACTTATTTCCTTCAGCGTATTAGAAACTAGTGATTTTAGTACTTATTACTTATTTTGGATCAATGTAGACTTTCACTGTGTTAATAAAAGAATCTTATCGACTTGTCCTCAACGTTAACATTAAAAAGCAGATTTCCACAACATTTAATTGAACTGGACACCATACCAAAATAATTTAAATGAAATATCCATTAATTTATGAAGGAGTTCTATTGTTACTAATTATAAAATATACATTCACTACAGCACACTCTAAAAAAGATAATTTCTTTTGCCCTTTCCTTTTTTTGTGATTCATTACGATCAAGTCAAAAAACAATTTTTATAAAATTTATAGATCCCATTCCAAATTAAAAAATAAAACAAACACAATCATATAAAATTCTATTCACGATTATAGCAATTATAGTTAAACTTTCTTGTTAATTCTTAACGAGTATAATAAAAACAAAGCAAAAACCCCTTTCATTCCTAAAGTTTTCCTTTTCCTTTCATTTTGTTTTTGTTTTTATTTGTTACATGATTATGATAACATGTAATTTTCGGGACGAAAATTAAAGAGGCCCTTTATGAAATTTGTTGGATTTTTATATTATATCATATATAATATAACTGTTGGTAATAATACCAATGAACCGCAAATCTTTTTTAAATGAAGGAACCGAAAAAGAGAAAAGGAAAAACAAAAAATTAAAATGACTAAAACAACTCATAATTTTTTCAAATTTATTTTATAAAAGAATTTATGATATACTTTGTAATTTTCGAATTTATTTCTGAAATGGGGAAAAACATTTTATTTGGCTGTATGTATGTTATATTTTTTAAGGTTTTCTGAATTTGGCCCAAAGTTGAAGTTTTTAGTACGTTCCCACCACCAGCTTTTAATATTAAATAAATTTGTCGAAAAAATTAAGACTTAAGTATTTCAGAAACATATTGATTGTTAGAATTTCAACAAAGAATCAAATTTTTTAAAAATTTGCATAATTTCAGGGGCCATTTTAAAAATTTTGTTTTGTGTGTCAATCGAATTCACACTCACAAAGTTAATGAACCGTGTGCTTAGTCACAACATCTACGCGGCCTCTATATTGCATGTTAAACTTTTAACAATATCAATATTTTTCATTTTTGCATACTTTTAGGAGCTATATAATGAAAACTTTAATAGTTATTATCTTTGGTTTTTTCATCTCTTAAAAATTGCATACCTTATTTTTTGTCTGTATGTATGTCACATTTTTAGTTAAAGTTTTTAGTACATACCCCTAACAGCTTTTAATATCAAATAAATATCAAAACCTAAGTATTTCAGAATTGAGAAATATATTGATAGTAAAAACTTGAACAGACAGCCAAATTTCTAAAAATTTGCATAATTTCAGGGGTCATTTAAAGTATTTGAAAAACAAAAGTTTGTTCGGTGTGTCAATCGAACTCACACTCACAAAGTTAATGAGCCGTGTGCTTAGTCAAAACATCTCCGCGGCTTCTATATTGAATGTTAAATTTTTAACAACTACAATTTTTTTCATTCTTGCATACTTTTAGGGGCTATATAATGAAATCATACTTTATAGAATTTAATAAAATTTAAATGAATTCCTGTCATCATATTAACGTTAAAAATTCTTTTATTATATAAGTCTTTATTATATTTTTATTTTATATGTATCTGAGGGTTTTTTTTATTAATATATTTTTATTTATTTTCTACAAAAAAAAAAAAAAAACAAATTATTCAGTGCATATTCTGTTTTTATTAGTGTACCCTTTTTAATCCATGCAATTATATAAAATGGACGAATATTTTTTCTATGTAATGTAATAAAATCATTTTTATATATAATCTCTCTTGTACATATAAATACTATATTTTGAAATAAAAAAATTTATTCTTATTCTGTGTTTGTATCTATAGATACTTTTTGTTAGTAATACAAATTTTTTGTTTTTTTTTTTTTTTATTTTATATTAAAATAGAATCCATAAAGTTTTTATTTGTTAAGACGGGGTACAAAAAAAAAAAAAAAAGACAAAATAAACAACAGCCAAGCAAAAAAACAAATGGAATATTTTTCTTTTATCATATTTTTTTTAGGGGATGTTTTTTTTAAGGGATGTTTTTTTTTTTAAAGAGGGAATCAAATATGGAATATTTTTTTGCAAAAATGGTTACTGTAAAATTTTTTAAAAATGTTTTTGTTTTTATTTTTTTTGGATTTTATTTGCCTTTATAAATTCTTTATTAATTTTAAATTGCCTAAAAATATTGAAGAAGTTGAATTGGTTGTAAAAAGTATATATCTTGCTGTTATATAATAAATATACTTAAATATTTTTCTTATTTTTTTTTATTTATTTATGAGTCCAAGTGGTTTAAAGGGACCCCAAAAAATAAGAAGAAAAAAAGAACAAAAAGATATAATAATATTTAATATCATATTTTTTTCAATAATAATATTTTTTAATATTTTGCGATTCCATAAAGAATGAAATTGCAATTCAAATGAATAAAATATCATTTAAATTTAATTAACCGTGCGTTAAAATGAAACGACATTTTTTTTTTTATGATTAAATAGGAAATGATTTAGAGGCAATTTAATAAAGATTTAAATTATAAAGCATAAGGTCAAAGGAAATATAACATTATATTTTGAGAGTTTTAAAATTATTTTAAAATTTTAATTTTATTTTTATACCCGTATGACTATATAGTCAAAGGGTATAATAAATTTGCCATTACGTTTGTGACGCAGAGAAGGAGGGGGGGTAGATATAGACTCAAGTGTATGGATCGGATCAGAATCGAAAAAAAAATCGATTTAGCTATGTATGTCCGTCCGTCCGTCCGTCTGTCCGTCTGTCCGTCTGTCCGTCTGTCCGTCCGTCCGTCCGTCCGTCCGTCCGCACGATAACTCAAAAACTAAAGGAGCTAGAATCTTGAAATTTTCGCAAATTCGTTTTTTTGCAATAGCCGTCATCGCTATTTAAATCCAGCCATTTTGGTTCATGGGTTCGGGTGGCTGCCATACAACTTCTTTTTTTATATGAGCATTACTCTGTACCTATTAAAGCTGGGTGTCTGAAATTTTGCCAAAAATAGTTTAGTTTAATGGCCAAAGTTACTGCAAAATTTGGTTGGTCTACTGCAAAGGGTTCGAGTAGCTGCCATACAACTCCTTCTTTTATATGAGCATTATATTTCACCTAATAAAGCTGGTATGTTTGAAATTTTGCCAAAAGTAATTAATGTTTGTAATAAAAATGATATAATGTTTATATAACGGTCATACGGGTATCCCAGAGTTGACACAGTCTACTCTACTACACTCTTCCTCGTTTTTTTTGGAATGTTTAATTTAAAATTCAGGATATTATTCAAAAAATATATTAAAAAGTTCATAATCTTGGTATATTTTGGTTTCGTTTTCATCCACTAATTAAACATTTTATCCAGTATAAATTAAATCTTACACAAATTAAATATAGGATTAGTATTTGATAAAATATTTTCTTTCTAATTCACTTGTTATACCCGTATGACTATATAGTCCAAGGGTATAATAAATTTGCCATTACGTTTGGGACGCAGAGAAGGAGGGGGGGTAGATATAGACTCAAGTGTATGGATCGGATCAGAATCGAAAAATAAATCGATTTAGCTATGTATGACCGTCCGTCCGTCCGTCCGTCCGTCCGTCCGCACGATAACTCAAAAACTAAAGGAGTTAGGATCTTGAAATTTTTCAATGAATTCGTTTTTTTCCATAGCCGTCATCGCTATTTAAATCCAGCCATTTTGGTCCATGGGTTCAGGTAGCTGCCATACAACTCCTTTTTTTATATGAGTATTACTCTGTACCTATTACAGCTGCGTGTCTGAAATTTTACCAAAAGTAGTTTAGTTTTATGGCCAAAGTTTCTGCAAAATTTGGTTGGTCTAGTGCAGTGGGTTCGAGGAGTTGCCATACAACTTCTTATTTTATATGAGCATAACTCTCCACCTAATGAAGCTGGGTGTCTGAAATTTTGCTAAAAATAGTTCAGTGTAATGGCCAAAGTTCCTGCAAAATTTGTATGGTCTACTGTAGAGGGTTCGAGTAGCTGCCATACAACTTCTTCTTCTATATGAGCATTACACTACACTTAATAAAGCTGTATGTTTGAAAGTTTGCTAAAAGTAATCAACCGGATAATATAATGTATATGTTACGATCATACGGTTATCCCAAATTTGACACAGTCTACACTATTACACTCTTCTTCGTGTTAAATGGATGGAATTTCCATTTGAATTAAAGAGAGATTTTAGTGAATTAAATTTTTATATTTGGATTTATAACATGTAGTTTGAAATCAAATATTAGTTATGTAATTTAATAAAAATTTAAGAGTTAAGTATAATTATGATTTAAAAGTATAGTTCGATAATTCAACTTAAATATTAAATATAAATTTTAATCGAAATGTCTTAACTACATCACTATAATTGCAGGATCCATTTTTTGTAATTTTAACAAACTCCACTTTCTCAGTATAAACGAAATCTAATCATAGGTTCTATGTAATAGATTGGAAACCAAATCTAATACGATTCTGATAGAAATTTACGGTTTTTTTCGAATTATTAAAATTTTAACCATTTTACATGTTTCGAACTTCGCTAAATTAAATATTACACAATAAAATTTACTAAATTATAATGTCTTGTGTAAAATTTTTCTTTCGATGTTAGGGATATGGGATTTTATTGTTATTAAGCGATTTTTTTTTTAAAATATAACCACAAAATAGTGGTGGTAATATATTATATAAATACATATACTTGTATACATATACTAAAAATTAATAAACTTCCAGATTCGATTATTTTAAATTTATTTTAAATTCTAATAATTCATTTCATGTCAAAGTCTCTTAAAGCTTATAAAGTTTTTGAAAATTTCCAACACAGATGCATATTTTGGCAAAACTTAATATCAGAAAAATGGGAATTTCCCGTAATATTTAATATTAAAGACTTATTACTTATTTACTAAAACTTAAGAAAAATCAAATACATATATAATATGTCTTATAGTTTTATATATTATATTTTAAAAAAGTCGTTTTAATCAAATATTGCACGTAGTAATGTTAATCGAAGCCTTTTTAGGTCTCTGAATGTTTTTTCTTATTGTTTTTATTTTCGTCCTTTTTATCAAATAAAATTTTTTAACATTAAAAAATTATCGCACGGTTAATTTTTTATTTGAAAAAAGAAAAACTTTGATAATTTCTCTTTAAATTTTCATCAATATTAAATAAAAATTTTTTATTTGTTTTTATTTTTTTTTCAATGAAATTTGTTTAACCCTTATATTGAAAGTTTGATAGCTACTATATTAACTATTATATTTAAAATATAAAAATTTTTCAAAATATATTGAAGTAACAATTAAATTGTAATTTTTTTATTTAATTTAATTTTTAATATTTTTATATCTTTTATTAATTTTATAACTTTTTTTTATCTTTTCAGGTATGTACGATTCGATTCAGTAAATTTTTTTGAATGAAATATGACGGCTGTAAGTTATATGCCTCAGTCGATAATTGTGTAAAATTTCATTTATCTCATTTTCCTTTAGACCTGTTTATTAAAGTTTGAATGCCAAAAACGCGAATAATCAAAAGCATCTCTCGTCCTTTGAAGAAAAAGATGTTACAACATTTTGACACATTAAATTTGAATATTGTCTGCTAATTTTACGCATTTTGCACGAAGTCGTTAACTTTGAACACGCTCAACTTTTTTTTCTAATTAGTGTACATATCCTAATCTAAGATTTGATTTTGGGGTAAAAGAACCCTCAAAAAAACAATTCCATAGAAATTTTACAAAGTACTCAAAGGGTTAAAAGATTAAATTTTTTTTTTTTTGTATTAAAATTTTATTTACCATCTAAATAGGCGACATTTAAAAAAAACTTTTTTATTATTTTCTAAATCTAATTTTGTGGTTTAGATTTTCTAGTAGAAAAAAAAGTCTTAACCAACAACAGTTTAAGAAGTTTTTCACAAAAAAAAAAAAACAAAAAACACAATAATAAAATTAACCAAATATAAAACATTATTATTCTAATCATAGAACCTATTACAAGTAATCATACATACAATTTTATGTACATACTGTTTGAAGGTATCTTTTGATTGTCGCTTATTAACCAACTCTAGCGTATGTACATATATATATACTCGCATGTATTTTCAACTCTCATGTATTTTTACTTTGTTTTAGTTTTTCAAAAAAAAAAAAACAAAATTGTTGAAAAATAATAAAAAAAAAAGTTTTTTTTTTTGCAAAAAACTTTACTCATTTTTCAAAGTTCAATTGCGCATGAAAATGGGTCGAAATGGGTTCCGCATTAATGGGTTACCAAACCATATAATCAAAAATGAAAAAAAGAACACTATTTTATTACGCTACTATTTAAACTTTTTTTTTCCACATCTTTTCAATCCTTTGGAAAATCAAAAAAAAAAAAAAACAAAAAAACAAAAAAAAATTTAAATTATGAAAACATTTGTGGTTAGGCTGACTTCATCAAAAAGTTTAACAATTTTCCGACCACCAACATACATAAAAAAAAATTATAATAAATAAAAACTTCAGTTTAGTTTGAGTTTAAAGTTGTAACACATAAAAAAAAAAACATAGTAAAAAACAAAGAAACAGAATCAGGGCGGAAGAATAAAAACGAATTTAAGTCGGAAAAATGAGAGGGCAGAACTTATCATAAGGATTTCGAAAAAAAAAAAAACCAGATTAAATTGAGTAGTAAATTACCTCAACGGTTTTTTCAACTCTTCAAAACTACAAAATGGAAAAATAAACTTTTTAATAATGAAATAAACTTTTGTGAGAATATAATTTTTTTTTTTTGAATTGAATTGAATGATGAAGCTGTAGTGTGGTATGAGAGAATGTGTGTGGTTTTACAAAAAAAATTAAATAAAACTTTAAAAAATTTCATTCATAACATAAGGGAATTTATACTGATGTATGTTACATAGTAACCTGATTTCTAGAATCATTTAATTTATTTGAAAGTTCAAATTGCAAAGACTTTAAAGTTTTGAAAGTTTTCACATACAATTTTTGAAGTTATGTTATTTTATTAGAATCTTCGCTCATGATCAAAGATTCAGTACAACGCCTGCAAAGGTTTTTAAAAAGGTTGTAATATGATATTAGGGATACACTGTAAATTTTGATAAAAGATTTCAGATCATAAAAAAGTTAAAAATATTTTATGAATCTAATTACAAGTTTTTTAATTTAGAATTATTTAAACAAAACCAGGGTTTATATTGCTCTAGAGTCACTCTCATTTGCTCTCAGGGTCAATTTTTTAATTCATAAAAATTTTGTATACAATACACAAGATATTTTGAATTTTTCCATTTACTTCTGTATAAAGTTCCATATCGTAGAAGCTCTCTTAGATTTTGAACTTACATTCAAGGTTATTTTTTGAAATTCATTTAATACAAACAACGAGAGAATTTAAAGAAAATTCTAAAAAAATTAAATTTACAAATTTCAAGTAAACATTTTGAAAAACTTTTAACTTAAATTTAATAATACAAAAAAAAAGGGACAAACAAAACTAAATTTTCAAAAAAAAAAACAGAAAAGTTTGTAAATTCTAATGAAATAAAATTTTTTTTTTTATTATAATTTCCATGAATTTTCATTTAAAATCATTTTCTTATTATTTTTTAAGAATCCAATTTTCCTTTTAAAAAACAACAAATAAAAAATATTTAATAAAAGGACATAACTACCACTTGAAAAAGAAAATATAATCAACAATAATAACATAAAAATAATGAGGATACAAGAATTCGGCAATTTTGAAGGGTTCATTATTACTACAGTATTACTTTTTTTCGTCCTACTCTTCAATTTTAAATATGTAAACGATTCTTTTATATTCAAATATGTATGAACAAGTGTATTTTTCATATTTTTAATATGAAAAACAGTTACTATGGAGTTTAAAGTAAATAAGTTCCAAGCTGTCCCATCCTATTATTTGTTTGTATTTAATATTTTTTTTTAAATTTTTTAAATTTTTTGTTGGAAAACTGCGAAGCGTTGTAAGAACGAACACCTTCTAATATTAAGATCAGCGGTTTATTTTTGGAACAAATAAAAACATGGATTGTGATCTTTTATTTGTATACTACTATTTGTTTAATTTTTAGAGTTATTTTATTTTCCATCTTATGTTAACTAGCTGGGTATTTAGTTTGGTTATTAAATTGATCTAAGGATTCAGATTATTTGGTTTTAAAGTATAGTTAAAATCCTGTCTATAGAATTCCAACCTTTCTAACATTATAAATACATCAGATATGTAACCGTTGCTATGGTTTCACATTAGTATTATATTAAAATTTTTGCCTACGACTTAAATTGCATACCTTTAGGTGTTTAATCGCACAATATATTTATAAAACTATACCACTATAGTAGACGGGCCACATGCAAGGCAATAGAGTATAACCCGGGCAATATTAATGGAGAAAGTTTGATATACGACATGTCTATTACGAATAAAGATAAAAAAATTAAAAAAGAATATTGGTGGTTGGTTAACTCATAATTATCATAATTAAGTATTATAATTACAAATTAGGTTTAGTTTAGGCTTAGTATAGTTTTAAGATAGATTAAGTAGAATAAGGAATAGGTTAGGTTGTTTTTTAATAATAAGTAAGATTTAATATTGATTTTTTTTCGCCATAATTTTTTACAATACTACATAAAAAATGGAATAAATAGAGTTTTTACACTAACTAATAAGAAAATTAAAATTAAAATTAGAAAATAAATTAACGTAAAAATTAAATATTAATTTAAATGTTAATAATTTGTTAATAATTGCTAATAAGTCAATTTTTATAAACTTTTTATAGGCTAAGTTAAAATAAGAATGTAATAAAGGCAATAATAAAAGTTTAATACAAAAAAAAAAAAAAAAAATTTATAAACCTAACAAAGAATGAACTCTTCAGACTAACGAATTTAAAACTGTTTATTATTTTCTTTTCATATTTTTATTTTAATTAATTTTAAAATTACTTTTAAAATTATAGTAAGTTATCTGATCCTGGATCCTATACATATATATATCGCTTTTAAATCATTTCCATACACATATTATGCTTCAGGAAACGCAAAAAAAAAACTTAATTAAATTTTATTTATTAAATAATTATTATTATTTTTATTATTTTGTACATACTATATCGGAATTAAATAAATAGTTTCTGTTTATAATTTAAAATAAATATATAAAATAAAAAAAAAACAAAATTAAAAATAAATTTTAATTTGCATTAAGCGGTATCAAGGAATACCAAATGATAAAAATGATTGCTATAATCATAATAATTAAAACAACAATAACAGAAAATATTTTAATTCAACTTTTTTTTTAATATGTATTCATTGAGAAAATCACCCACCTGCACACACACACATTCCCCATCCCAATTGACCCTTACTGTACTGTTAAAAAAAACCAATTTTCCAAATATGTGTACTTATAATAAACTTTCATTTAAGCTTGAATAAAAAAGTTTTTTAATTAATATATTCAAAAAAGAGAATGCAGGTGAGGAAGACAGAGAAGAAGAAACAATCTTACTCTTTCATTCTTTCGCCTTAATGAATAAAAGAAATTTAAAAATATACAATTTAATTTTTTGTAAGACCGGGTTCAATTGAAATAATCCTACACAGTATGAAAATATATTTCTTTCTTGATACACCATATTAACACACACATACACATACTTGTCCACAATTTAAACTTAAACCAAACAGGCATAAGAGAAAAGAGAGAATAAATACAAAAACAAAAAGAAAATCTCAGACGGAAAATAAAAGTATAAACAAATCCATTATATTCTGAATACCGACTCATATATAAGTAGTAAAGGATATTAAGTTGATATTGCAATATTATGTACTCAATATGTACACATTTTTTTTTTTAATGGCTATGTTTACAGGTGTATGAGTAAATTTTATACATGATCCTATAGTACAATATATAATTATTTTGAAAACTTTTGTTTTTCTTATATGTATTTGTGGGAAAACTCATAAACATTTTGTTCGAGCGCACTTAAAATGGTCAGCCATGAAAAACCAAAAATAAAATTGAACTTTGAATTAAAAGTGCTTTTAAACGGTAAAAAAAAAAAACAAATTAAAAGAAATGAAAGAGACAGGAGATATTAAAACGAAGGTACATATTGTTTTCATCCAGAGTCAAAAAACAAAGAAAAACTAAAAAAAAAACAACAAAATTGGAAACAACTATTAAGTGGATATAACATTAAAAGATGCATCACTATTAAATATGAACGTATGTTGTTTGTATTTGGACTGTATGTGTATATGTTAGACAGATCTTATTTTAACTTTTATTCTTTGTTTTCGTGTTAATTTTATTTTTAATGAGTTTTTTATGTATTTGTTATGTACTTTTTTTTGGGGTATTTTAAAACCCTCTTAACTGCAATAAATTTTACAAAATAAAGAATTCAGACATATTGAGTTCAATTTAAAGTTAAAATTGAAGAATTTTTTATTTGCGTTTTTTTTTTTTGAGTTATTTTTGATATAAAACTTTGCCAGCGGTTTTCCTTAATCCATGTGGGCCATTAAAATGGATATACTATCAGTTGTAATATTTGAATAGTTGAAAATAGTTGAATGTATTTTTGATTGCATTTTTTATTTGAAATGGGTATAGAGGAACTCCAAATTCAAAAATTTAAAATTGAACACTTTCGTAGGTATTTTAAATGTTTTTTTTTCTTAAACTTTATGATCTGCTGAGATTCCTATGAGTTTTATGTGTAGTAAGAGTTGCTTAAGAGTAATTTTAGAATTTTTTTTTAAAGAATTTTGTGTTAAATCTTACAATTTAAAGGCAATTGAACAGTCTAGAATCAAAAACTTGTAGGTAATATATTGGAGGGACTTTATGACATATGTAAACAGATATGAAGAAAGGATAAGATAACAATTTAATCTTATTTACATATTAAGGACAAGTACTATTAATCAGTTTAACTGCTAATTTTTAGTTTTGAGCTTATGATTTTACTATATGTATTGATTTCATGGCTTGGAACAGAATATTAGTCATGCCTAATAGTTGAACAAAATTTTGAAATAAAAGGCCGGATAAAAAAAAACTAAGCTTTAAATTAAAATTTTATTTTTATAAAGAAAATGAGATCATGCCTAATGATTGTTAGAATAGGTGGATCTTGTGTTTAACCTCATTTTTATTCATTCGAGTCAATGATTTAGAAGAAAAACTGTAGTGTGTCAATGTAACGAATGTAGTTTAGTTAGAAGTTAGAGCTAATCAGAGATTAAATTACTTGCTTCAAATTACCTAAGTAATCTTCAAAAGATCTTTTAATTTAATCCAAAAATAAAAATATGTTTAAATTTCAACCCTTGCAGTAATATTATAGTTTTGATAACATAATAATTTAAAATTGAGTCCATTTTTAATTTTCATTTTAAAAGAAGTTGACTTGTTTTATTTTTGAAGTGTCAAATTACCGATTTTAAAGTATACAGTATTGAAAAAGGAAAACTCCTAAGAATTGTGTCAAGTTTCTAAAGACTATTAAGATTTGACAATGGCATTATTATTTTATTTTTTTTTTTTTTTATAAAATCTCTTAGTAGTTAGTTCAGTTTTCTTCTTTTATTTTCTTTTAATTCAGCTCTTCACTTTATAATCACTTTTTCCTATCAAAATCATTTTAATATTATCGTTTGTTATCGTGTTGTTTTTATTTTTGTTTTAATATTATTGGCCTTGATCTACTTTTAGAAAAATCTAGGAATGGCGATGAAAATCATATTGTTTGAATTGTTGAGAAAAAGCAAAAGAAAAAAGAAAAACTTTAATAAAATGTGAAAATTGTTTTTATATTTCTTACACCATGTCCTATTAAAAAAAACAACAAAAAACAAAAAGCTTAAAAGGAACGAAAACTAAAGGAAAAAAAGGAAAACTTTACTTTTTAATTTCTGTTTCTATTTTTTTTTTTTGAAAATTGCAATTTTCCTCTTCTAAAAAACAAAATTTTCAAGAACTAAATTATGTTTGTTTTCCCTTTCCAAAATGTTGTTCTACACTTTTTTTTTTATTTTCTCTATTACTATGTTCTGATGATGATTTTTCACTTTAGGATTTTGTAATTATATCCTAGAAAAACTTTTTAAAAGCTACAGAAAATAAATATGAGAAATTAAATTGCTTTTTTAACTTTAATACTTAGACAAGAAAAAAAAAAAAAATAAAATAAAAGAAAAGTGAGAAGAAAATCGGTTAAAATTCTAATAAAAAAAATAAGGGTATAAATTGTAATCATTAATTTGTTATCCTTGTAAGAAAGAAACTAGTTTTGATTGTAAAATAGTTAAAAAAAAAATAAAAATAACGGTATTTCCTCAGGAAAAGAGTATTAAAATATAATAATGCAGTATAGTTCATATTTTAACAGTAAATTATAGAAGCTAATAAATAAATATAATTAAACTTAGTTTTTTCAGTCAAGTAAGACGTTTTTGTAAGTCATTTGAAATAATTTACTGGAGAATTAGCACAGCGTTCCAGTTTAAATTATTACGGAAACTACAATTATTTTACGTAGATGATTTTGATATTTTCTGACTACGATCATCGGAGAACAAGTATGGTATATTTTGGCATAATTTAGGGGGACAGATACGGGTGAGCAATTCGCAAGTCCTAATGACTTGCATCCTATTCAGGCTTCTAATTGTGTACTTTTTATTTAAGTGCATATTCCTGCATTTTTGGTTTGTCCACGCAATTCTTATAAAAATGTTTAATATTCGTGTCACTTTTAGTCCCTTCTAGTTACTTTTGCATCCAGAACCATGTTATTATGAATTCCTGTAATAGAAATGTTAAACGCACAACTCAGAAGTTATTCAATATTTTTAAAAAAAATAATATCGTAAAAGACTCCCTATTGTCATAAGATCCCTCTTCAAAAAAAAGTATTTTATTTCGAATCTTATTTGAAACTAATTATAAAATTATGACTATGAACCTATATTAAATCAACCAATAACATTAATTAGTTATTGTTCTGTAATTTAATTACATTTCTGTTATTTAATTACTTTAATTTTTTTTTATTATTTTCTTTTAATTATAAAGAACACTTAAATAAAAATCATGTACAGTTTGTATTTTAAAACGAAATCAAAATCTTCTGTACGCATTCAAAACAAAATCTTAAATTTGATTCTTCATTCATCTCAAGCATTCATTTTGTAACGCATTACCCAATTTGGTTCAGAAATTCTAATTTTCATGCACCAATTTTGAATTTTACTGCAATTCATAAAAATTTTGAAATGATTTTAATATCCATTCAAAATCTGTAAAGTTTAAATAAAGGTTTTGGTGTGTTCAATTTTGTTAAGATTTTCTTTAAAATGGTACATTCTAGTATACTCGTACATTATATTTTTTTAATGATTGAATGCATTTGCAGTTGTGCGGTTGCAATTGAATAAGTGCTGTAATAAAACACTTTTGGTAATACCCAAGAAAATAAAAGAGAATATAAAAAAATAAAACCAAAAAAAAAATGTCATTAAAATTATGAGTCAAACCAAAAAAAAAAAACAAAACGCGCAATAAAATAATGGAAATAAAAAACAAATATGTTTTAAAATATAGTATAATACCATAATAACATTAAAACTTACATTGTATTTTGGTACAGTTGTTAATACAATTTGAACTTTCACCGAAGATTTCCCTTAGGAATAGAAAGTTAACTTTAGAACTCCAAATTCTAAGTATTCTTTAAAGAGTTTAACACTTCGATATAGAAATGCATAGAATTCACAGTATGTCACATTTTCAATCAGTCCCTATTTTATATAACTAGACTGTCTTTAACAAATTTTATAATTTACACATCTTTTTACATTAAGTTTATTCACACTCTTATATCAAGTCACTTGTATGCTACATATTCGGTTCGCAAAATTGCTTTTCCATTGTTTTCTAAACACTTGACAGCGAACGAATATACATATTATAGTGTTCGCTTATTACTTTAATTGTGTTTACACCACAATTCACCATAACTTTGTAAAACACTCAAAAAAAAACAAAAAACAAAAAACAAAAATAAAACATAACCCATAAACAATCAACAAATATTGTAAATGAAAATGAAAAAAAAAAAAAAACAAAAACCAAAAAATAAAAGAATGAAAAAACAGGGCCAACATTACATTGTGCAAAAAATTTTTATAACACTTATACATTAAATTATACTGTATATATTGTACATACACACATAAACATGCATATGACTGGAAAAATATAGAACAAAAAAATATAATATGTTCAAAGTAAAGTAATTTTTTTGTATATTTTATTTTTGTTGTTGGTTCTGGTGTGTGTCCGGGATGAAATGAATGAATGAATATGCATTAACAAAACCAAAACACATAAATCATAATGAGGAAAGGAATAAAAACACTTACAACAACAACAATAACAAAATATAGTAGTAAAAAAATAGCAAGAATAACAAAAAAATACAAAAAAAATCAAAACAACAAAAAAATATGATATAAGAGAAAAGTAATATGTTAAAAAAAAAAATAACAACAAGAACATAACATAACAGAAAAAAACAGTACAGTACAGTATTACAAAAAATTACAAAATGAGAATTAAAATGTGAACAAAGAGAAAAACAATAACAACAAGAAAATAGAGAAAAAAAATTACCAGCGAAAAATAAATTATACCTTTTAACAGCCACAGAACAGTGCTGTATAATTTTTTATAACATAACATCATTTCATGTTTTTTTTTCGTTGGTTTTTTTTTTTTTGAGAAAAAGTGTTAAAGAAAAAAATAATAAGAAAAATAAAAATAAGGAACAAATGGAAATGAATGTAACTTTAGAGAAAAAAAATATTAAACTATTTATGGAAAAATTAATATTTTTTGATATCTTCTCTCTGTAAAGTCTGCATTTTAAAAAAAAATTTGAGGGATATATTTTAGGTTTTGATGTTGACCTAAGTTTTTTTTTTAATAAATAGAATTGGAGGAATTGTGATATTTAGTAAGTGGGTGTTGAGCATTTAAATGTAGACTGATGTAAAAGATGTACATTATTAAAGGGATTTTTTTAGTACTACTTAGAACCATCTAGAACAATAATAACAGATTTTGGCGTTCTTTAGTTTTAGAACAGTTCTTTAGTGTTTTTTTTTTAGTTCTTTAGAAGTGTTCGAGTTTTGTATTCACAAATCCTTGTAAATAGTTCTAAGATATAATTTTCTGTTCTAGTTAGTTTCAGAACAGTTTTGGACAGTGTGTTTTTGTTGATGATGTTATTTTGTAATATATACAGATACTTAGAGATTCTACAGATGTTGGGAAATTCTGATTTTGAAATTTTATAAGTCGCTAAGACTATTTTTCGAAAGATCTATGGAAGTTTTTTTTCGAAGTTGTTTAAAAACCTGCTACCATAGATTAATGACCATAGATGCAATACAATATGTTAAATCAGTAGACTTATTAATTGAGAAATGCAAAGAGATAAATCCTAAGCACTTTAGATAGAATCACTAACTTTTAATATTGAAATTAATAATATTTTTGGGAAATAAAAGGAAATAGAATTAAATCCTTCTTGATTGCTTATGGAGATGGGTAAAACCATATAAGTTTTTAAATAGGTTTAAAAACATGTGTTTCATCTTCCTGTAGTTGAATATTTGAAACTTGAAACATGAACATTTGAGTCTATATTTGGTTAATTCTGCATTTGAATGTCCTCAACAACATAAAAATCCAAAGTGACGAATCCAATTCCCAAAAAAAAAACACAAGACAAAAAATATGAAACCAAAATAAGAATACGAATCAAATAAAGCCAACAAACAACCAAGGGAAGACAAAACTTGAAATTTAGAACATATGCAACTGGAAAAAAGTACAAAACTGCGACAACGAGCAATGAAAAAAGACAAATGTGGAAAAAATTTTTATATTCTAAAAGAAAAATCATTTATTTTCTTTTTCTGTGACATAAATTGAAACGATGAAGAATATTCAACAAATATGCATATGTATACAATACTTAATATAAACGTATGCAAGTTTATAGAATCAAAAATGTTTATATTAGTAGAATATTTAATTTTTTGCCATTTTTATTTTTCTGGCAAACCACTTATGCTTCTCTTATATTTTGTTTTTTTTTATTCCTTTTTTGCATGCTAGCATAGCATTACTAATTGCAATTGCAATATTGTTTTTTGCTGAACATAACCTAACCAATAGTCCATATAAAAATGCTCCATTGCTCCTTTACCACTTCTTTAGTTTAATACTTAAGTTTAACATTTATTTAAAATTTTATTTATTTTTTCCTTGTCTACTCTATATTGGTATCAGAATCATAACTTTATGGGTTTTTAATATTCTAATACATATATATATATATATAAATATATCTATATATATAAATTTTAGTACATAATATTTGTATGTAATTATGTATGTTTTTAATATTTAAATAAAAAATGTGCTCATGTGAATAAAAAATTTTGTTGACTTTATTTTTTTTTTAATTCGTCTAGAAAAAAAAATTTTGTTTTTCCTTGGAAAATGTTTGCATTTTCTTTTTCTTTTTCTTATGTTTTTGTTTTTTTCTTTTATTTTTGTTATCAAGACAAGGTGTCCTTGCAAAATAACATTTTGTATTAAATTAGAAATGCATTATACAGCTTGTTAAACATATGAGATATGAATATATTAAAGTTTGGTTTTTAATTTCTCTTTGGATACTTGGGAATACATGGGGAATTGAATACATGATGGGTTTATAAACTTAAATATAGTTTGCATACATAATCAAAATTAATAATATTATTTCATTCATGTATAATAAAAAGGGGTAAAATGATACCAATAGATAAGAATAAAACTTTCGTTGATAAGTAGGACTGCAGAAATAAGGATATTAGGTCATAAAACTAATTTTCGACACTTCAATTCGCTCAGGACACAAATGGTATTTCATTTGATAGTAACTATCGAATATAACTATTATTTTAGGAAAGATCCTGATTTTAAATTCCGAATAAATTCCCAAATATTTTACGACGTTTCTATAAATCTGTTGGACCGGAAATCACGAACAAATTGAAACTAATTTCTCTCAAAAGGGTTTTTATCGCTGATTAATTGAAAATTATGGGTTCCTTTAAAATGCATTTACTCCTTTGGCATGCATTTAAGCCTCTTCCATATTTAAATCAATTTAAACCTTTTTGTAGAAACGCCTCCGTATCTTAGGATTCAAAAGTGAAGTAAAAAAATTGTTTCTAATTCCCAAATAAAAGTTGAAAAAAAAAAACACAATTAAGATAGGTCCCACAAAATGGCACTTAAATTGTTTAGCGGGCTTAAGGTTCGAAGTTGTTTTTTAATTTTGTTGGCTATACTAAGGTTCTAATATAAAATCGACGAGTATCTTTTTTTAAATATGTTGATCCTGGATCCCAAGAAACGAGGCTGAGTTGACTACTTGATTCCAAGGAAGGAGGGGAGTCTCATTTAAAAAGACTAATCGTATTCGAAAATATAGGTTGATTTGTATTTGAAAAAAAGACCAAACGCTTGAAAATTATAAGTTGAATTTAAACAAAGACCAAGTTCATGTTTATCAATTGCTAGTCCCAGCGTTAAAGTATCACTTATTGAAGCCATTCTTTTTATATTTATATTTGAAAAACAAAATTGGTTGCAATTTTTTTATTTATTCGTTTCAATTTCCTGTTATCTCACACTTTATAAAATGCATTTCAAAAAAAAAAAAACACGCCTTAGATAAAATGATAAAAAAATATTTTATTTGAGGTTTTTCTTCATATAAGTGTTTTTCATATAACTGTTTTTCTTCCATTTTTTTATTATTATGATTTTTTAAATTTTCTTCATTTTGCATCCTTTGGTACTTTAAATGCAATTTTTATAGAATTGTACAGATTTTATGTTCCTTTTTTTTTCTTTCTTATTATTTCTATCCTTTTCTTTTTATTATTTTTCTTATGCAAAAATTATCCGAATTGTACCCCATTTGTAAAGTGAAATTTTCACTGCAATACATTTTAATAAACAACATCAGTCCTTATGTTGTGTACCAGTTTTTAATGGTTTAAAATCCTATTTGTTGTTGTTGTTATATTATGTAGCTACTGGTTGGTAGTTGGCGCTTATTTTGATTTTATTATTGTCGTCCTTTGTGTAGTTGTTGTTGCAGATTTAAACATTTTTAAAAGTAATACTATAAAAACTGTACTAAACTCCATTTATGGATTAAATCTCTGATACCATTATATGCGATTGAGGTTTTTCTTATTATGAAAATTTTTTATTCAATTTCTTGTTGTATTTTATGTTTACTTGGTGTTTAGAACAGGAGTAGAGTGGGGCGAACTCCTTCTGGAATGGTATTTTAACTGAAGAAAAGAGGAAAATTTTTCATTATCCTTAAGTACTTTTAGTTTTGGAATTGAGAGTTTGAGTGAAAAATAAGAAGATGAAAAAATTGAGTTTTAAAGTTAAATTAGAATACAGAAAAAACAAAATACAGACTTCGGTTTAGTTATTATTGGATTGAATTCTCTGAGGACCAGACATTGGTTTGGAATATCAGAACAAAAGAAAAACAAAATTAAATAAAAGAATTTAAAATTTCATTTTTTTTTGGATATGGCCAATTAAGAAAACAATAAATAGTTGGGATGAAAATGTCTGTATTTAGTTTGTTTTTCATTTTTTTCTGAATTTTATTTAATTTGTTTTTTAAAATTGAATTAAATGGAATCGGATTAAATGGTGCATGCTTTCAATTAATATGTTTGTTTTTTAAATAACTCTGGGAAAAAAAGGGTTAAATAAATTATAGAGTTGAGCTCAGATTCAATAAGCTTATGTATTATTGTTTTAGGAGTTAATATTCTTTTAGGACAGCTTTGTTTTAAATGATGGTCAGATTTAAGTTTCATTGTTCTAAATAAAAATTATAAATATATAAATATATATATATATATATATATATATATATGTATGTAAATATAGACTGGAATATTAATATTCTTTTCAGGTTTTAAAAAATAACTTAAGATATTTTACTTAAAAAATTTTGATTTATTATAAATAATTGAAGACTAATTGATACCATTGGAAAACCAAGAACTTTTTTAGGCTGATTAAAAAAAATCCTCAGATTATTGTTTTAGAAAATTCAACTCTTTTTGTTATATAAGTCACAGAAGAATTTCACACTCATTCATAAACAATATCTTTCTTAGTAAAAAGTCTTACAAAGTTTTATGAACATGTTATTTAGAACCGTAACTCCTTCTATTTTATATATTTAGTTTAACTTCGACCATTTCATTGGTTGCTAAAAATTATTGAAGTTGGAACCGTTGGCTACCTAAAGATGTAAATTTAACTTCAAATTTTTATGTTTTAATTCAGTCTTTTAAGGTTTTATGCCGAGGCAATCTTGGGCTTTATAATTAAGAGGAAAGCAAGTTTACTTTTCGTCAACTTCTTTGGATTCAATCTCTGGTCGTGGCTTGTAATATAAAATTTTGAAAGAAGACATTTTCAAGCTGTATACACATATAAAGAAAACAAAAAAACTAATTTCCCTCAAAATGAAACCATTTTGTATTTTAAACACTTTTTTTTTATAAAGAAAATAGTGAGCAAGTAATCTCTAATCTTGTTGTTATTACTGTTGCTTTAAAAAAATGGAGTTTTGGTTCTTTGAGTAAAAACAAAAGAATAATGTAAATGTACAAAACCCCTTTTTTTGTTAGAATTAAAAAAAAAACCCCGTTAGAAAATTACAAATCCCACAACTTCACAAAAATAAAAGAAACATGAAATCATTACAAAAGAAATGTATAACACAAGTGAAAATGAAAGTATACAAAAGAAAATTCGTTGCTTTTTTTTTTGGAGAACAGAAAAAAAATGGAACCCAACATTTAAAAAAAAAAAATTTTTTTTTCTAGTTTCTCATTTTCTTTTGGGAAAAACAAAAGAAAAGGTAGTACAATTACTTTAAATTTAAGTAAATATTTTAATATGATCGTACAGGATGTCACTACTAGTATTTGATATTTGATGATGAGACTTTTTTAAGATGCATTTGGGAACTAAGCATTGTAGAGCTTAATTTGCACCGTTGGGCTGTTTGTTGTCTTGTTTTAAGAGGTAGTGTTAGCTTAATTAAGAGCTAAATAATTATTTTAAAGAAGAGAGCAGAGAAGGGATATTCGAATTCTTAACTTCATATAATTCGCAATGACAATTTTTTTATTCCACAAGTTACTCTGGATCGTAAAACAGTAGGCAAGTTGTGGTAAAACAAACATTATGACTGAAAAATATAATAATGCAAGGATCTCAAATTGATGGGAAAACTAAGAGATACAGCGCAAGAAAAAAATCTCTTTAGAAATGCGTCTTTTTTTCGAGGGACATGGAAAATTTCGAAAGCCACCTATGATTGCTTAGCATAGTTCGTATAGGAAAAGGGATAGTGTACGACTTTTATACACCAAAACTTCAACTCTTTTTGAACATAACTTTAAGATATGATCTGTGATACAAATGTACAGCTTGGTTCCAAAGATCTGAATGGATTTGAACGGGTTGTGGGGGATTAGGTTTGGCAAATATATAATTCTGGGATTATAGGGTATTAGAGATGAGGGAATTATTAATCACAGTAGCACTTAATTTAAACATACAGAATATATCCCCATTTTACTTAAAAAAATATCTGTTCTTTAAATAATATATGTTTTACATATTTTACTGATTTTATATTCAATTTACATAGCTAATATGTAAAATAATAAATTTTTAAATGACGTACGTATTATGTGTGTTACATTCAGTAATATTATAAAAAAAAAAAACAATCGCAATTATTTATACAAGAAGGAATGCGGCATACAAGAACAAGTGGAAAACAAAAGTAATTTTCAGCTCTTTTTTAAAATAAATATCCAACAGGAACAGAAAAATAACCCTAGAGGTGAAAATAAAAAAAACAAAAAAAAAAAAAAAACCATTTTCATTTTTTTTTTCATGTTAACCAATTTGCAGTAAAAAAAAAACTCTTCATTAACAAATGGTACGTTTTTTGTTTTTTTCTTCTTTTTTTTTATTTTTTTCCTACTTGTTCTTCAATTCGACAATTAAACTTTCTACTTGAACAAAATCGTATATACTTACATATATTTAAACTCTGGAATTTAAAAAAGGAAAATAATTTTAATTTATATATATATACAAACACATAAGTATTATATATACAAACACATAAGTATTTACTTTATATTATTCACATGCTGCTCCTATAAATATGCTAGAAATTATTTTATTCTTAAATTGTATTAAAAAACAAAACAAAATGTAAAAAGAACACAGCAAAGAAAATTTTTAAATTTTAAAGGAAATGATCTGAAAAAATGAGGAATACAAAAAAAAAAAGGGTTAAAAAGAACAAGCAACGTTTTGCAACAACAACAACAAAGGCCAAATTACAACATCAACAGGAAAAAAAAAAAAGAAAAATCTAAATGAATAAAGGATTCATGGATTTTTTTTTTTTTTGTACCAATGTGTATAATAATAGAAAAAGAGAGAGAAAGTGGCAACTTAACAAAGCTTGAAGTTGGATCGAAAAAAAAAATTTTAAACACATGAACATCCCGATTTAAAAAACTTAACAATAAGAAAAAAATATTTAAAAAAAAAAAATAAGAATAACAACAACAAAATAGATTTAAAGAAAAATTTAAAGCCAAAAAAAAAAAATTTGCTAAAGTATTAGAAAGGAAATCCTCACAAAATAGAAGTCCTTATAAGAGTTTGTTACACTTATATAAATATTGTACGTACATAAAGAACGTATGGATTTCTTGTATAGGAAATTCTGTTTATACAGTAGAGGGTTGGTAAATGGAACAACTTAAAATTCCTGGTTATGGGCAGTGATTAGTCACATGAGTATTTGTAAAGAACGTTTGGTTTTTTGCTTCGTACTCTCTTTGTTATAAACTTATTTTGTAGTGAGGTTTCTTGGTATGTAAGAGAAATGATTGAGAAGATTGGTATTAAAGAGAGCTTGATTAGTACGAGAGGGAGCTTGATATGAGAGGGAGCTTGATATGAGAAGGAGCTTGATATGAAAGAGATTTTGGTATAATAGAGAAATATTTAATCAAAATATGAAGTCCTTCAAATATATCTTCCTAAATATGATGACATCTCATATTTTACATTCGACTTTAATATAATACAACATATAAATTACTATGATATTACTTTGGTGAATGAGTATTCACTGAACTGAACTGTGTTAAACTGAACTGTAAACTGAACTGTGTGAGGTTATGTATTATAGACTAGTATGACATGACTGAATCCCTTTAAATTTTTCAATTAACCTCAGAATAACATAGAATTCTAAGTGGCACGATTACATTTAATGTACAATAAATTTTAAATAGGAGTGGCATTCGGATTGAATAAAATCATAATTTAAAAATAATAGAACGGACCATGTTCTATGTTTGTATTACATTTACCTTCAAGGTTATTTGCTTATATTTCCGTGAGGATTCGAACCCCATTTAATTTGTTTCAATTATTTTTGAAATATTAATATGTTTGTTAAACATAAAATTTGAGAATATTTTAGAATTGGAATGCAGACATTCTACAAAAACTTAACAAGCATTTGAAAATGAAGACATGTAACATACAGTCAAATGAAATTGGATTTATTTCATTATCAAATAACTTCGCACTTTTTGCGGAATTATTGCAATTTTTGGTGTGCGATGTTGCATGTGCTGTAAATCCACAACGACCTAAATGAAATATAATCATATCTAAGTACCCCTAATATGACATTTGTTTAACATGAGAATTGCCAAAATCAATATAATTGAGTTCTACTGTATTTCTTTACATTACTCCAAAAATAAAAATAAGTGAATTCTTAACAAGGATGATGATCTTAGCAGGGAAATTTTTTTTTTTATTCCACTTTTTTAAAGAGTTTCCGACCTAAATTGAGCTGAAAATTTTTTTTTTTGGAAAATTAAATACAAAAAAAAGAACAAAAAAAAGTTAAAAAAAAAATTGCAAAGGAAAATCTGAAAAAAACAACAGCACACAATTGCAGAGAAAAATTATTTAATTGCGGAAAGAAGTAAGCATGAGAATGAATTAAAAAGCAAAAAAAAAATGAGAATAAAAAAAGCATCTGAAGGAAAGAAGTTTGAATTAAATTAAAACCATACAGTAATTTTACCAACAATACCATCATCACTGCAACCACTTATCATTATAAACCAAAAAAAAAAACATCAAGAAACAAAAAGAAAATGTTAATTTTTACCTCCAAGTTTTTCTCATCTTTTTTTTTTGACTTTTTTCGTAATAATTGCCAAATGTACTAAAAATAAAAATTATTATTTAATAATTATAACTTCAAAAATGAAAAATTCTTGTGAAAAATTAAAAATTACAACAAAAATAAAAATATAATGAACAATGATAAGAAAATTTTGGAAAATTTAATTTTTAAGATTTTTTTGAAAAACTTTTTATATAATTTTTATTTCATTTTCATCTTTTATTATTTCTGACACTAATCACAACCGTTTCGTAATTATTAACTATTTTTTATTATGTAATAATGTATGCAAACATGGTGTTCCATTTGTGATGACTTTTATAACTATATGTAATTTCGAAGAAGAGCTTGAATAAGGTAAAATGAGTGTAATATTATGGAAAACTAAATTAAAACTAGATCATAAAAAGTTTCATTACACAATATTCAAGGCTTAATTGAAACTTGCGACACCTTTTTTAATTTGAATATGTCCAGTGTTAAAACTTTAGGTTTTACTCTTGAAACATTTGTTACTCTAAGTGCAGTAATTTTAGTAGTGGTATTGGGATTTAAACGAATTATGTCACTCAAGTAAAATAATAATTAGCAAATTAAGGTTATTACAAGTTTTATTAAATTAATTAAGGACACTTTTAAATTTTTTGACCTAAATGAATCAATAATTTGATTGAATATTTGTGAACCAGATAGAATAGAATAGTGTACTTATTATTTTATGAAACCTACATATGACATAGGTATTATTTCTCTTTTTTTAAGTACTTTTTAAAAGTAAAATTATTTCATTTCGATTATTTCAAAGGTCATGCTATTGTTACTCCTATTATTTGAAAAGAACAATACCGTGACATTTTTTTTGGATTTGACATACATATGAAGCTCCATTAGTAAAATTAAAATGTTTTATGTTATAATTACCAACCAATTCAATATAGAAATATTTTGTAATCAAGGAAATTAAGGATAATTGATTTATATATTATAGTTCGTATCTTTTTTTTTTTTAAATTTAATAATCATTAATATTTGATGATAACCAACATGTTATGGGAATTCTATAAATAAGTTTTTTGTCTGAAAATGATACCAGGGCCATATTGCACCAAGAGCTTAACACTAATCAAATAAATAAATTATCATTTTATTGCTGGAATATTGTTGTACCAAAATCACATTTGTCAGCAAACCAATGAAATTTAATTAGTAAAACGTGCTCACTTATCCGAAAAATGATTATTTGATTAGTGATAAGGGTTGAAGCAGTAGGACCCGAAAATAATAAATGTTTTTCCCATAAAATTCAAGTAATCTGTATTAATTTTGGAGGAAAATTTCTATTAAAATATAAATTATAAAGCAAAATAACAAATTGCATACTTTCAGGTGCACATTTTAAATCTGACTCATATATAACCATTTTCTCTTACTGTCACTGTTTTACCGTTAAAATTTTTATAATTTTTTTTTAATTTTACTTTTCTGAAGGTGTTTTTTTGTTTTTTAAACATAAAAAAAAACTTTTCATTTTTAATTTTACATGCGTGTGTCATTCATTCATTTTATGAAAGTTTTTTGTGTAATGGTGCTTGTAAAATGATGTGTCAATAATTATATGATTGTTGAATAAAAAATAAAAAACTTTTTTTTATCATTTCAAATTATCATTTTTTATTATACATTTGACGGTAATATCAATTAGAGTTTTTTGTTCAAGGATTTGTTTGATTCGTGAACTTGATAAAATATAATTATGCAATGTAAGATGAAGTGTTACAAATTAAATTATAAAATAATTATAGTATACAAATGTATTCAAAGTCAAAATTGATAATATAATCAAAATAATAATATTAAATTACAAAACAAATTTAATTAAATTCAAAATGAATTAAGGGTTGTTAAAGAGATTAACTAAAACAAAATAAATTCTTAATAATGTCTGTTTAAATTAGTGTGTATCATTGAGAAAATTTAAATCTTAGTAAAATACAATATGGTAATTTAAAATTATATTCAGGTTCATGCAGTTAAAATTAAAATAATTAAAATATTTTTTGAAATATATCTTTATTATCCTTTTTTGAATACTAACATTATATTGTCTGATGTCCTTTTTTACTAAAACAATCTAATGCACCTGTGATAACATCATAATTTATACATCTATTAAATAAATTTTCATATTTATCCTGCATATAATACTGATACATTATTATCCTTTATTATATCCTGTGTATGCATATTTTCTCTATTTATGTACTTGTATATACATATTCAAATTTTACATGACATTCACACCATGTGTTCAGTATTTAAATATTTTTAATAATGTATATGACAAAAAATTTTCATATCTGACAAATTAGACAATAAAATTTCCCAAAAAAAAAAAAAAAGAGAACAATAAAAATGAAAATTGTAATATATGAACAATAATTATAATAATTTAAGTCATTAAAACACTTAAAATTTCCTTTAACTCGACATTAAAATTTTTTTTTATTTTTTTTTTTGTTTTTAGAAAATATAACAGACAATAATTGCATAAATATGTTACAAATACAATCAGTCACAATTTTGTACTTTTCAATCTATATTGAAAAATTTATATATGCAAATTTTTACTATCATTATTCTATTTTACGAAATGTATATACGGAATACAAAATTATTAACATTTTCCAGTTCATAACTATTATTCCAAAAAAAAAAAAAAAAAAAAAAAGAACAAAATCAAAACAAAAAAAGGAAAACATATTTAGTACATCCGGTGCTTTATTTAAAACATATGATGAGAATAAAATTCTGTCATATGCGGTAACAAAAAGATTTATTGAAAATAAATTTTTTGTATAAATTTACATATAAAAAAATTGTGCATGTAAAAAAAAAAATTCAAAAATAATACTAAAAAGAAAATATTATACATTGAATACAGGAAGAAAATTTTTTGGTATCAGACAATATAATTTTAAATTTTATCCTGTTTTTTCAGTTGTCTTTAAAATTTCTTTTCATTTTTTTTTCCTGATATTTTCAAATAAAAGAAACTGTCATTTTCAAGAAGTTTTAAATAAGATATAAAGTGCTTATATATTATATTATATTTATATATATATACTTTTTTTTTATATGTATAAATTTTTATAAAAATTGTATAAAATTTTGACAGATTTTATAGAAATTTTGAAAATTTACTTTAGTTAAGAGACTTAAAAAATTAAATTGAAATTAATTGAATTTTAAGGATAAGGAAACTCTAGAGTAAATGACAAATATGAAGCATTTAAATCTTGAATACTATATGGATTTATTATATTATGTAAAGTCAAATATAAATTAACAAGCTGTGGGCCCGTCAACAGAATGACGGAAGGTCAATTGAAAGAAGAACTTTCTAATTAAAAACTATTTCTAATTTAATTTTGGTAAACTTTGAAATTACTTTGATACATTACTTTGATACATTTGGTTTATTTGCTAGAGCAAAGCAAGCAATGCATCAAAGCGTACTTTGGGCCTTCGCCCTCATTTCAGATTTTCATTGAAAATAATTAAGACTTGCTAAACAAATGTTGCTCTGAAGCATAGTCTTCTTAATTTTTATTTACAAAATGTTTTACTATTTATTTAAAATTTCCAGAAAATCATCTGTGATTTTTAAAGCTGAAATGAATTAATTCATAAACTAATATGTAAATTTTATTTCATAAAAAAATTTTTTTTTTTATTAAAATAAATAAAACATTTTTTGGCTTTGCTTATGATAATTTTGGATATTTTATTTTCTAAAATAAAACACATCCAACAAAACATTAATATTTTATTTTTTTGTAATTGAACACATCCAACAAAACACATTTAATTGAATGCATTTGTTACACCTCATTCTAGACAAATATATTAATAAAATAATAATAATAATAATAATAATTATTATTATTATATGTACTGATGAAAAATTATAAACTAAATTAAAACTTGATTCATTCTGTAAATAGTAACCTATATAAGCCCAATTAAGGATAATTATATTCAGCATCTATAACTATCATTAATATTTTGAATTTTTAATTGTCATCCTAATTGTTTACCGACATCTTTATGTTAACTTAAAGAACTTTTTTTTCTTTAAACCTAAGCTAATTTTTACAACTAATTCTTATATATTTCCCAACTCACGTTCTCGGAAATTAATTAAATACAAAAATCTGTTACCCATTTTGTAAAAACTATTAAGGGTCAAAAAGTACAACAATTAGTCCAATTTTAATCCTGAATTCATTTCAAAACATTTTATTTTAAAATTCATTGAATTCATTGTATGTATGTTTTTATTTGAATGATTATTTAACAACATTTCACACCAAACTAAACCCTTTTTCTACAAATTTGCTTAATACAGTGTTTAATTTTTCATTTTTTTTTTTTGACAAATGAACAAGTACAGGAAATTACCAATTTTAACAAAAGTTCTTTTCCTTATTTTTTTTTTGAATAACAAGAAAAACAAAAATAAAATGATAAATTTCATTTCTCACGTTTGTTTTCTAATTTCTATTTTTTTTTCCTTTTTTTTTTCTTACAAAGTAAAAACTTGGTCCAAAGTTGACATTTTATGTCATCCCTATAATATAATTTTGTTAAGAATATACGGATATATTTCATCAAACATGTATATTTACATCTTAATAAAAACAACAACAAAAACTAGATTTATTCTTAACATAACATTTTACATTTAATAAAAAGAGTTTGTGAGAGAGAGGAGAGTGGAGAAATTTGAAAATTGTGAAATATTCACAATAAAAAAATAGAATAAAAAAAAATTTTATGTAGGTTCCTCTATCTTTAATTTTCAATTCAATTTTACATACATTTGTACATATTGTTTTCTTTATTCTTATCATTTTTGCAATATTTTAACATTTACATATTCAAATCGGAAACACAAGAGAGGGAGAGAGAGAGATCAAGAGAAAGTTAGAAAAAAATGTGGTTTGAGAGAATGAAAAATGATGTGGGATGAAAATTAGATTTGTGTTTTTTTTTGTTTTCAAATATGAATTATTTTTTTTTTTTTTTATATTTGTTGTTGTGTCGTATTGTCGTCCTTGGTAGTATATTTACAACTTCTATTTTTTTGTTGTTATTTTTATTATTTAGTATTCAAAGTTACTGTTGATTGTTCAGTTTTTGGAGTGTGAGTGGAAAAGGATGGCAAGACCAATTTCTCCATTATTATATGGTGTTGAGATTTCGTTTGAATTAGAAAAACTTTTTTTTCACACAATACATATTAACATTGTTAAGGAATTTTCAAGAACATATCCTTTGATAATATTTTTTTTCTGTTTTTTTATTATTATTTTTAGTTCTTATTGTTAATATATCAATATATGTATGTAATGTAAGATAAGGATCTTTTTATGAATCCCGCAAATATAAGTAGTGAGAAAGAAAAAAAATAAAAAGAAAATATATGAAGTTTTTCTTTCGATTTTCATTTTGGTCTTCTGTATTTTTTGAGAAGATGAGGAAAACAATTTTTTTGGGAAGGAGGAAACAAAAGGAATAGAAACGAGGAAGAGTGTGGTAGAGTAGACTGTGTCAACTCTGGGATACCCGTATGACCGTTATATAAACATTATATCATTATTTTTTTAAATATTAATTACTTTTGGCAAAATTTCAAACATACCAGCTTTATTAGGTGTAGTGTAATGCTCATATAAAGGAAGGAGTTGTATGGCAGCTACTCGAACCCTCTGCAGTAGACCAACCAAATTTTGCAGTAACTTTGGCCATTGCACTAAACTATTTTTGGCAAAATTTCAGACACCCAACTTTAATAGGTACAGAGCAATGCCCATATAAACTAAGAAGTTGTATGGCAGCTACTCGAACCCTTTGCAGTAGACCAACCAAATTTTGTAGTAACTTTGGCCATTACACTAAACTATTTTTGGCAAAATTTCAGACACCCAGCTGTAATAGGAACAGAGTAATACTTATATAAAAACAGAAGTTGTATGGCAGCTACCCGAACCAATGAACCAAAATGGCTGGATTTAAATAGCGATGACGGCTATTGCAAAAAAACGAATTTGCGAAAATTTCAAGATCCTAGCTCCTTTAGTTTTTTAGTTATCGTGGTGACGGACGGACAGACGGACGGACAGACGGACGGACGGACGGACATACATAGCTAAATCGATTTATTTTTCGATTCTGATCCGATCCATACACTTGAGTCTATATCTACCCCCCCTCCTTCTCTGCGTCACAAACGTAATGGCAAATTTATTATACCCTTTGACTATATAGTCATACGGGTATAAAAAGGGATAAACTATAAAGATATCTTTTTTTTTTTTAGATTTTTTGATTATGGCAAAGAAATTGAAATTGATGTCAAATAAAAAAAAAACAGAAGAACAAAATAAAAAATAAGACAAGAGGAAATTTTAAATATGATTTAAGTTATAAGAAGATTTTTTTAATAAGATTGGTTAGAAAAGAGTTGCTATTATAAAAATTCACATTAAATATTACATTGTATAATTTAAAACAAATCTGACCAATGGCGTAGTGGTAAAGACGCCGCCCTTCATGCGGAAGGTCTCGGGTTCAAACCCCGGTCAGATCATATCTAATAAAAAAATATTGTAAAATTATATAATTATATCGTAATAGTTTATATCGTAAATAAGATTTAATAAAAATATATAAATAATTCTTGTGTAAGATAATAGATGGCGCACAAAGTTAACAATTGCGCATTCATATTACATAACCTTATACAATAGCTACAGCCGAGTAATCAACGGCTTAGTGAATATTATGATTAAAAAGAAACTGAAGCCAAGTTTAAAATAAACTTGGTGAATGCCCTATACTCCTTAAAGGAGTGGAAAAGGAATAAAAAAAAAAAAAAAAAAATAATTTAAAACAATAAGTTGCAGAGTTCAGATTTTTACTAATTTTTTTATTTAGAACAATTTAACATAGTTTTTAATATTATTTCTCAGAATATAACATTTTTTTATCAAGAATTAGGTTAAACTACTTGAAATATATTACTTTATATGCCTTCGCCATTGAGTTTATGCAGCAAGGAGTTTCTCTCCTTGGAACTATTGAACTTACTTAGTTAATTTTTAAAAGCTTACGAATTCATAGCTTTGACTTCGAATAATTTTAAAATTGTTATTTTTAAGGAACATTCTTAATTAGAAAAATTTTGCGAGGGTTTTCCAAGGTCCTTACAAAAGATATTGCAATTTACGAATCTCTGAACGAATTGCAACTGATAAAACTACTTTCGAAGTTCAGATTTAAAATCTTATGATTCCCTAATTAATTATAAATCTAATTTAAATCATTACCAATTTTTATCATATGTGTTGTAATTTGTCCTAAATATTGGAATATTGTAGAAATCCACTAAAGGACAAAATTGAATATGAAACCAGCTTTTGTCTAGTTTTCCTTGTTGGCCCTTCCAAATTTATACGGAACTCTTAAATAATAATTTTATAATAATAATCATAATAAGAATCTTATATCTTTTTTTTTGTATATTATATGTATATTGCTTGTCCTTAGTCTTTATCATTTTTTTGTATTTTTTTTTTTTTTAATATTATTTTTATGAAATATTTCCTTTTATAATGTCTCTGTAGTCTACATACGAATAGATATTTATATTAAAAACCAACTAGTTCCAATAAAATTAGACAAAAATGTTTTTTCAGGAAAATTTTTGGAACAAAAAAAGTTTCAAAATTGGAAAAAATTTTATTCTTTAGAGAATTTTAGGTTTGGTTTTTTTTTGGAAATAAACCGGAAAGACACATAACTTCAATAGAAAATATTAGAAATAAAATGAAAATAGGACAACCAATAACAAAATAAAATAAAAAAAAAAATAGACGAGGGATTATATGTTATCCTTTCTTCGACAGCCAAAAGAGACTCTCACGCAGAAATATTGTATATATGTCACTAAGGACTAAAACCATTTTATTATATCGAATATAAAATAATGATAAAAAATATAATAAAGGGTTTTATTTTATTTTTTTTTATTGTATTTTCATATGTGTATGTAAGTACAGTTTTGGACAAAAAAAAAGATTAACACAATTTTTAAATTTATCGAAAAATAATTCAAAGATATAATATTAATTATGGAAATATGATAGGCAATTCAAAAATAGTTCCAAAGAACTCTCAATCTCTTTGTATAGCTCTCAAGAATGTACCTCAAATCAAGTGAAATGTTGAGCGAATTTTATTTACTACATGCTGACTATTTGGAAAACAATATTAATGCTCCTGTTTCACAAAAATCGTCCTTGTACAGAGTATATTGTATTGAGTATCTTTCCAAATATAGAGTTATTGGATCACATATAACCGCATTTAAAATTTTGACCAATACTGTACCCAAATATTGTGAACTAACAAAATATCTAAAAAATATTTAAAGATAGTTTTTATGACAGTGTTTAATTTTATTTTTGAAAAAAGAATCCTCAATCTATAGAAAAGTAAATATGTAATCATATTGTATGTATACATGTGTAAAATAACGGTGTTTAAAGGTTTGTATATGTCACAGTACATAGAAAGTTTTCTTTTCATTTTATTTCTTATATGTTTGAAATATTTGTTACAATGAAAAGGATTAGAATAACAAGCTTTTTCTGTAAATTGAAGAAAAAAGGACCTTCGTTAACAAAAGAAAGGATTAATGAAAAGGAAACGAATAGACAACTTTTACATGTTACAAGTTTTTTCTCAACCATTAAACGGAAAAAATTTTCTATCATCTTTCCAAAATCTAAAATTTAACTTTATTAGAAAAATTTCGTCCCATTTCGTTTTTTTTTCAACATAGAAAAAGAAAATTTAAGGAAAAAGCAGAACAAAAAAAAAAAAAAATGTCTAGAAGTTTTTCTTTTGATTTTCAATATTCCTTGTTGGTACAATGAGCAAAAAAAAAAGGGACTCTTAAATTAGTAAAATATTTTTTTAATAAGACAGAAGTGAAATTTTTATTATTTTCATTGTTATTTATTCGGTTATTTGATAAATTTTAAAGAGGGTAAATGACAAATAAAAGTTTTCCAAATGAGGCAAATGAAAAAGAAAACCAAATTATAAAAGAGATAGATATATATATATATAAAAGTTTTGAACTATAAATTTATAACTAAGGAATTTAATTGAATGATTAAGGTTGAGGTTATTTTTCCATGAATTAAAAATAAATTTTATATTTCAATGTTTATTATAAGAAATATGGGAATCTGTGTGTGTGTGTAAAATTAGATTTTAAATTAATAGGAATGACCATTAACCTGTGACAATCCTTTGCATAGAAAGGTGGTAGTAGAAATTTAGTCTGCATAATGTTTATTTAATATGTCTGATTTTTATTAACCATTATTTGATGATTGAATACTCTAATGAAACCTTTTTACACGGGCAGAATAACTTCTATTTAGGTTTACAAATACCATTACATAAGAACAGAGAGCGAAATCTAAAACCTCTACTTCATTGTAATTGGAAAAACCTTTAAAGATAAATATCAAAAACAATCTTTTATACAAAGTCAAAGAATTTAATGCGAACCAAAAAATTGAAAATCAATTCTAGTACCTAATGGTATTTTTAATTGAATCATTTGAGTGCACAGAATCTGTTATATTAAGTAACATCAGATTTAATCCCCAAAACCTTTTGATCTGCCCCAAAAAATAATTCTTTCAAAATAGAAAATCTATTCCCTTAAACCAAATGCATTAGTTTTTTTAATTCACGAAAAAATTGTAAATTTAATTACTTTAATCCGATTGAAACAATCATTAAACGCTTGAAAAAAAAAAAAACGATTCCATAAAACTTTCAAAGGTTTAATCTAACCTAAAAAAAAATCCCATGCCCTAAGGTTTGCAAATGATAAAAACAAAAAAGAACTGAACCCTATCGAAATATATCTTTTCATTTGTGTAAAATATGTATTGTATGTCCTTAATATGGATGTCCAGGATATCTCTAACAACTTTCAAAAATTAGTTTTTTGAATAGTAGACCCAGAAGTCAAATATTCAGCGATAATGACAATTTTTTTTTTGTTTTTTAATAAGTAGACCACAATAATCGTTTGTATCCTAGTTTAGAAGGACATTATTACCATATATATGTTATATGTAGTTATATATTAATAATAACATTTATAATTTTACTTTAGGACATTAAAAGGATAACTACTTTAAAGGATATTTTTTTTTTATAAATTTAAATATTTTTTTATTGTTGTATTTAAAAAAAAAATCAAAAAACTAGAATAAAATAGAATAAAATAGAGAATGACTATGAAATACTGATAAAAAATGATACGGGCTGATATGTACATATGTTTGCCTTTATATATTTAAAAAAAGGATATTAGTTTTGCATTTTAAAATTTTTTTTTAATTTCTTTTTTAGGTATATGAAAAAAAAAACATTTTTTTTCTAGGAAATAGGATAACAGTATTGAATATGTTAAGAAACATTTTATTTTTTTCTTGTATCTTTTAGATATTTTTCAAATTTTTTTGTTTTTTTTTTTTTTGATGAATGACTTTTTGTATGAGGGATACAAAAAAAAAGGGAAAGAGATTATGCTTTTCTTCTCGGTTTTTTTTACTATCATGATAGTTTGGTATTTGTTCAAATATGTTAAGTTTGAATGTCCTTTTTTAAATATGTTGAAAAAAAAAGGAAGAATCAAAAGTGAATATAAAAAAAAGGTAAAGGATTTTTAAAATTAAAAGTAATGTTGTTTATAAAATTATCTTATTCAGTTTTTATTTTAATCACTGGTTTCCTCATATTTTTTGTGGTTTTTGACTTTGACTAAAATAAATGTGAAATGATTATTATTAGTTTTTTGAATTAAAACTAAAAGAATTATTTTTGTTGTCTGTATTTAATACTTTAAATATTTGAAAGTATTTGTAACAAAAAATTAAAAAAATTGATTCCATGGTCTTGCAGCTAAAAACTAAAAAAATTATATCTAAAAAATGATTTTTTCTTGTTTAAATATGTCATTTAAAAAAATTGCATACTTTTAGGGAGTCATTTTAAGTTTTTAAATAAAAATTGCAATATTTTGGCTAGAAAGACGTTACTACACTAAGTGAAATATTAAAATTCAATATTTTTAAAATAATTATAATATTTTTGACTTATTTAAATATGTAATGATATAGGATTAAATGTTTTTAAAACTACACTTATTTACTTTGAATCAAATTGAATTAAGAATCTGTCCACCTTCTGATTTTCTATTAAAAGTCTTATCAAGTTTTGTTTTAGATATTTTTCGATTCTAATTAACTTTATTTATGTAATATTTTTCTCATTATTCTTTAAGTAGCAAGATATTTCTTCTGAAAAAACCCGTCAAATACCACTGATAACAAATTCCTTTACGATTTATCTTCATAATTAATATAAAAGAACAATCTTCTTTAAATAGAATAGGTTAACTTTCGTATATTATGATCCAAATACAATACAAGCATATGATTACATAAAATATATATTTTAACTTAAAATTAAAATGTAATAAAGCTGCTTTCTAATAAAGCAATTTTCGTCAAGGTGCTTATCATTGAACAACCTTCATTAAATATCAAACAAAGAACAAACAAGAGGTAATCCATGAATTTTATATTAAAAAAGTCTTGGAAACAATATTACGGTAATGAAACGATTAAAAACGCAAAAGAATAAAATTAACTTTTCTATCTTATTATACAAAAAGAAAATTACATGTTAAATAAATCTCTTCATCAAACAAAGAAACACATACAGACATAAGGGTGTCCTAATTAAGGGTGTGGAGTTATTTTTTAAATTAAATTTTTTTTCAATATATCTTTTACCTACTTATTGCTGTTCTTTACAATCTTCTTACACATAATTTTTGTTATTAGTCACCTTATAATTTATTCTAAATACGTACTTGTGTTTTATACACGTATGTACATATGCATTTTTCTTTAACGCTTTTAATAATTTCTGTTAAGTTCAGAAGCTCTTAAAAGTACCCTCATTAATTCTTAAAAAAATGCTTTAAAAAATTTGTGAGTTTTTTTTGTTTATCGATGATCAGATAAAAATGATTTTTTTATGTGCCTAGAATTTAAAAAAAAAAAAAAATGAGTTTTGAGTCTAGGCAACATTATACAACATTAAACATTGAAACAGCAACAAAAATTTAATCTTAACATAAATACATCATTATATCAATTTTTTAATATGTACTCACACACGCCACATATGGATACACATATGATTACATTTTGATGTTGTATTAAAAAAAAAATACATCATTAATGTTCGAGCTTATTTCAAGTAGGGGGATACAAGGAGTGGATGCATATTGTTTGCACATATTGTATATACATAGTTAGGAGTGTTTGAAGTGGAGAGTAGGAGGAATAAATATAATGAAAAACAACATCCACTGAAAATTGGTATAAGTCTTCATAATTTTTTTTTGCTTTTAAACGTTAGACTTAGTTAAGAAATATGTCAAAGCAATATTTGCTCATAAATTTCTTTTAATATATATGTGTGTATGCGTATTAAAATTTCAAATACAAAAAAGAAATACATAATTATACAAAATATACATCTGTATATTTATGTATTATAGAGAGCTACATGCAGCTCATCGCAAGTCAAAAGATGAAATGATATGAATAAGAAAAATTATAAAGAAAAGCTAAGATAAAATTAGAAATATTGAATTGAATAGAATCATGTACATATATTTAACATGCGTTGTCTATTTTGCTATTTGCAAGGGGTTACAGAAGGTTATCAGATATTTTCAACCATTATTAAAGGTCAATAGTCGTTCTAATTTATAAGCACATGGAATTAAAATTGAATCGGTTCGTAATTTTTCCTGAAAAAATTTAATTTCCGTTTTTATCTCTGTAAAACATCAAAATTCAAATAAAAAACTCAATTTTGAGTTAAAGGTTGAGTTAAAAGTTTCCAAGAAAATGCAAATACATTCTTTTATAATTAAGTTGAAAAGTCGTCTTTGTATTTAGAAATAATTTTCAATAGAAAATTTGGTTTCAAGAAATTCTTAATTTTCTCTGATTGAAAAGATCACAATAATTAGTATGTGAGCTTTGACTAAAATGTTCTTAGAACTGAATGAGTTGAGTGGAAATGGTGTTTGTGAAATTCTTTTAAAGAAAAATTAAATTGATTTACAGATTGAAAATAATTGATTGATAAAAAGAAATTATTAATTATCTGGATTCTAACATTTTGTTGAATATTTTGGTATTTTAATTTTTTTAGAATCCTTTATATTATCTTTAAAAACAACTACTCTGTGTATGCAGTACCCAATCTTCCTCACGGGCACTAACATTATATTGGGCTTACTAAAACAAACCTCACAGGTATTTTTTTAAGGTGGATATTATAAATTCCCTATCTAATTATTTTCTGCTCAATAAATTATTATTCAATTTATTATTGATATTTTATGATAATTTCAATTTTTTTCTTTAAATTATTTGTTTTTCAAAGGAAGATAATAATAATAAAAGTAATACAAGGTAATACATACCCTTAAGCTTTATTTTCTGAAAATCAAATCAATTTTTTTTTTTTTTTTCATTTTTGATAAAAATTAAAGGGAAAATCAAAAATTTCCCTACAGAAACAGTAAACATAAGTACAAAATGTTATTGAATAATGAAATTGTTTACATTATTTACTTTGGTGACGCAATTTGGCCTTATGGTATTTTTTTTTATAAGTTATAAACATGGTTATCTTTTAAATGTAAATAAAATTTTTCAATATTATTTAAAATTATGAAATTATTTATTTATAAACAGTAAAAAAATTACAAAATAACTTAATTATAATAGAGCTTCAAGGTAAATTGATAATTTTAATGTAAGTAAACAAAATCGTCCTTATTGTTTGTTATTAATATTAGAATATTTGCTTCAAACTGTTGTGGTTTTATTTGTGATTATTTTCAATTTTTCGAATAATTCATGAAAATTTTATATTAATATTAGATTTTATTCAATTGAATTAAAATTGCTAGAAAATAATAAAATTAGGTGGAAAATAAGATATCATTCAAATTGTGCTTGCCTCCGTCAGCCAGTAGTCATATCTCCTAAAAATATCTAGTGTTCACTGGATTGTCTTTTTATATAAATTCGAGAAAATAATTTTCAATTATTTTGTAGCAGTTCAGAAAAGAAACTGCACTTAAAATAAATAGCAATCGTTAATATGAAAAGGAAGGATATTAAAAATAAATAATGACACGCCTTAAAATATGCAATTTAAATGAATTTTTCTGAAAATAAAAATACGGTTATAAAACGTCCCAATAGTGAAGTAGCGAAACAAATGTCAATCAATCTAGAATACATCCCGACAAGGTCAGAAACTGTTTAAATTATGAAAAATTACTGTTATGTAACCAAATTAATACTATTTTAGACTCAGTCAAAAATTTGGTGATATGATAAATTTCCTTAGAAGCTATTTTATGATATGAGTGCTTTATATTATGCAAAACATTCTTAAATAATAAGATATTATAGACTGCAATTTTGCTTACATTTTAAATAGTAAAAAAAATTCAACTAAATAAAAATTTATAAAAATAGTAAACATCTAATGGAGGTTTATGAAGTATCTATTTTTTTAAATTTTCTTATTCTTTTTCGTTTTTTTTGGTTTTGGATATTCAAAAGACAGATTGACAGCATTTAAATTCTATAATATTAAATCTATTATACCAGAATAAGTTTATTATTTTTTTTCAAAAAATTTATTATTATTATTATTATTAAATTTTATTTATATTGAATAATATTTCTTCTAGAATATATGTTAAATTTGTCATATTTTTTTTTTGCATATTGCAAGATGGAACTGTATAATAAAGAAAAACTAAAATGGGAGAACGGAATGAAAAACAACAACAACAACAAAATATGAAACATGATTTTTGTCCCCAATATTCGAATATAATCCCTAAGATGCATTTTGATTTCATTTATCTTCTTTAAACTTAATAAATATCCTTTAAAAAAAGAATCAAAAAAAAATTTGTCTTGTTCTTTGGTTTTTTTTTTTTCTTGTATTTGAAATGGAAAATAAGGACATTCTTTTGATCTGCTTCATTTCCTGTTTTATTATTTTGGAATATTATTTATTTTTAATTTGGCTTGGTAAGGACTTATAATTTTGCAGTGTCCTTTTGTTGCAAGGCAGCAACTTTTTAAACTGCGGCACTACGTAGCCCAACTTGAGTATACATCTTCGTAAAATCAAACCAAATCTCCGACCTAAAATTCCTTTTGAAATATTATAATTCAGGTTCGAACCATAGGTTCAGGTATATGATATACCATTTATGGCGATCAAATTAAGCAAAGCTAACTGAGTAATATTTTATGTATATAGGATTGGAAGGAACTGTAGTCCAATCATTATTTATTTCTCTCAATGAATATAACGGTACAAATTATTTTATGTAATAACTGTTTTTTTATATTATGTGTTTTTGGTTTTTGGATTGTTATTCTAATGTTGGGGACTCTTTTGATTACCATTTAATGCTATAATTTTATTTAATTTTTTTCATATATTGTAGATCATAAATTTGGGAAATGAATTATATACCTTCCAGTTTCATATACGAGTATATATATGCAAATATGTATACAAACGTTTATGTATATTTTATATAAAAGGGAGGTATAGAGGATGATTGTGATTCTTAGCATATTTTATTGGTTGTTATTCTAATGTTGGGGACTCTTTTGATTACCATTTAATGCTATAATTTTATTTAATTTTTTTCATATATTGTAGATCATAAATTTGGGAAATGAATTATATACCTTCCAGTTTCATATACGAGTATATATATGCAAATACAAACGTTTATGTATATTTTATATAAAAGGGAGGTATAGAGGATGATTGTGATTCTTAGCATATTTTATTGGTTTTTATTTCTTGTGGCATTTCATATATCATAAAAATAAACCGTTTTTTATTCATTTTGTATATATACATGTATGTAATATGCATATTTATATATTTCTAAATATTATTAAGGACCAAAACCTTAAGGCTTAACTTATGGAAAACGATATCATCATGTTATAATAAATAAAAATTCAATGGTATTAATCAGCGTTTTTTTTGTATTTTTTTTTCTTATTTAATATTATTTTTATATTCCCATATTTATTTATTTATATTTATATATTATATTATTGTTTTATATACTATATACTATATATATATATAAAAATATTCTTATTATAATTTTTATTTTGGTTGTTGTATTTGCTTTATATTTATTTTTTATATTTTAAATTATTTTTTTTATATTCAGATTAAAATGAGAAACATGTATATGTGTATGTATATATATATACATTGTTTTCTTAAGAAAAAAGGATAAAAATGTATTTTGTTGTCCTTTTTCATCATCTGATTGTTTTTGTATTTGATTATATATATATATTTGTTTTCTTAAATGAATTAAATTCACTGATAAAATTAAGAATTTTTTAATAAGATAAAGGACTTTTTTTTTTAAGAAAGTTAAGGAAGCTAAGGAAGCGAAGTAGAATAATAAAATAATGATGAAGAAATATAATAATAATAACAATAATAATACTTAGTAATAAAGAGATTGAAAGTGTGTGAGAGAGAAAGAGAAAATATTAAAATTGAAATGAAATAGTGAGTAGATTAAGAAAATAATTTAAGTATAAGTAGAAGGATAATAAGAAGAACAAAGGAACTTTAAATTGAAATTAAAAGAAAATGTTTTAAATTTAAAGGATTTGTTATACAATGATAAGTACTGATAATTAATTCTGTTTTTTTTTTTTAAATTTAATTGATAAAGTTTAATAAGTTAAGCCTAAGGTATATTTTTAATAAAACTAATGAGATTTTTCTCAATTTTGGAGATAAAATGAGCTCATTCTATTAAAAAACTTTGGCTCATAAAAAATGTCTAAAATAAAAAATTTAACGCCTTAAGATATGCAATTTAGTTAAATTTTTTTTGAAAATAAAAATACTGTTTTAAAACGACTCAATAGTTGAGCAGCGAAACCCAATGCTTGTCAATCAATCTAGGATGTATCCCGACAAGGTCAGAAACTGTTTAAATAATGAAAAATTACTGTTATGTAACCAAATTAATACAATTTTAGAGTCAGTAAAAAATTTTTCGATATGGTAGATTTCTTTAAAAGCTATTTTATGATATGAGTGCTTTATATTATGCAAAACATTCTTAAATAATAACATACTATAGACTGCAATTTTGCTGCCATTTTAAATAGTAAAAAGAATGCAACTGAATAAAAATTTATAAAAATAGTAAACATCTAATGGAGAATATTGTATCTTTTTAAAACTAATGAGATTTTTCTCAATTTTGGGGATAAAATGAGCTCATTCTATTAAAAATCTTTGGAAGGATACCATGTATCTTGGTTATAACTTATGAGTTATATGGATCTTAATTTAAAAATTTTTCTCAGTGTACGCACTTAAATCTAATATAAGTTATATTCATAACATTAAATAAAAAATTTTATTTTCTTTTGAAATTCTTCACATGTTTTTCAAAAAAAAACTTTTCATAGAAAAAACAAATTTACTTATCATACACATACATACTTATTCTTACTTACTTAACAAAAGTCAGTGGTATGAGTTAAAGATTTCTCGTATGTCCTTTTTTTCATATTTTTATTTAATAATATATATACATAAACCATAGTTAAAAAAAATATCCTTCTTATATACAAATTTCTCTGTTTTTATTTATAATGTGTGGTGGTGGTACAGAATAATAAATAAAAAAATGAATAATAATATATAAACTTATTTTTTTATAGTATGAGTATATAAATTCCATTTTTTTTTTTTTTTAAATCAACAATAATAAAAGTTTTTTTGTAAATAAAAAAAAAGGACAACCAAAGCAAACGATGTTGTAGCAAGTATGCGAGTATGAGTTATGCGTAAGAAAATGTTTCTTTTGTACATTAAAAAAAAACAAGAACAAAATAAAAAACGTATAAAAAATCTTCACATATGATTTGCATAATAATTTTTCTTTCTTATTTTTTTTTATCAAAATGAATATGAGTTTTCTAAAATATATCTTCGTGTTTAAATATTAGACTTTAAAAGTACTGTCTTCGTTGTTTTTCCTTCTTCTACTAAAAACTTTTTTCGTTTTATTTTTTTTTTTTGTAAACAAAAATTGGCAATTCCATTAGAATACTAGAATGTTAAACAAATTTTGTGCTGACTATGTAAATTGTTTGTAAAAAACATAAATAAACAAACATACAAGCAAGTAAACAAATGACATTAAAAAAAGTTGAAAAATCGAAGTCAAAACTGGGTAGATGTATAAAAAGAAAAATTGCATATTTTTAGGGGTAGCAAGAAGAAATATTTTTTGAATTTTTATTTTTAAGGACATTGACTTAGGTTAACAAAATTATTTGTATTTTTCTTTTAAACACACCCCCATTTCATAACAATTATTATAAAAAGCTAATGACAGACCTATTATTTGTTTCTGATGATTTTTAAGATCAGGATAAAATTAATCAAAGTTATATTTTATGAATACATATAAATATTGTATAAGTTTATGCGAGTTAGAATGACGTTTTAAATACAGAAAAAAAATTTTGAAAATCATAAAAATATATTTTACATTAATTTGTAAATAAGTATATGAAATCAGTGCTAAGGGTTGTTATGCAAAAGAAAATAATCTTATTCTTATTTTTGAAGAACTCATTTTACAGAACTTGAAATCTCCTTAATTTTAAAATTGAAATTGTTTTATTATCTTCGTGATGGATTGCTTTAAGTGATGAAGTGATAGTCTGTTTCTAAAAAAAATATGAAATTTTTAAAATTAAATATTTCTATAGGGATTCGTTATTTAATTTCAAAAAAAATTGTTTCTATGTTTTATTATATAATATGTTTTCAGTACAACCTACAGCTGTTTAACAAAAGAATGATGGACGATTCCTTTTAAAAATAAAAACCGTTTATATATTTCCTTGCAATTCATTATATTCCATTTAAAATTTAAATTAAAATCCTTGAACTTTCAAATGAATATTAAAATAACAAGATCTAGAAATATATTAAGATAAATGTAAAATTTAGAAAAATACAATTTAAAAAAAAAATCAAACTTTAAGTTCTTATTTACTGGTTGAGCTAAGAACATTCTAGATAGGTTTTATTTAAAGATTCTGAAAAAAAATCTAATTCAGACCTTATTTTTGTGTAATTCAACTCTCCATATGATACCCATGAATATCACAAAGCTGGAACAAATCTAGTTATTATAACTTAAATGTATTAAGATCTTTCTTCGTAGAATTTACCAAAATTTGACATTTTATCCTCGATAATCTCCTGGTGACTAATCAACAACCTTCCTCTTTTGGTCCCAATTCATAAATTAGGATTCTTGCCTTAATTCCAATTCACAGGCCAAATTGTGCAAAAGTATTGATGTTCTAAAATTTGGTTTTACAATCAGGTGATTTTAGTTTATTACAGTCCAACACTTTCTCCAAAGACCTTTCGCAATTAATGTTTGTGTAAACCTCCGATCTTGCCATCAATTATTTCAAAATTTTGTGTAAACTTCCACAAACATGATATAGTGGTTATCACTGTAAATCCCAGCACAATTTTCATTACAAACGAACAGAAGGTTCTTCATTTATTCGGTATCAATTAAATTGTATGGTATCATTTTAAATTCATAATAACGAATTTTTTTCTCAATTAAAGATTTTGATTATCACTTCTTTATATAAAAGATTTCCAAATAACTTTTCTACCATCAAATAAAATGCGTTTAAAAAATTCCTTAACCTATATTTTCAATAATGTCGAAATTTAATTCAAAAATACCATTCCAAAAAAAATTTACAAAAATTTTGATTTCATTTAACATACTTTAAGGCGACGGATTTTAACCATAAAGTTTCCATGAAATGGATCCGTTCTATAACCATACATAAAATACTTCCTCTGAAAAAAAAAACGATAATATGCTTTTCAAGACAACAATAACAACAACAACAAAAAAAAAAATCAGAAAAAAGAAAATTTCTGAACAATAATGATGAACACCTGATGAAGCATAATCAAAAATAATGAAAATATTTCCTTAAGGCGGAAAATATTTGATACCTTGTATCTACAGTTTTTTTTTTTCTTATTTTTTATTTTTTGTATCTTTACGATACATTTTGTGAATAAGAAATAATAGTTACCATTTATATATATATAATGGTTAATATTGCGAAAAAGAAACAGAAAGAAAAGAGAGAGAGAGAAAGAGAAAGAAATCATCAATTTGATTTTGAAATTTAATTTATTTTGAATTGTATTCACAAATACAGACACACAGACAAACACTGGAGTATAAAGAAATACTTAAGAATGGGATAGAAAATATAATTTATTTGAACCGTCATCGTTGTCGTTTTATTCACCGTTATTTTCTTTTTGATTTTTTTTTTTTTTTGTTTTTAATACAAGGCAAAAGAAAAATTTATTCTGGTCGGAGATAAGTGAAGAAAAATTCAAAGCTTCTGGCTTTTATTTTATATTTCTTCGTTTTTTTTTTTTTAAAGTAAATTTAATTTTAATTTTTTTCTTATATAATTTTTTTTTTTGCAATTTTTATTCAATGTTTTCGTTTTTATTGTTTTTATTGTATAGTTGAAAAAAGAAATTATTATTGAATTTTCCACGGAAAATTTTAAATGAGAAAAAAAAAAACAAAACAGTTTTATTTAAAAAAAAAAAAAAAATTTTTTTTAAAGACTGGTAAGACTTAAGAAAATATTGGATAATAAATTATAAAATATTCTGCAAAATTTTTTCTTTTAAAAATTTAAGGAAAATAGAGCAAGTGTTGGGAAAAGCCAGGGATTTTTAAAAAAGGACATTTTCGAAATGTTCCATGATAAATTTTGCGTAATATTTTCCTTCAGTTTTAACGAAGCCCTTTATAATTAAACCAAACTGTTAACATATTATGTTAAAAGCTTAGACACATATTTAAGTTTCAGTTATTTAAAAAAGCGGAATTTTTGACCTCTTGAAGCTCCTAAAACCATTTTTTCACTCATACTAAATCAACCTCACTCGTATTAATTGCTAAGGATTTAGGTTATCCCAAAATTTCAACTTCTTAACTTAAACCGTTCAGAGTATGGACGATAAAAAATTTTTAAAATTGAGTTTCTCAAAACGGTAAATTGAAGGCTCTTCTGGAATTTGAGGGACTGAAGCTCTGTAATAGAAGAGACCACTGGAAAAAGTTCATTTTAAGCCCTACCCGTAATTGAAATTTAATTACTCAATTTAAAACAATACAGAAATTTATTAAATATCCGGACAGAAGGACAAATGAATAAAACTTGCAGGCTTTTTTTTTAATTTTTTTTAAAAATGTACTTAAAAGGCTGTTAATCTACATACTTATATATATATATACATAACATATATATTTGTATTAATAAATAATAACAGTATATTTTAATGTATAAATGTAAAAGGAAAATAAAGAAATAAAATTTGAAATTGAATTGAGTGAAAATTCGGGAATGAGTAGAAAATGTATAATGTAAATATTCCATTAATAAATTATAATATTTAATATAAAATTAAATATCATTTTTATTTTATTAATAATTTTTTTTTATTTTTTGCTTTTTTTTCAGGTAAATATTAAAGAAGAAGAAAACGCTTTATTTTTTTGAATTTAAAATTAAATAACAATTAGTAAGTACTACTTTACTTTTCATAATATATATAATTAATTTAGAATAATTAAATTGAGTGTAATTTAATATAATTTAAATTGAATTTTTTGGAACTTACATTATAATGTTAAAAATGATTTACTATAAATCAGTGTCTCTAAATCCAATTACACACAAGGAATACGGAAGCAATCGGTGGCTTAAAGTGTCTAATTAAACTTTGTTATTTTTTAGTGAAACTTATTTAAAATTAACGAAAGTTAAGCTATAACTGAAGTCTTATTTGAATTTTTAATAAAATTAATATTAGATTATATAATAAAGTTTTGAAGTACTTCTTCTTTAGATCTTAAATCTTTAATATACAAATTAAAGTTCAATCATTAATTTTATACAAATTTAAATACTTTTGACAAAAGCAAGGGCTCAGAATATTTTAACATATAAATTCTCAAGAGTAATTAGTGATTGTTTTATTTTACAGGACAATTAAAAAATTTCCTTATGATTTACATATTTTATGTTCTGTTTTGACCTTTTTACATCTAAAGGTTAAATTTGCTTTTCAAAACTAATTTCCAATTTTCAAAGTTAAAAATTTCCTTTTAGGACTTCATTAGAATTTAAATGTACAATTAATTTGCACAATTGTACAAAATAATTAAATTAGTTTATTTTACTTTGCTTTCAATTTCTTTGGACTCAACCCTTAATTAATTTTAAATTATTAACATTTTTTTTTATTTTTCTGAATTATTAATTATTAATCTTTTCCAAATAATTAAATTTTACCTAATTAAGAAAGTTTCTTTATCTTTTCCTTTTCTTACACACACTTTTTGCCATTTTGATTTTTTTTTGTAATAAAACATAAAAATGGGAAAACGTTGGAAAACGTAGGCATAGGAAAATTCAAAGTAAATTAAAAAAAAAAAATTTTAACTGATTTTCATCTTAAGAAAATTTAAAAGAAAAAATTTTAACTGATTTTCATCTAGAACTCATAAACTATAATGATCATTTAATTATAGGCCATTTGGCTTAATTGGTTTTTTTGTTGGATTTTTGGTTTTTTCTATCCATGCTCTTAACTCACGTTCTCCGCTTTATCATTTCACCATTTTTCTAAAACATAAATAAATTTTATGGTAATTTATTTTGTCATTTTTTAAAAATCTATTTCACTCTTTGTAAAATGCAGAGCAAAAGATAAACACTGAAAATAGCCAAAGCAACAAGATAGGAAACTAAATTATTTTAAATGTATAACCTTCAAAATATAGCAAGAAATGGTTAGCATCCTTCTTTCATATCCTTTGCTTTGCTTTATTTTTATTATTGGAAGAAAATCTTTTCCAAATCATGTCTGGCATTTTTTTTTTAGATTTCATTGTCCTTATTGTTATTATTGTAACATTTTGCAACAGCATCAGTTTATCTTTTACTTAAAAGATGTGGAGTACGACAAAAGCAAAAAATAAGTTGAAAATCCCGGAAAATGAATAGAAAAAAATTCTTAGAAAAACAACATTAAAACGAAATGTGCAAGTATTAAAAAACTTTTCCGGATGACTTTGAAAACTATAAGAGAATCAAAATTAATTTGATAAGTTTTAATCTTCAAGTCCTTGAACAGGATTAAAGTTATAATAGATGTGTAGGTCATAAACTGTAAGAAAGAATTAAACTTTTAAGTGATTCCTATATAATAAAATACTTTCATTTCAAAAATTTTTTATTTAAAAAATTCCCATAAAAATGATCAACCTACACTTCTTACACTTTTTTAAGGACCTCACCTTGAAAATTAATTTTCTCAATATTATTTCTATAGTGTTAGGGGCTATCGATTTTAAAATCGAAAATTGAGTATAAAATATTTCAAATAATACGAAGTTAATTGCAAAATTTGGGATGAGTAGGACGAATGCTCCAACATTTCAAGTCACTCGTATTTCTCCTCAGTATTATAAACATTTTAACGAGAGGTGATTCCTATTCTAAAATTCTGTAGTTAAAAATAAAAAAACACTCTTCCTAACAATAGAAATTGAAAAATTTAAACACTCATAAAAAAGTGAGAAGGAAATAAAAAATTAAAAAAAAAAAAATCATTGAATTTGCAAAATAGCTTCAGAATAAATTTTTAAATAAATATATAAAAAGTAAAAAAAAAGAGATAGCAGTATAACAATATGACTATTATAAATAAATATTCATCGAACTATATGCCATCTATATTTCATAGTAAAAAAAGGAGATCTTCCTTAAATTAAAAGAGAAAAGCTAAATCTTGATACCATATTTCAGATTTCTCAGTTTCCTATGATCTATAAACATTGCTATGTACCAATCGATTTCTACATAGATGCAGTCAAGCAGTTTAAATTAAATAAAAATATAGAAGAACTATATAAATGAAATTTTAGCGTACAAGAATGAATGTATAGATTACAGCAAAAGAAAATTCAAAAAGGAAGACGAGATAAAAAACGAAAGAATACTCGAAAAAAAATGAACCTAATAAACCCCCAAATGGAACGTGCAAAAAATCCCTAAAATAAACCTTACTCGAGCAATTTTGATCTGAAATATTAAATCGGTGGACTTTAAGTATATTTTAAAGAGGACGAAAAAGAAAAATGGGACAAAAAATTTGCCAATGAAAATAGAATAGAAAGACAGAGAAAAAATAAAAACACATAAAAAGAAGACATGGAAGAAGATGAAAATGTTAAAAAGGCAAAATGTACTAAGAGATAGTTTTTTTTTTATATTTTAAATTGAACATGACATAGGATATTAAAATTTAATGTAGGTTTCTAATAGGTAGGATCAATTCCTCATTCTAATTAAAAATTGTTTATTATTTTACCCTGGATTTATTGTCCTCTTCTGAATGCTTTAAAATCAATAGAAAGTGTTAAAATAAATATCTTAAGATACTTTAAACTGCTAAAAATTTTTTTATAAATTTATAGAGTCAAAAACCTAAAAGAGAAATTAATTTAAAAAAGAAGAGTATAACAAAGATGTCATTGAATTTCTATTTTACTTCGGTCATCCCCATTTTACTTCCCTTTCCATTTTTAGGGTATCTACAGATACATTTCTAAAAATAAACTTTAAATAACAAAATTTAATTATTATAAATTTAAAATAAAAAAAAAAAAACAAAAATGGCACTTAAGATCAATTTATTTAATAACCTAATTAAACATAAAATCAAATGTGTCAATATTAATTAATTAATTTTGTTAAATCATAATTACAAAAAAAAAAATTTAATTCAATTGAATATTAATAAGGTATAATGATGAAAATGAAAATGTTAATAATGATATTGATATTTATGATGATTATGATAATTATGATGTTGATTATGAAAATAATTATGAATGGTATTTAGGCCAGTTTTGTTTTTTAACCTTATTTTTGTTTAATTTTGTCATTTGTGTCAATTGCAGACATTTTTTTTGGACAAAGGTAAATTATATTTTAATTATGAAGTATCTGCAGGCATTTAAGTAGAATTTCCATTGTCAATTTAGTCTGGAAACTTTTCTCTTTTTTTTTTTTTTTTAATAATTATAATTATAAAATAAGTCTATTGAATAATTTTAGGGATTCATAATTTTTTTTTTAATTTAAAATGTAATCAGGACATTTAATTTAAAATAGTATAGATGGATATGTTTATATATATTTTTAGATTATTAAAATTTTTGAAAAGTGCAAGGAGCAGTTTCTTTAATAAATACAAATTAAAGAATTTTTTAAGATAAATTATATAACCAAGTGCAAATTAATGGGTGTTATGATTATTAAAGAATAAAACAAGAATTATACACAAGAAAATATGAAATCGATTGGATGGGATTGTAATGTTCTAGTCTCTAATGGGAAACTAAATTAAATTTTAATTCTCACAAAAAGAAAGTTCTTTAAAAACCTTTATATGTAATATTTGATCTGCATTAATGCCTTCAGAAAACTTTTCACTAAATATTTAAGATACTTCTCCCAGGGTGCAAAAGACCCTTTTAAAAAGGTCAAAAATTCTCTACGAATGCATGTTAAAATCTATTCAGACTATTTTGTAAAATTTTATTCGTAAATTTTATATCAAGTCAGAAAGTTCAAAAAATTTAATTTAAATCTTGGCACTGATTTACTTTTACATATTGATTTATTAAATATGTAGTTCGCACTAATTCTAGTTTTTTCTTCTCTAATAATAAAATGAAGATTCTTTAAATGAATCTGCAAACTATAAAATTATATTGATGCCAGAATTTCTATATTTAATTTTATATTGTTTTAATTCAAAATGTTGAATAAGAGAAGGATAACTTGAAAGTTCTTAGATTTATTGCAATTTAGGGTCATTCATTTAAGTAAGATTTAAAAAATGTAGAATTTTTAAAATATTATTTTTCTCAAGCCCCTTTCAGCTCATCTTTCTGGTATTTGCCCTTGGGAAATTAGTGCTTGCATGAATTGTGATTTTTTCGCTATGGGAGTTTTTTAAATTTCTCCAATTCCATTTAAAAAATGGTTGCCATCTAAGAACTTTCCCTCCTTCTTATAGAAAATTCCTTTAAAAGAGATCAAAGAGAAACGTATTGAGGGTGGGAGACTTTATAAGATGTTTTTACCAACGATTGCCAAAAAAAAAAGGGGAGCACTAGTTATAAATTTTAAAAGGGGTTTAAAAAAAATCGTGGAAAAATTACGTGATGTGTGAAGTGATTATAGCATACATTTAAAATACACAAGTGCAGATCAAAGAAAACTTTTGTTATATTATTGCTTTTTCTTTGATCTTAAAATTTTATTTTTCATTTTAATTTCAATCTTGTTCGAACATATTACAATTTAAGTTCTGTACAATCAAAGTACTGTACTCCTTGTACAAATATCTTAAATAAGCGAAGGATCCAAATCCTAAAAATTTTCAAAGTTTGGACATATTTTATACACAATAAAAAGAACGATTTAATATTGGTAATGTGTATTTGGGCGCAGCAGTTCAAATCATAGCTTTACATTAGAAAATGTCTAACGCAGATGCAGTCTTAGAGTATCAAAAGCTTCTGCAAGGCTAGAATTCATCATCATTTTAGAGACTCAAAAAGTTTAAAATCAAAATAATGAGAAAATCATAAATCTTGCATTAATATCCGTACGAATTGTATGTGCCACCGCTTAAGGGAATCATTTGTTGCCATTTTTATATTAAATATGCGATATTCTCGTACCCGGTTTGTTTTTTTCGCAAATGATGCAAACATTTGTGTCGTTACTTTCAAGTTTTTTATTTTTTCTTATTCTTTAGAAAGGGAAATATTGAAATTGCAAACATTAATGTAAAGATTAAGAGTATCATGGGATACCATTGGGAGGACGGTATTGGGGGTGATGTATTTTGAATTCCTTTAAAAATATTATTTGATAATTTTTGTGCTTCAAATGAAGCGAGATATTAAGAATAGGAAAAAATGATTCTGGGCTAGATCTAGAGTAAATTAAAATCGGGTTGAAGTTTTTTAAAAAACTGAATTTCGAGCTGTGCTAATGTCCTGTTAGGATGTACTCTAAAATATTAATTATGATATAAAGTAACTGCATTTAAATAACAAGCAGTATTTATTGTTTCGGAACCAAAAATTAAAAGGTAGAAAAAGACAAAAACAATTTATAGAATACCGTTGTCTCTTTTCTTTTATTTTGTTGTTTTTAATGTTCAAAATGTCACACCAAATAAATTTTTTAGAAAAATTGTTTGTGCGTTGAAGAAGGGTATTTTTTTTGCTATTTTTTTATTTTCTTTTCTAATAAAAAAGAAAAAATTATGATTTTTCCTTTTATTTTTTTTTTGTGGAAAATAAAAAAGAAAATTCCGATTTTTCTTTTATTTTTCATTTATTACTTTCAATAAAAAAGCAACAGAAGTTTTTTTTTAATGTCGCGTGCCTAAATGTTTGCTATTTGTTTATTTTGTTAAGAGGTGGAGAGATAAAAACAAGAGACAGGGATACTTTGATTGTTTTGTAATGTACATTTTGTTCTAAAAAATTTTTTTAGGAATACAGTATATATCAACAATGGGCTTCAGATTTCACCACTTGTTAAAGCTTGTCACATTTTTGTTTATTATAAGAAAAAAGGAAAGTAATTTGATTCCATTGTTTTCGATAATTCTATATTTTTTTTATTTCAAATTGTTATTTTTTTTTAAATTATATTAAATTTTATCATTACCGTTTATTTTTTGGAAATTGTTGGGAAATTTTAAAAAGAAAATTTTCAAGATATTGGAACTTAAATTTCATTGAATTGTATTAATGAAATATTAATTAAAGTAATTGTTCCAAGTCTTGCAGGACTTTTAGATAATTTTCAATTTAATCTGGAATCTGAATAACAGGTTTGATAAACTGTCTGTATTTAAGAACTGTGAACTCTAAAAGTCGTATCATATTGAATATTATTATGTTTCAATTCCATTTATTTCAAAAAATTCTAAACTTCCAAACGTTAGTAAATCAATGAGATCTTAACTTTTAAATTCAAAACAAGTTTTATATTTTATCATCTTATTGGATGATAATTACTACATGTGTGTTATTCAAGTCTTTCTTACGCACTACTTTTGTGAAGGAAGATCATAATTCATCTTACGTCATTGGTATTATCATTGTTGAATAATATTGCAATATACGAGAGTAGCGTTTTTAATCAAGAATTTTATTACATATAATTATTTATTACTATGCAAAATAAAAAGTATATTTAAAAAACAGACAAGGAATTACCAGCCATGCTTTACTGAAACTTTTTCTAAAAAACGTTTGGGCTGCAAAAATGATTTCATCCTGTGAATCATTCCAACAATGCTAAGCCCACATTAAATGTATTTGCCAATTTTTAATTGATTCTTAATATACTCAAATAGTCAAACTTTAATCGCTGAGGTGAGAATCCGTTCTAGGTCAAAATAAAAGAATGAAATAATGAAAATGGAAAGATTTTCAATACAAAAATCTGCGCAAATAAAACCAACAAAACATTTTTTTGAATTTCGTTAGAAAAATTTTCAAATTGAATTTCACTTCAATTTCATCAAAAAAATGATTTTCAAGAGTTTGATGTTGTCTTGTATTTTTTATGATGATGATGATTATGTATTTTTTAAATTTTAACACTGACAATATTGCGTATTTTCTTTTCATAATGTTTACATTTTCAATAATCAAAAAAAAAATAAATAGAAAAGCTTTTGAAAAATTTAAAAAAAAAAACTCACACACACATACAGTAATAAACAAACAAACATTTTTAAATCGAATACTATAAACAAAAAATATTTAATTCATCTCCTGCTGTTTGTGTGTCATTTCAAAATTCTAAGATAAAAAAAAAAAAACCAAATTAAACATAAAATAGAAAAATGCTGCTTCCATTTTATAAACGGTTTATTTATCAATAGGTAAACATTTCTGGTCTATTGTTGACATTTTTTTGAAGGAAAATCCTATTTGTATTTTAAAAATATATTCCGAAAGAAAGAAACCCAACAACTACTTACTTTAAAAAAATAAACAATACATAAGAAAAGTATAATTTTGACAGCAGGAAAAAAAATGAATTCTTTTAGTGACAAAAATGTCAAAAAATTGTTAGTATGAAACGCCTACATGATTGGAAATCATTGTTGAACAAAAACTAAACAACAACAACAACATTAAATCAAATGTCAATTTTAATTTTGTTTTATTTTGATGGGGTGAAAATTTTGGAAAATATTCTGTTGATGACACTGGTTAATAAACTTATTGTTTGATACTTGTTTATTATTGTATACACAACACACAAACATATGTATACGCATGCATCAAACGTGGTGTTTATAAATGGAAGGTCTTTTTTTTGTTAGATAAAAATGCGTATATGAATTAAACATCAGTTGTTCTCAAACTTTGGGAAGATTAAAATTCTTTTAATTTACAAAGCTGATACATTTTTTTAATAAAGAATCTTAGATTTTTAATAGAAATAATTTTGTATATTTAAAATTATGTTAAATTATTAATATAAATTATGTTAAAATTATTAATATACATATACTTGTTTTATATACGCTTGTGTTGAGTATTTTTGTATTTAAATCAATGAATTTATTCAATAGACTTAAGCTGTTTCATTACAAAAATACAATTACTAAAACCAAAAGTGTTTCATATTTACTTTTTTTATTAGGTTTAACGATTTATGACGTATTAAGATTATTTATTTAATTGTAGTACCAGACATTAGTAAATACTGCCTGGCAATATTAATCCTTTGCCGATTTGACATTTGGACATATTATTAAATTATTTTAATATATACTATAGTTTTTTATTAGATATGATCCGACCAGGGTTTGAACCAGAGACTTTTCTTTAAGCCGAACTTTGGTTTTTAGACTCATACCTAAATTAGGACAAGCTCTCATTCATATACCATAAAATCTGAAGCGTATAATGTTTATATGCATGCCCTAGTAGAACTTGTTTTAATATTTTATAGATATACAAATTTTACAGTTGTTTTGGATTTAACAGTTTTGAAAGCAATAACTGTTGTTGTTACTTAATAGTGATTACTTTTAAGGATCACATATTCGAAAATTAATCCTTCAGAAATATGTCATTGGATGTTATATCTATATTTGATAAACACCTACTTATTAAATTTAGTTTTGAACTTCCTAACATGAGTAATTTAATTTAATTAACTCAAAGAATTGAATATAAAGACTTTAACCTTGAAAAGAGGATTACAGTGCATAGCCTTCATAAATCAAAATTAAATTGAAAGTATCTGATTACATCCAAAATTTTAGGAAAATCCAAAGAAAAAAGGTTTTATTTTTACTTTTTTTTTTCAAGTTGAAAAGAATTTTTTTGTAAAATGAAATCGGTTTTAATAAAAAATCAAAAAGAAAATATATATTATGTATATATATATCTATCAAAGAACTGTATGTGGTTAATTAAATCTATTGATATAATACTGAATTTATTTTTTAAAAATAATTTCGCAAAATCCCTGTTCTTAATAACAAATATTACATTTTTTATGTTTGTTATTAAAGTAAAAAATTAATTTAAAATTAGTCTTTATTAATTTTTTAAATAATTTTTCCTTATTTGTTTTTTTTGCAATTTACTAATGAATAAATAATTAAATGCGTAGGTTATTAAATAGTTAACCGAAAATCAATATTAAAATAATAATTTTTTGATTATAAAAATATAATAAAAAATTTCATTAAATTAAATTAACAGATAATTTTATTTTTATGATTTCCGACAATCCCTTTTTTTCTTAATTCCATTTAAAATCTTCTTAAATTTTATCTATATGCTTGATCAGTTAAGAGTCTTACTTGGGGAAAAACCATCTTTAAATAGATTTTAAGTACTGGGAATTTTTAAATTAATTTTCATATATAAATTTATTCATAGGAACAGTAGGTCGGTTGTATATTAATATTAATTTTAAAAATATAATTTTATATAAATATGTATGTTCTCTGATAAATCCATTTGATAAGTTGGAAAATGAAAGGTTTAGAATGTGAGTATGGAACAACTTTGAGTAATTCATAAACTTTTCTTAATTAATTTATAAAAAATCGAAGAGGGAAAGAGGCACTAGGACAAGTTTTATCAAAATAAAATGAGTGCAATTAGGGAATGGACCACTCTATGGGGCACTCTGTGTTATGAATGAGTGAATAATTAATGCTAGATTAATAGGGAAAATAACAGAGAAAAGATCAGACAACTGGCTTAAGCTCGGATTATTAAACATTTTTATATATATTATAATTTTAAATGAATTGAAATAAAGAAAAGGAAAAAAAATGATAATTAAAGTCCAAAAGCGCCCTACTGGGTGCATTTTATAATTTACGTCCATTACGATCTAAATCAGTAGTTAATATTTCTACTGTGACTACTCTTCGTTTTTGGATTCAATCTTTGTCTTTTTACAAGAGATTGCCGTAGGAAGTAGCAAATGAGTCTAATATGAAATAATTAAATTTGAAATGGAAACTATCTTTCAAATGATAAAGTTCTTTCCCAGAAACAAAGAATTGTCTAATTTATTTTTTTCATTCCAATTAAAATAACTTTTTTTTTTTGACATAATCAAGTTTTGAAAGCTTTTCTAATAATTTAAATTAATTTAATACTATTAATTTTTTATTTCATCTTAAATTAAATTATACTAATACTTATTAAAAAAAAAAACATAATATAATTTTTGAAAGTTAATTTTAACCTTAAAAAAGTTCTTTTTAGAACAATTTCAAAAAATTTTGTAAAAATGTGCCTCTGTCCGTCCGTCCGTATGTTTACAAAAACTTTTACACCGTTTGAAATAGAGTAAAGAAATTTTAACCATGGGTAGGTATTGCAAAAAAAATTATTTCGTAGAAGAATTTTTTTCTGTAGCCCCACCTGTTACGGGGCTACAGCCCCCCAAAGTTGGAAAAAGTCCTATATTTAAATTGTTATAACAAGAGTTGTGTTAAGTGTATTTTGAATATGAAAACGGCAACCGTTGGCTGGTTTTATGAGCTTTATAAATATTTAAGAGACAAATGTTTAGGGTTGCCATACGGTACTAAAATTTAACATTACGCAAAACTCGAAAAACCAAACGGAAACCAAACGTTTCAAGCTAGGGTCTTATATTTAAATGGTTATAACAAGAGTTCTGTTAGATATATTTTCAATATGAAAACTGCAAACGATAGCTGGTTTCATAAACTTTTTAAATTTTTAAAAGGCAAAAGTTTAGGGTTGCCTTACGGTACTAAAATTTAACATTACGCAAAACTCGAAAAACCAAACGGAAACCAAACATTTCAAGCTAGGGTCTTGAAATTTTGAGAGAAGATAGATACTCAGTATCTAGTATCTTAGTGGGAGTCAGTTAACAAAATATTTTTGTCAAGCCCCCTATTTAGGAGCTATATGGGCTCGAAAATTGAAATTTAGCTATATTTAAACTCCTGTAACTTGAATACCTGTTTAAATATTTTTTCCTTAATATAAAAACTTTGAAGTTCCAACATCATACTTTAACATATGTTGAAAGATTTTCTTAAAGTTAAAAGTGGTTCTCTAAATTGAAGAAAGTGTCTCTCAGTTTTAACCATTATTGCTAAATAGTAAAATTCTAAGTAAAATTCCAAATTTTGGTGGAATTCACAATTTAATTGTTAGAACCTAAAAAAGTTTCGGGGAAGGGGAGTAGTGAGGATTAAATTCTTGAGAAATTTGGCAACCTTCCCCATAGAGATGCTAAAAAATTAAAATTTACTGTTTTTATAAGTAAGCAGTAACTTATAGTCACTTACGTATATATTTCCTAAATTAAACGTTAATATTGAAGCTTCAACATTATATTCCGATAAAATACTTAGTATGAATCACTTTATTATTTTGAAAATATGTTTTTTTAAAAACCCTTGGTTTTTTTCTTCACTTGTTTTTTTTAATTTAATTTCAAATATTATAATCGTGTTTTAAGAGCATTTAATTGCAAACTAAAAAAAAAAACAAACACGCAAAAAAACATGAACAAATTTCAAAAACTTAAGTACTATATTTTCTATTAATAAAATATGAAAATCATAAATGTAAAAATATAAAATGTACTTAAAAAAAATTATATACGATTATTAATGAATAACTAACTATAAGTACTTATAAAATAATTTTTCATTAAAACTTATATTTAAAAAAAAAAAAAAATACAAATCATAAAAACGTTGTTGACCTAAAATTATAAAAATTTATTTTAAAATCACATATGTAATTTAAATATAAAGGAACTATTAATATACACATACAACTATTATATATATGTGTACATGTGCACATAAAATGTCGTCAAGCTTATTAGTTAAGTGCACTTTAAAATTGAAAAATTAAATTGAAAAATAAAAAACCGCGAAAAGGTGTGTACAAAAAATCTAATAAAAAAAATTATAGTTTTTCTTTTTGAATTTAATTTTTTATTTTTATTTTTCTTGTTTTTGTTTTTATTTTTTTCTCTTTTTTTAGTTTTAGTCAAGGTTAATAAGTTCACAACACTTCATTAGAATGAAAGCGCGTTTATTTTCATTGTACTTGTATTCATTTAGTAGTCAGTATTCAGTATTCATAGTATTCACTATTCTATTTATACTTATGTTGCTTTTGAATTTTTCATAAATTCATTTTCATAATTCACTCATAAATTATTTTTTTAAACTAATTTTTATGTTCTATCTCTTTCTATCTCTCTATCTCAAACTCTTTGTTTATGTCATAGATAGTATGCAGTCTCTAAAATTAACCCTACATTTATTATTAAAAGTCATAAACAAAAAATATGAAAAAATAAAAAAAAAAATGTTAGACATTAGAGGTTGAGATGAAAATAGTTTTATATGAGTTCAACTCAACCCAACCCATCCACCCACTCTTTTTAATATTGCATTGATTTGCATGTAAGTAATTATAAAATAGGTTTCTGTAGTAAAAACTTTTTAATACATGAAGGCTCAGCGATTACGATTTGGAATCCCCTGTAGGATTAAATGCTAAAAACTAAATGATTCGAGTGTTGTAATGGTTATTGACATATTCGAAGTGAATATTAACTGTAAACAACTAATATTTTTATATATTTTGAAGTGTGTTCTGTTAAAAAAAAATGAAAGATAACGGAACATTGAATTAGGTGTTTCGGAATAAAATTTTTAGGTGTAAAACTTCAGAACTTGTTCCTAGTTTTTGGATGACCGTGATTTTAAATGTTAAAAAATTTTAAAAGCCCGTCATTTCAAAATATATTTAGAACGCCCTTATATTAAGCTGGAACACTTCAAGTGTGTTGAATTAGGGTAAAATATATACAACACTGATTAATTATTCACTCAAATTCATCATATTGTATAATATACAAAAATACACGTTTATTGTGTAGGGTTAGGGTAGTGATGCGAGACAACATATTTTTTAGTGATATTTTAAATTTACCAAGAATAAAGAAAAAAAATTTTTTATAGTGTTAAAAAAACAAAACAAAGACAAAGGCAATAAAATGAGAAGGAATAAAAAAAAAAAGAGAAAGAAAATAGAGTAATGTATAAAGAAGTGAAATAAAAACAAATAATAAAAATATATACCTATAGCTTAGGTGTCTATAGAACTAGGTACATAAAACTTTTTGAGAACAACAGCCATGAGCTAGATAATATGTGTATAGTTAGTGTTTTAATTTGTTGTTGTTGTTGTTTTTTTTTTAGTTTTTGTCCTCTATTCCATAGTTTATTTTGTTTATGTATTTTGTTTCCCTTTTTAACTGTTCCCTTTATTGCGTTGTGAATGGATTGGTGCAATTTTGTTGTGTTCCTCAAAATAAATGAAAGCTAAAAAAAAAAACGAAACTATAATTAGAAGCTTTAAGGAGTTTCGATCCTTGTTGGTGGAGGAACATAAAAAGTATAGAAAACCATTCTGTATGGCACCATACTGTACCCAGTAAACAGAATAAATCATAATGTATTGTTTTATGACTATATGGTAGTTGTATATAAAAATGTAGAGATAGAGAAGATGATGCTTACAATGATAGGGGGGTTGGACTCAGTAACTAATTAAGTTAAAATGTTGACATTGTTTCGTTTTGGCTCTTATTTAATTTAATTTGCTTGCTTGTTTTTTTTTTTTTGTCATTTTGGATGCTCGTATTATTTCTTCTTTTTCACATCTTGGATGTTTTTTTTATATGCATAACTACTGCCTGCTCTAGAATGTCCTTGATGTTGTTGTCTTTTTTTTTTTTTTGTTTATGATGGGTTCAAAAAAAGTATTTTATATTACAAAATATTATCATAGTGTAGTCAGTCCTTGATGATTTCATGTTATGTTTTTTTTTTTATTAAAAGAATCATAATTATATTGTTGTCTCTTTCTAATTTTGTTTTATGTTCTAGTACAAATTTTGTATTCATAGCGTGGCGTAAAATTTTTTTTGTGTTCTAGTAGAATTAAAAAAAAAAATTCAGTTCGGAAAATTTTTTTCATCCCTCTTGTTTTTGTTCATTTTTGGGCCCAGAATAAGAGCGGAAATAAAAAATGAATTGAAATGAAAAAAAAAGGATGAAGTGAAAGGGGAGATGTATTTAGTCAAGGCTAGAAAAAGATAAAGTTTTTTTTTTGGGAAAAAGGAAGAAAATTAACAAAAATAAAAAAAAAATATTTTGATATAATTTAGAAATTTTTAATACAATCAGACAATATTTTTTTATGTACTTAGTACTTAGTACAACTACTGATACAACTATTACTATATACTAGTTATATATATGATAGTGAGATTTTCAAATATGGTGGTAGTGGTGGCGGTACTATAAAATGCGTTTACTATGAAAAATTTATAAGTTTTAAGGAAAAAAAAAATTGTTTTCCTTATTGCAAAGTACTTAAAAGCGAATTTTTTTTTTTAAAATATTTTTTTAACTTTGAAGTTTTAATGATCTTGAGCTTAATTGCTTCAGAAAAAAATAAAATAAAATAAAACTTTATAAAACTTTAATATTTTTTTTTTTAAATGAATAATAAAACGCAGGAATTATAAATTTAAAATACTTTTAAAAGCAGGAGGAAAATTTTAAAGGTAAAATAATTTATTTTAAACAGACTGATGATGTAAAATGAGTTACAGGTTATAGTATTATGATTCTGGAAGCAAAATTCAATTTAAAATTATTAAAGTTAAAAATTGTAGATGGAAAGCATCAAAAGCCACGGGGTTAATCTGCACTATGGGTAGTGTTGAACTTTAAGCAACAAAAACCAACTCCGATTTTAAAACCAAACTTGGAATGGACCTTAAATACATATTTACAGTTTGGTCTTTAGGATCTGGATTAAGAAAAGAAATTGGAGATAGGATTTGTGAATTAGAAGAAGATTAAGTTGGAAAAATTTTGAGGAATCTCATGAAGATGGATTTTAATTTTCTTATTAAACTCTTTTGCATCGAATATATATAAATTACCAACTTTTGTAAACTTTAAATATTAATTGAATCCATTAACTTGACGTACGCATAACAAATGAATTTTCATAAACCGCATTTGGATAGCCTACTGGTTCAACGTATAAGGAGGAGCAACTGTCGCACACCTTGTTTCATATTGAAAAATAGAGAAGATATTAATTGTTTTAATTTTATTGGAACTGGAGTTCGTAATATCTCCAACACAGCTTTATTTATCAGAGGGCTTGCATACAATATTCTTCTATTCGTCTGATCAACTCAATTACCAAATCTTAACTTAATTTAAAATATCCCAGTTAAAATATATCCTATATTCATCGTTGAGCATTCAACTAATGAAGATTATCTGAAATTTATAATTTTAAAAAGTCTATCGAAATGCAAAATATATCGATTATAAAATCACAAAACAAAAAACAAAATTTATATCTTTTAAAAACTATTTTATTTAGTCAATATTTTAATTTAATTTAAAAAAAAATATATATGTATTTTAGGTCTATTTTATAATTTTATTTAAATATTCTAAATCAAATCATTTAAATAAAAAAAACAAACTTTTTATATATACAATATGTATTATATATCTAATAAATTAGTATAATGACATTATTAGTAATTTATTTTGTGCATAGCCACCTTTCAGACACATGTTTCAGCATAATTATTTTGGTTGGTTTTTTAGTACATTAAATGTGTTTTGAATGAAAATTTAAATAAAAGGAACGCAATCAACACAAAAAATAAAATAGAATTTAAAAAAAAAAAAAAAAGTAAATATAATATTTTAAATCTCATTTAAAATAATCATGATGATATTTTATTACGGATTTGATTTTAATTTAATTGACCTAAATAGAATTTATTTATTTATGGAATGAATATCATTTTTAAATGTACTAAACAAACTAAGTAATCTCTTCCTATATCGTTTACTCTCTCTCTCTGTCTCACACACTCTGTAATTATTCACTTATATTTATTTATTCATGTTATACAATAAACAATATAAATAAATTAAACATTATTGCTTTTTTTTTTCTAATTATACTAAATGTCAAAATAAACAAAAATATAATATTTATATTATTTAAATACAATTAAAAATATTTAAATTTTTTGTTTCAGTAAATAAAAAGGAAATTGTAATTTTGAACCTAAAAGTATGCAATATGTTTGGATTATTTGTTTTTTTAAAAAGTTGTTTGCACTTGTGACGTAATGTAGTGATTGTTTTTTAAAACAAAGTTTAATCTTAATATTCGAAAGCTGTCCTAATAAAATTTTTGAAGAAAGGCTTTACCTGCGTAAACAATCAATAGATAATCAGGATTGTCTTTCTGAGTAATTGTTTTTTATACAAATGTTGAATTTTCTAGCAACCAAATGTCATATCCTCGAAATTTAACCAAGCCTTGAAATAAAACTTTGGCAAGGCATTATGGATTTTTGCATTTAAAAGCGTTTTATTGTTTTTAACCCGATGCGGGGAAGATTTCGGGTACCTTCCATGTGAAATTGCTAAAATTATTTTATATACATATCTACAAAATTTGTTTGAGGCTTGTAATTCGAAAGTCCTCTGTTTGAGTTCTGAAAAAGTGTTAAAGCTATGATTTTAATCTATTATACTATGTAATGTAATGTTTTTGTAACGTAATAGATGGAATGTTGAAAAATATTTCTCAAAATCTTTAATTTGCTGAACTTTTTTTTCAAAGATATAAAATCCGGACAGACAATAGATTAGCATATTCCTCAGCATTAGCCCCATCTGATAATGTTCAGCCATAAAAAAAATTATATTTTAAATATGGTAAACTTCATTTATATGGAAATGCACTCGTTTATTACAATAAATACAACAAAATTTAGATAAAACCAAAAAATCACATAATATGATATAAAATTTATATTATATATACATAATTAATTAAATAATATCACATAAACATATATATATATATATATAAACATAATTATACGCATTACATAATGAGAATATGAAATTTTAATGAATAAAGAGAATTAAAAAAAAAAAAAAGGCATTTAAAAAAAAAACAAAAAACAAGAGATTTCAAAAATTTTTAACCTTGATGTTCTTTTTTTGAATTTAGCATAATTTTGATAAGCGAATTTTGTAATTTCATAATTTTAATTTGAATTGTTAGATAATATAAAAAAAAAAAAAAAAAAAAAAAACTTATTAAATTTTTATATGCATTAAATAATTACCTCGAATGCAGTATTTTACAATTTTAAATTTTCCATTGAAATAATTGTATAGTAGTAAATGTAGATGAAGTACGGGGGATGTTCGAGTAGTTTTTCTTTTTTGAGTAGATATACTTAAATGTTAAAAATGAAAATATTTACATTAAATAGAATTGATTACAAAATGATGATGATGATGATATTAAAAAAAAAACTAAATTAGAGTAGGAAATATGTACTTAATAAGTTTTTTTTTTTTATTTTTCAAAAAAAAAAATTGTATTACACTTTATTTACTATTTTTTGAAGAAGGTCGTTTCTTTTTTATGTATGATAACAATAACAGAGACCTTGCTTTCTATAAATGAGGTGTAGATCAAAAATTTTTTAAATTTTACCTCAAGGTATAGTGGATCTTGTTGAAAGGATGAGTAGTAAAAATACTTTAGAATAATATTTATTGGTATAGTAGTAGTGAAAATAAATATGAAATTTTTGTAAACATATGTTGAAGATTGTGAGGGATGGGGAATGAAGGATGAGAAACAGTTTAATATATGAGCAGATATGGAAGTTGACTATTTGAATAATGTTAATAAATTAACTAAAAGTAATAGGAAATTATTTAAAATAATAATGAATTAAAAAAAGCTAATTTAAATTTTTAAAGCAAAGGGGCTTTAGTATATACTGAATTTATTTTAGTTTATAGTGATGGGCTTAGAATATTTTGCTATAAGAAGTTGCTTATGAACATTTTTATTTCAGTATCCATAGTAACAGGAATACGAATACTTATTTAATATTATACTCAAAATGATTCAAATACTTATGAAGAACTCTACAAAAAGTGGGTTGTTTTTAAGGGTTTTTTTTAAATTAATTCTGTTTTTTTTTTAAATTATTTTGAGGGAGTTATGATTTGTTTATGGAATCTTCAAAACTGTATAAATTTTTTGAAAATAACATGACATAATATTTCGGAATTTAAAAAAAAAGTAAAGTAATTAATCTATAATTATTTAAAGCAATAAAAATTTTCATTTGGAGAAACTTTAGTAGTCTTACTTGTTTTTTAAGAAGAACTTTTCAAATTTAAATGAGAATAATTGCAGTTTAAACTCTTAGTGTACGCTTTTTAATTTTAAGATAAAAGGCTGGGATTAGACATCAAATAAATTTTAATGTTCGTTACGTTTCTTCATGTGTTCTTTAAAATTATTCACAGGACAATTCCGAACAATTATATTTAAATCTTTAAAAATAGAATCTCCCAGAATGTAAAATCATTATTCGGCGTTATTTACTTTAATTCTATTTAAAAACATTTAGAACAACTCTGAAATAATAATTATTAAATTCAGAACAACACTCAAATAATAATTATTAAATTCAGAACAACTCTCTCATAATAATTATTAAATCTTTTCAAACATAAAACTATCAATGAATTTCCTAAAAAATTTTAAGGATTACTTTAAAGTTTTTCTTGTAGTTTTCAATTTTTATGAAAGGACATGCCACATAACATAAAAAGGTTAAAAACTTTTTTAAAAATTATTTTTTAATTTAATCCCGAGAAAACATCAACTAGTCCAGGGTTGTTGCTTTTGGAATTATGAAAATCTTTCTATCTAATTAAAGTTTTAAACAAAAAAACATCAACTTTGTATTATGAAACTATTAAAGTAAAATCTAATTAAATTTTTTTTTTTTTTTAATGGGAAGAGAATTCAAAATTCTGTAGAGTAAAATTAATGCCATTAGTATTAGTTTGAACTATTATACTAATATTAATTATATTAAATTGTATATGTATATACAAATTAGCCTGATATAGAATTGTTCTAACATTGTTTATTTGTATACTAAAGAAAATGAAAAATGAAAAAAGTTGAGATTAAATATTGTTCAATATTATTGTTCATGTTCAAATCTTGTCTAACTGTTCGTCCTTGAAATAAAATCATGTCCATTGTTTATTTTTTATATAATATGTGTATATGTATATAAATAATAAACAATTTTATTCCTATTGATCTTTTGTATTGAATGTTCTTTTGTTTTTTTTCGGAGCTTTCCTTTTTCATTAATTATCTAGATTGTATACATTAAGGTCCTTGACACACATCATATTTAATGGAGTCCTTTAAATTTTTTTTTTTTTTCGTATTTTTTCAATTGAAATTCAGTCATTGCCAATTCAACAATATATTCTTATTGAAAATATATATATATATAGTGTCTGATCCAGTTCACTGAAACAGATATCATAACAAATTAGTTTAATGGAAGGTTAAAATAAAAACTAAACAATTGAAGATTGAAAAAAAAAATGAAAACTGAGAATTTTCCTTTATCAAATGTACAATATGTAGAATTTGTAGAATTGTAAATTAAAAAGAAAATTAAGATTCTAAGAATATAATTGTGTCTATAAATCAATTTTTTAGAAAGTTATATTAAATAATGCAACCGTATAAAGCTTTGATCTCGAAGTCATTAATATTTTAGTTAAATACTAATTAATTCATTACTTGAAAGTCTGAACACAAACAGCTACCTCTTGCCTAAATTTGTTTCCTAAAGTTCGCAATGATCTTGATCTCCTCCATAGCTGGTTCTTTACAGCAAATTCTTATTGGATTTACCTCGCTTCCAGATTGTGAGAGAGCTCCATTCTAAGATTCCATGAACATGAATTTAAGAAGTCCCATGTTCAATAGCAACTTTAAGTATTCTACTGACCTAACTAAAGAGTTCTACAATATAAAAAGATTTAAAACCTAAAATAATTCGTTTATTGTATTCGTGCAACGATACAATTATTTTCCTGTTTTTTTTTTTAACTGAGGCTCCATTTGTGACACACATCAATTTATTAAATAATGACACACATATATAAATACATATAAATATATTAATGTATTATTTAAAAAACATTTTATATAATCACATTATCCTTTAAAATGAAAATAAAACTAGAAAAATGTTAGAAAAATTAGAAATATAAAATGGGATCTGAATATTATGTTCTTGTTGTTTTTCCATATACTCTTCAACTATTATTTTAAAACTTAGACTTTTAGATTCTAGACTCTTAGACCACAAAATTGAATAAAAGCACAAAAGAAAAAACGGAAAACTAAAGGAAAAAATTAAAATGAAAAGATCCTCATTTGAAAAAGGCATCACAAAGTGGAACAGAGAGAGAGAGAGACAGAAAGAAAAAATGAAAATCAGTACAAATGATTAAATTGAACAATAAAATGTGGAAGAAGTGGAAGAAAAACTAGTGAAAAACTAATTTACTTTTTGCTAACGAATATTTCTTGGTTATGTCTTTTGTTTTTTGTATTTCATATATGAGTACCCAATGTTTTGCACATATATATATATATATATATAAGGAATTCCTGTAGAATATGGGATGCTCTATTTTGGGTTAAATAGATGTGTATTATTGCGAAACAAATTGTTTTAATAGGGTAAAGTGGTTTTCATTGAGCAACTTGATATTTATTTTGCATTAGTGTAGATTTTACAAATTTGAGGATACAATAAAATTGTTTTTCCAACATTTAATTAATTTTGAAGAATTAATCGCTTTCAATATGTCAATTACTTCATAAAAACGTAACGTTAACATAAGCGAGTTCTTATTTGGCCGAATGCTCTTACATGGCCGTATGCTCTTATTTGGCCGTATGCTCAATAATTACCTATTCCCATTTTAATAAATTATTACGAATTTTAAAGTGTAATTTGTACACAAAGTGTAGCCAACATTCGATCACTTTACCCTATATTGAAAAAATTACTTAACATAGAAAATAAAAAAGATCTCGTAAAATGGTTCATAGTGTCGTGTCGTCGATTCGCTAATTGCATTTATTGAAAATTCTGTAATGTGGTTTAGATTTGGGTTCAAAACATATAATATTTAATTTTTATATGTATACTGGTATATATAAATATAATATTATATATACATATGCCAGCACCTTAATGATTTATTTTTATTACACACAAAAATGTGGTAAAATTATTTATTGAATATTGTTGGGTTGGTGTGAATTAAATATTGGGTTTTATGTAATTTTTTAAAAAGATATATTTCGATATTAAATAGAACTTAAGAAAAAATTATACTTTGGTATGATGTGTTAATTTATATCGGGTAGGTACCAACTGTTAAGCTATACGAATGAAAAGTGTTGAATCTTGTTTTATATAAAAAAAGAAAAAATCCGTAATGAAATATAAAATTAAAGATTTAATTATTTTTATCTTGAAAGATTTCTTTGTTTTAATTAAATAATAATTTATTTTTTCTAAAGAAAAGGGATTATCTTTTTATTATGGGGTTTAAAATGATAAAACTATAAGATAAGATGGATATAATTGTAATTTTGATGATTGATCATTTGTTGGTTTTATTAAATTGATTTTTAATAAAAATTTTTAATTTGAAAATATAATTAATGTTCAAATAAAGAAATGTATATTGTATTAATTAATTATATATTTACTATTATTTAAAAAAAAAAGTATGTAAAAATTCATTTGAATAAAACAGGGTTAAGTAATTCTATTTTAACTTATCAATCTCTAAATATTTTTATAATAAACCAAAATAAAGGCAGCTCTCGATAATTTAAACTTTTTGAGTAATGCTGTTCTTGATTTTAAAATGTGTTTTAAAACTTAATTTGAGAACTTAAATTTGAATAATTTGTCGAAATAACTGAAAATTATTTAATTACATTTTTGAACTCATTCAAATAACATATTAATAGATTTTAAAAATAATTAATTACACTTTAATATAAATTACTAACATTCTACATCCTCATAAACATAATTTAAATATACAAGTACTTCAATCATTGATTATTTTAAATCATTTAATATTTCATAAATTATAAAATACTTATGGATGCATACTAATACTCAAATAACAAAATTATCATCATTACAAAATACCTTATAAGAATATCTAATACTAAAATTAAATTTTTATATTATATTATAAATTGCACATCACTTATCCTTTGACTGAGTACCTTTCATTTTTTTTTTTTATGAATTTTATATCTTTATCTTTTTACATTTTAATTAACTGTATAATAACTACTTATAAAAAGTACAGATAATACTCTTTAATACCACCTTCTTCTTTATTACACTTCATTACCGAAAAATTAACAATTAATTTCATTTGATTGTACAGAGAAAATTACCAGATATAGAAACTAGATACTTTAAAAAATGTAATCCATGTTCATTAATTACTATTCTTAACATTTAATAAGTTTAATTAAAGGTATAAAAATCTCTTTTATAATTAATTTTAATAATTATCTTAAGGACTTATCTTGATCTATGTGTAATAAATTTTTTTTCTGTTATATTTTGAAAATGTATAAAATACATACATCTAAACACTCAAATATAGAAAAATACGTTTTTATATAAGAAATGAAAAATATACGGAATCATCTTTTACCATCAAACATCATCCAATTTTAATTTTTTATCGTTTTTCGTATATAAAATGAACAAAATTATTACTTAAGAACAAAACTAATCCTTTAATAAGTTTTTTCTTCCAACCCCTATCCATTTCGTAGAAGGTCCTTTTTTTTTATATCTTATATATTTTACACTTCATTCTTATTCATGAAATTTATGTTGAGTTTTATTTTTTTATGAAAAAAATAATGTTTATCACATAGTTGAATTGTTTCAATGTATTTGTACTCGTTTTTCTATATAACACTCAAAATATATGTAGCTAAATAAAGGATAATAAAAAAATGTAAAATAAATAAATTTAATTGTCTATTTAGAGGTTAATTTTCATAATAACTTTTTTTTTTTTAAACAAAACAAAAAAAAAAGCCTCAGAAAATAAAATACTTAATGTAAATAAATTTAATGTACTTTAAAATAAAACTTATAAACAAAACATTAACGCTTAAATATTAACAGTTACAACATAAACAACAACAACAAAACAATATGAATAACAGTATAAAATCTGATATAATGGTTGAAATATAAAATAAAAACAAAAGTAATTTTTAAAACAAAAGTAAAAAGACAAACAAACAATTTATTTTAAATGTTGTTAAATTTTTCTTCCTTTTTTACAAAATGTTTATTACATACATATATACAAAGGTATATATTACATTATATACAAAAGTATTTTGCACCTTATACACATATTTCTATCCTTTTCTAACTCTGACAAATGATTAGATGAATAAAAATGAATCCTGTTGATAAATTTTATTTTTTTATTTTCATTTTTTTTTTTTAAGAATAACAAAGTGTTATACAAGCCTACGTATACATGCCTACACTCAAAGAAATGTTACAAAAAAACAAGGTAATATCTTAATACCTGCCTTCTTCAAACAGATCTAAAAAATTAGAGAGTACTTAGTTATATATATTTTTTTTAGTTATTTTTCTTATTTGTAAAAAATTACGCGCAATTCAAATGTGTTCGAAAGAGATAGATATATAAGATTCATTTAAATATGAGAAAAAAAAAAGGGTAGTCATTTTTAAAAGTTCAACAATTATCTAAGATCTCTTTTTAAGCTCTTCTTCTTCATATTATATATCTGTTTTGTTGCTGTTGTTGTAGTTGTTGTTGTTGTTGTAATAGAGTATCACTAGTCACCTTGCTAGTACCAGTGATACTTTACCAGTCATCATCTTTAAGATATAAAAGAAAAAATTACACAAAATGAAAATGCAAAACGATGAAAATGAAAATATCTTTTCACACCAGGTAGTCCGATGTTGTTGTTGTTTTTATTAAAAAAATTTTTTTTATTTTTTATTTTCAAATGAAAAACTGTGAGTTAAAAAAAAAAAATATTTTGATTCTGTTGTTTCTTTTAAGGGTTTTTTTTTTCATACTTACTCACCTGTGTTTTTTTTTTAAATATAACAATGAACTACAGGAGATGATTTTATTTTCATTATTTTTTGTTTGTTTTTTTTTTTTTTTTTTCAATTTAAATTTTTATTTTATTTTTTTTTATTCTATTTCTAGAATATTTTGTTTTTTTTTATTTAATTTTAACATGAATTTTCCAACCCTAAATACAGTCAGAGTTGAGTCAGTCGTCGGTACCATATACTTACCTTTTATTATAACGATTATAATGAATGATGTTGATAATAATCATGATCGTAATGATGAGTACAAAACACAGATTCTTGAATCATAAATAAAAATGAAAATGAAAAAAAAAAAAAATCCTTAGAAGAAAAGCATATCCTTTTTCTTGAAATAAAAATGTATAATAATAAAAATTAAAAAAAAAGGAAAGAGATAATAAAAAATTAAGGTGGAGCGGGGGAGGAAGGGGTTGGAAAAAACAAAAAAAAAAAGGTTAAAAATAAAATTAGAAAAAAAGTTGAATATACTTTTGATTTGTTGTTGTTGTTTTAAATTTTGTCTATAACTTTTATTTTATACAAAAACATAAAAAGGAGGCTGGTGTCTATGTTATCATTTTCATTTAAAATTATAATCATAATACAGGATGCTTCAGGTGATTTAAACTTAGTGCATAGCAAATGACTAAAATAATTCAGATGGATAAATTTGAAGTATTGTGATTCTATAAAATGATTTGACTACGGTTTGTATAACATAGAAAGAGTAGAATTCCTCTTGAGGTGCTTATCTTTAAGGACATTTGGTTTTTTATATACATACAATCCACAATGTAAAGGCTTATTTTTCAATTCTAAATCTTCAATAATCAATTAAATTTTTAAAACTACTATTACTTTACCTATGAAGAGTTAAGGACCTCATTTTACTTCAAAAAAAAAAAAAACCCTTGCTATTGATACAAAAAAAAATCTTTATTCGTGAGACACTCACTCATTATTCAAATTATGTACCTCAGAATTATATATTATTTTATTATTTATATAAAATGTATATACATTTATAAGTACACAGAGATAATTACCTGTAGGCAATGAAATGTTGAGGACACGATTAATTTTTTTTCCTATCTTATTTTTTTTTTAGATTAAAAATGGAGACTGGGAAAATTAACAACAAAAAAAAAAAAAAACAAAAAACAGAAAGAATGTTTACAAAAGGATTTTCAAAAATTTTTAAGTAGATTATATGGCAAAGGGGCATACTACAAAAGTTATTATTATACAACGAAGTTCAAATAGAAGTCAACTTTTTAAAATATGTCAGTTTGGGTGTAAATGTGAATGAGAAAAAAAATTAAAATATTAAATATAATATTTAAAATAAAGAAAGAAGTGGATATAATTAAAATTATATATTAAAATAAATAAAATGTAATATAATATAATATTTCAGAGTATTTCTGTTAAAATTATAATATAATTGTATGGTATCACATTTGATACAACTTCATTTATTAATTTATATCGTTTAATTCAATTAGAATTTCATTTTGGACTTTATAAGATACATTTTTTAAGATTTTATATTATTGGAATTTTGTTATTGCTAAACATTAATTAAAATTAGGCATTGCTAATATTTAAAGTAGCTTTAGAAGTAACATTAGTGTGTTAGAGAAACAATTATGCAACGTTTTCTAGTTTCTTATGAATCTTCCTTTTTCACTCATTTCTATGATTAAAATAATTTTTATGCGCCTTTCAGTATACATATCATATATATATCATCTATAGATCATCTATAAAGTCTTATTAAACTAAGCATCATATTCATGAATTATCAATAAATAATTTAACTAAGTAGCTAATTATCCTTCTATTGTGTAGAAGATAATTATACTTCTATTAGTAGTAGTAGTAGTAGATAATTATACTTCTATTAGTAGTATAATTATCTTCTACACAAATCCTTTTTCCTATTACTTCACTAGGAAACACAGGCCTGCAACTTTAAGTCTCCCATTTTTTTTGTTTGACGCTTTCTATTGGATTATGTTCCAGGACAAATCGCATCTACTTATTTCTTCTAGGACAGTGTGCTTTCATGTCATTCTGTGTCTACTCCTTGATCTTGTGTGTTCCAACATATTGAATTTCTAGTTATGGCTTTTCTAAATATGTTACCTATCTACTTCCACCGAATGATTGTTAATTGCTTCACTAGGGGTTCGCTTTTGCAGTGTTTATTTACAAAGATATACAATTTATTCTAGATGGAGTTCGTTAGAAGCCACGCTCCACTGGTATGAGAAAACGTAGACATAGGAGTTGAATATCCCAATATTGTTTTTCCTTGATATTTGGTTACTGCTCCATAAAGGCCGAGATCTCGCCTTATTAATTCTATTCTGAATCTCATTCCGATTCAGTCTCAATTCAAATTATAATTTAATTAAAACTATTAAAATATTTCTTTTAAAACTTTCTATTAAATTATAAACATCAACTAATGCCAAAGAAAATGTCAGATATAAACAAGTAAAGCAACAGTCATTCGGTGCAACCGACTTAGAAATACCCTACACCTATTTGGTTCAAATTTAAAGACATATCCATAAGTCATTTTAACACCATAAAAGCTGTTATTAATTTGATCGTAAGACATAGCTAACCAAATTAACTTTATAATACTAAAAACATTTTCTAATTACACTATCTATTAAAAAATATTAAAAATTCTTACTAATTTATCTATTTAAAAATATTAAAAAACAAACAAACTTGAAATAAATGAAAATATATTTATTCCAATTCAATTACAAAATGAAAAAATTCTAATTATTAAATTTTGTGATAAAAAGATAATCAAAGCATAATATATTTAATAATCCAAATTTTTAAAAATTGCAATTATTTTAAATGGTTAGTTTATATACCTAACAGAAAAGCTTATAAACGCAAAATATGCAATAAATGTATTTCTAAAATACAATTACAAATTTAGACCTTTTCATATAATTCATTTAAATATTCAAATAAATTTTACATAAATGCAGCAAGTACCTTTGAATATAGCTGAACCACTACAATTAAGTCTAGATTTCGGAGACACATAGGACATAGGAAATATATTCTTTGGCTTTGAAATTAAACTCAACCAGAACCAATTCCCATGGTACTTTCATTACTAGTAACCTAGAGTTTAAATTTCATCAAAATACCGGCATTATTTTTTGAATTAGGGTGTTTTAAGATATATGTTTGTTAGTCCTTGAACTTGTCAAGGGTTCCAGAAACCCAAACCATGGTACGATTTCGCCCATATGCAGTCCCCGTCATACTTTCAATACTAGTTAACCCTTGTATACTATTGGAACGTTCTATCTTAATTTTAAGTTACTAGTTTTATTAATTTCGATGATAAGCTTTTACACATTTGGGGGTCTAAGAGAGGTCCTGAACCACCACTCCAAATGATCCCAAATTAGGGGGGCACGGAAGAAATAGTAAAGAACACCCTGGGCCAAATTTGAAGCTTCTACATTTGTTTCAAGTTACTATTTTTATTAATTTCGAAAATATGCTTTAAGGTCCTCGAAACTGAGTGGCTGGTCCCCGACCCACTAGTCCAATGGGGCCCAAATTTCAAAGACACTTACGCAATAGAAAGGGACACCCTGATACCAAATTTGGAGGTTATATCTTCATTGGTTTCGGAATTACGCTAGTTTGGCCTAAATTCGATCAAAAAGTTCTCAGTTCCGAACCCATTGTCCAATCCTCACCGAACGTATTCACCGCAGTAGTTTAATTACCAATAACCTACAGCACAAATTTCATGAAGATAGCCTCATTAGTTGTTAATATATGTTCGTTATCCCTGACACCGACTAAAAGGTCCAGAATCCGAACCCATGGGCTGATTTCGCCCTTATACAGCCCGCGCTTTATTTATAGTACTAGTTAACCCTTGTACACAATTTAAACGGTCTATCTTAATTTTAAGTAAATATTTTTAGTAATTTCGATTATAAGCTTTTAAAACTTGGGAGGTCTGAGAGGGGTACTGAACCACCACTCCAATCGATCCCAAATTAAGGGACCACGCAAGAGATAGTAAAGAACACCCTTGTGGCAAATTGGAAGCTTCTACATTTTTTCAAGTTGTTATCTTTATTAATTTTAAAGATATGCTTTAAGGTCTTCCGAAATGTGTGGCTGGTCCCCGACCCAGTACTCCAATGGGACCCAAATTCACAAGACACTCAGGAGATAGGAGGGAACACCCTGATACCAAATTTGGAGGTTCTATCTTCATTGGTTTCGGAATTATGCTCGTTTGGTCTAAATTCGATCAAAAAGTTCTAGGTTCCGAACGCATGGTCCAATCCCGACCTTACGGAATCCCTGAAGTAGTTTCATTACTAGCAACCTACAGCACAAATTTGATGAAGAAGGCGTCATTAGTTGTTGAGTTATCGTGATTTTTTATATATGTTCGTTAGCCCTTCGATCGATTAAAAGGTCCAGAATCCGAACCCATGGGCCGATTTCGCCCATATGCAATCCCCGCCGTACTTTCAGTCCTAGTAACCTACAGTTAAAATTTCATCAAGATAGCTCCATTATTTTTTGAGTTATCGTGCCTACGGACGGACGGACGGACGGACGGACGGACATGGCTATATCGACTCAGGCGGTCACGCTGATCACAAATATATATACTTTTCCATATCTAGCTCGCTTCCTTTAGGTGGTTACAAACACCATACCAAAGTTAATATACCCCTTTACCTATTCTATAGGTGTAGGGTATAAAAATAGAGAAACTCTATATTATTTGTTTGTCTTTTATTTTGCTTAATATATCTCTGTCTGGACATTTTTCTTTTACAGTTATATGTACAACAAACAAAACAAAAACTTTATAAACATTAAGTTTTCTTTTTTATTTTCATTTTTTTTTTCAATTAATTTTTGTTAACATTAAAATTTAATCTTCATTCCTATATTTAAGGATTTGTATTAAAACTAACAACTCTCCGCCTCCATTTTCATTTATTTTGAAATTTTATACTTTAATATAACATTTTTTTTAGAAATGAAACTATGTGTCAACACTGTTTGAAAAAAAAGAATGAAACCTTCTTATAATGTTTGTTCCGTTTATTTTGTAAGGGTCAAAAAAAAAAAGTAAATAGCATTAATGAAATGAACACACACACAAAAAAAAGGAGACGAATATAAATGAAATTTTATAAAGGCAAAAAGAAGAAAGAAAGAGAAAACATGATCAAAAAAAAAACAAAAAGGAAAGAAAAATGTTCTCCTAATGGAATCACAAAAAAAAAAAAAGGAATAATGCTTTCCGGCTCTATTTGATTATCTAATTTTCTAATTGTAAATTTATGTACTTATAACACATACATGTATATATGTGTTATACATTTACAAATAATATCTACTACATATCTATCTATCTATCTATATATATAAAAGCGAAAGTTTGTTTATTTGTTTGTTTGTTTGTTTGTATCTAGCGAATAGACTCCTAAACTGCCCAGCCGATTTTCATGAAAATTTGTATATAGAGGTTTTTGCGTACGGAAAGAAATCGTGGCCCAAAAATTTTGTTCTAAAGGACCGCCAAGTTGGGGCTGTGGTGCAAGTATTTAAACTTCTTTGTTCTAAAATGAAAACGGTTTGACCGGTTGACCTCAAATTTTATATGTGTGAAGCAATTTGAAAATGAAGTTGAGTTTGTTAACAGTCGGTCCTACGATTGGTCAAAAAAAATTTTTTGAAAGTAAATTACGTCAAATTTTGAAAAGTAGTTTGTACTGCTTTGAAATACAGAAAGTTTCAAAAATTACTAGAATAATCCTAGAAAAATCGTTTTAAAAATATTGCTTACATACATTTTAAAATTTACATGTGCAAACCGTGTGTAATTTTTGTGTTAATTTTTTGCAGTAACATCAACTTCAATTAAACCTCATTTGAGAGGCGCAGCAACGCGCACCGGGTATTAGCTAGTTTTATATATAATATAGAATTTTTTTAGACTATATAAATTAAAATGTTATAACATCATTAACAGACTTAAAATTTGTTATATATATATATATTTTGTTTTAATTTTTGAAAAATTTATAAATATATTATATATACATATAATATACATACATTTCTATACATGAGAAGAGAATTTTTGAATAAATACATATCTGAATAAGTTTGTATGGAGAAATATAGTCACCTGAGGAAAAAGCAATAATTATATAATAATAATAATAATAATAAATAAATAAAACAAATAAAATTTTCCCTAAAGATATTTTAAATATTTATTTAATTTTTGAAAAATAAAATTTAAAGATTTTCTACATAATATTATTAATTTTCAAGACTTTAAATTAAAGATTTAAAGTAAGAATCTTATTTTGTACATTTACTTAATGAGTAGGTATATTAAATTATAAGAATATTAAAAAAGTATTTTTAAATATAAACATAGATAACTATTTAAAATTAAATATAAATATATTTTTAAATATTTTATTTATTTAGTTGAAATTTCTAAAGACTTATAAAAATGCATTTTAGATTACTATTGATTTTTGTTTGAAAGTTTATTAATTTTAATTTTATCTATATTTTTTTTTAAATACATATACAAAATTTTAAGTTTTATTTGACCTACATTAGTACCGTTATAGATCCGAAGTCGATTTTATTCTCTAAATTATGTAATTTTTACAATTTGTGTAGTTTCCTTGGGCATATTTCTTAAAACATTTGAAGAATCAAAAACTGTGATGTTACACCTTCGACTTTCAATCCTCAATATAATTCAATATTTACGACTTTATTTAGTTCTTATTATAAAACTCTCCAATTTTGGTGAGAATTCATTTCCATGGCAACTCTTATTTCTCTCTAAAAAAATTTTCCACGTAAAATTGCACTTAGCTCTTAATAAATTTTTTTTGACAGCATTTACAGTTGAAATATTTAAATTTTACGGTCAACTCTCACTCAAAAAAATAATACCAAACGGCAACACTTTTATTAAAATTTAATAAAATTACAGGTTAGAAAAAATTTTTAAAATACATTTTGAATCTTTTATACAAAAGATGAAGTAAAAACAATAACATTTTATTAATAAATATTTTATAAATACCTTAAAAAATTTTCTAATAAATTAATTTAATTAATTGCATTCAATTAAAATATTTGTAAAATGGAAATATTTTATAATCAATATGCTTATTTTGTATTAGTTAAGGTTTTTTAATTATTATTTTACAACTATTTGGTTTTTGTAATAATCCTGTTAATATTAATGTAATTAATTTCAAAAAAAATGTTAATATCAAAATTAATTAATATATTTTTAAAGTACATATATAATATAATGTTGTTAATCTTTAATGCTTTTTTTTTGGATTGGGATCAAAGTTTCAATTTTGTAAATCCCGTTTTAACAAAATCTCGTTTTTAGAAAAACTCGTTTAAAAAATCTCGTTTTTAAAAATCTATTTTTAAAAATTTCGATTTTGAATATTTTTTTTTTAGATCCCACTCTAAAATCCTTAAAAACTATATTTTTCAATAAAAAACGGGGGTTTCTAAAAATGAGATTTCCTTTCGAGGTTTCTATTTCCAATTGATTTTTACACTATTTCTACATATACTTAAAATTATTTTCATTTAAACTTTTGGGAGAAGAAGACTTTTAATTTCTAGCCTCAAAAGATCTGTACTATATTTGCGATAATTATAGAATTTCATTACGGCAGAACAATTTGCGTCTTAAGACGTCCTAGGTTACGAACTTTCAAATTCATTAACTAATTTAATATTAAACATTAAAATTTTCTATTGTTATTTTACTAGTAAGTTTTATGCTTGTTATCAGCTTGAACTGGTTAATAAGCTTGGTAATGGGTCAATGTAACATACTTTCCACATATTCCACTTTGTAACCTATGGTTCCATAAGCTACTTAGTATCTTAGTGACATTATAAAGTGTAATCGAGATACCTATTACTTTTTTTGTATACCATTATTTAATATTAACATTTGAGAATATAATAATTTTATAATAAATTTTAAATTATTCACACCATTTTAAATTTTGTGGTTCTTTTCATTTCATTTAATTTCTTGTATATTTTTTAATTTTTTTTTTTTTTTTGTATTTTTAATATTTTAATTAACAAATAAATTAATTCATTTAAAAATATATTATTTATTTATTTTAATATTGTTTATTTTACCACACAATCACTATTTATTATAATTATTATATTGAACATTTAATTAATAATTATAATTTTATATGTTTTTTGAAAATATCATTTGATGTTATGAATAATTGATTATAAGCAATTAAAATTATTGAAATCGATTACACTTTTAAAAAAATATAAAAGATTAAAATTTAAATTATATTTAATTTTATAATGGACTCGTTGAGTCAGAAAGTCATATTCGTCCATTTGTCAAAAGTTATAGAAGTTTTTTCAGTACTAAGGCTATATGGTTGAATCCTAATTTTTTTGCGAAAATTCATTTCCACTTAGTTTAAAGTTCCGATTGTCCGAAAAAATTTCCACTTAGTTTATACCTATGATTCTCCGATGCCATGGAGAAAAAACAAAAGCTATTAAGGGGTTTTCACAGTGAGGAGTTAAAGAAACTTCAAAGGTTCATTAATCAAAAGAAACTAATTGCTAGATCTAATGAACCTTTTAAAACAAACTTAACTGATTGAGGAATGTAGTACCAAACTTTAGAACAACTTTAACCCCTTACTTATTGGATAAATTACAATTAAAGCAATACAATGTTGAACTTAGAAACTATCAAGTTGTCTTACATTAAAAATCAATCTTCCCCAATTTGACAATTCCCAGCTGATCTCAATGATATCGCTTAAAAATATTTCAATTTTAATTAAAAACAAAAAACAATTGAATAATTTAATAAATAATTTATTAATAATTGACTAATTTGAATTGAAAAAAAATTGAATAATATGAATTAAAATTTAAATTATTTTATGTTCAAACAATTTAAATTATCAAATAAAAAAATGAATGGAAAGCTCAATAAAATAAATTAAAATTAATTAAAATATACCAAAAAAAATTTGCATTGAAATATTTTGTAATTGTATCTTTAATTTAATACAATTTTCAAATTAACTATTCAAAGTTAATAATGGGTAATGAAATTAATTTATTTTCAATATTAGATTTAATGTTGAAGATTAAATATTGGGTTTAAGGTCTGAAGCTCTTCAATTCAAGTAATTCTTTACTAAATACTCTTTTAATTTAAGACTTCAGTTTAATATTGTGGGAAATTTTTATTAATTTAACTTTAATAAATATTTATTTTATATTTAATTTAAATCTAAATATAATAAAAGTTTTAGTCTAGTGATGTAATAATAATTTTTATTTTATTCTCATATAATTGTTCACGTACTTTTTATTTCAATTATTTTTTTTTAAAACGTTCTCTATTGTAGTTAAAAGTTCATTGTAATACTTTTTCATTTCATTAATTTTATTCATTCATTACATTGTTTTGTGATAAGAATTGTTTTTAAATGCAATTTTGTAACGAGGGTAAATTAAATTGGAGGGTCTATCAGAGTTAAATTAAATTATAAACAACGAGTTTATTTTAACAACGAGATCTGTAATACTTACGAGTAATAAACTTTTAACAAAGTTGCTTATAAATAACTTCGCTCTTCATTAAATCCGCATTTCAATTTTAATTGACTCTAATACTTAAAGCTTAGGTTAAAACTTTATTAGCTCATATAACGCTTAATCGTTCCCAGTATCACAGCCCATAATCATAATTTTTCTATTAAAGTCCTCATATAGCATTAGTGAATAGAAATGGATAAAGCCAATCAATGGATCAAAATCAGTAAGTTCAAAATATGGTAATTGGTGACTAAGTACATTGTTTTTAATTTTATACTTAAACTCGTATAGAGTCCTGGACCTCTTATCCACAATTAAAGAAAAAACTTTTATACTTAAACAATGAGTTTGCAACTATATAACTGCATATTTAGTAAAAATAATTATAAATAAATACAAAACTTATCTATTTTAATAATAATATTTATTTATTTTTAATACAAATAATTTTTATGTCAGTTAAAAAATAATTTAACATGACAAAACAATGACTCAACTACCATTCAAAAAAAAATTAAATTACTATTTAAAATAATCGCTCAGGTTTGCTTTGTATCATATTTTTTATTAAAAAAAAAAAATTAAAGAAAGTGGCGCAATTTTTTTTTTAATACAATAAATAAATTGTATAGTGCACTTATGTTTTTATTTTCTATTTTTATTTTATTATTGCACCTAGTATTATGGTGTTGGTTTTCCGAATTTTATAATTTAATATTTTTAATCTTGTTTGGTATAAAGAGTTACTAAAAAAACATTTAAGTTGAATTTAACAATGGTGCTATTGTTAGAAAGATTAATGTACTCATGATATTATCATCATTTTGAAGACAAGTAATTTGCTATTTATTCTACTACTAGGTTTCTTAGCTCTTATTTTGGCTCTAGGCTTCTAATAAACTAATATATTATTACCTTTTCTTATATTTTAAAATTTGAATTGATTTTTAATAATTTCAATTTCTTAATTGCTAGATTCTTTCTTCTTTGAAAACAAAATATGTTGTCGTTGAAAAATAACGGCATTTCCTCAACTTCAATTCAGCCATTTTCTCTTGTAATTTTAACATCCTACTTATGATATTTTGTAACTACATAATTCAATATACCTTACAGTAATCAGTTACAAGAGTTTGTTTCATTTGTACCGTTATTTTCTATTCATTTTTATCTCCAATACGAAGTCAACAACTACAACAACAACACAAAAAAAAAAATCATTGTTATCAAAACAATTTAAGTTTACTTTCATATTTACATTTATGTATATTTATTCATATCTTATTTTATATCATATTATATTCATTTTTTAATTGTATATATTTATAAACTTACCACTCCTATATAGTAATTTGTTAATTTATGGTTCACAGAAAAAAAATAAAAAAAAAAATAAAAAAAATTGCAAATCTTATAGATACATTTTAGAGTTATATAGATAGCGACATTAGATTGGCACTTACAATAATAGTTAGTCAGAGATTTCAAGTTGTATATACTTACTATATTATTAAATTAAAAATCAGTTAATGGGTTTCATATCTATCTATATAAGTATAATTGTGGTCTGCCGATGCTGCTACTGTTGTTGTTGCACCAATTTCTTTGTTTTATTTAATTTTAAATCAAATTTAAAATAAAGCTATTTTTTTATTATTTATTTATTTTTTGTTTTAATTTTTTTTTTTGATTCGAAACCGTACCTTGAAATAGTTAAGTTAAAAAATATTACAATGGTGGCTGATATCTAGGGTGGTATTGTACATGTACGTGCCTTGGCTGATTTTTTATATTTCTCTTTTTACAATATAAAGATTGGATTTTTTTCTTTTCTACCTTTTTCCTTTCGCTTTTTTGACTTTGAATTAAAAAAAAAAAAAATATGAAATGAAATCAATTGTGATTTATACAAAATGAAATAAAAAAATAAAAAATTGTATTTATAGCAATTACATACTTTTTAACTTTAATAAATTTTATTTTTTAGTTCAATTTGTGAAATAATATTGACTCAAGCATAGAAAACCCATGATAAAAAGTAAAAATATAAAAAAATTGAGAGCATAATCTGTAAAAGTCACCGTGAAATGTATAAAACTATAATTTTAATAAAACTGATTTCGTTTTCAATTGTGAGTTGATTGGTTTGATGTGGATGGTAGTAGTAGCAGTGATGGAGTGCTTTATGGGGATATTATGTTCAATTTTATGGTAGCAAATCGAATTTGATTTGATTAAAGTAAAATAAAAAACTTTAAATTAATCTGTATAATTATTTTTTTAAAGAAAATGATGCAATTTTTAAAGTTCTGTGGAAAATTATACAAAAGAAATGTATTAAAAATTGTTATAAACTTTAGATTGATACTTAAAGTGTGCAATATTCACGTAATTTTAACAGAAATCAAATTGTAAGGTTAATTAGACCAAATCGAGATACAAATGCAGCATAAAGATTTTAAATTTAATCAAAATATTGAAAATTTATTTATTATTTTTTAACTTTAGGTTAACCATATCGAAATTAACTCATTAGATGAATTGAGTACAGAGTATTAATTTTTATTTAATATTTCTGATATTTTGATGATTTTTTTTGAACCTTTAATTGACTGATTGTTTCAATTTAATGCATCATTGTGCATCATATTTTTCTGACATTAATTAATATAACTTAAATCAAAGATCGTTATATGAATAATTGTTAAGCAGTTTATGGAATCGTACTTTTAGTCTTTACGGGCTTAAGTTGTGTTGAGTGAGTTTCAGCGAAAATTTTAAAGTTTTGACTTACTTTTCTGAACAAACCGATTTTTATTTTGATCCTAGCCTTTTCTCAAACTTTATTCTAGAAATTAATCATTCAAAAAAAATTCATTGTTAGCGCAATCAATGAGATTCTAATCCAAATATATTAATAGATTATAATTCAAATATTGATATTAATATTTATATTGAAACAACTTTAAGATATTTTATTATATTTTAAAATGTTTGTTTTGGCGGTAATTAACTACTTCCTGTACTATTAAAAATAAATTAAAAAATGCGATGCCTTGTTATTTTCATCAGATAATTAAGACCAAACTACATTCCTCTAGATGCTATCATTATAATTTATATTAGATACTTCATTTAAGCAGGAAAATAATTAAATAATAGACAAAATTAGATAAAAGTTTTTCATAAAATAAAAGATTGTTGATCAAAATCAACTTTATAAAAAATTTAAACGTGTTTAGAAATTAGGTAACATATAATTAACAGTTTAAACACCCCAATATTATTAAAATTTTAAAATAAAAGTTTAAAATTATTTTTATAGTATGAAAACTGGAACCAGTAGTAATTAATTAAAGATAATATTTTTTTTATTTAATATTTTCTACCTCATTACTTTCTACACAATCTTTTAAAAAAAAAATACCAGAAGTCTTTTGAATATAAAAAAAATTTAAATAATAATATTATCAAAAGAGAAAATAAAATTACGATAATGACAAAAGCAAAGCACTGTATTTAATTCACTAACAATTCACCTGGACTTTTATTATTAAACGGTATATTTTCACTTTAATTTTCAGATAAATTAAGATCTTTAACGATAGTTAAAATGTAGTATAAACTATAAAAACGCGAATATTTGAAATTAAATTTGTTTTGATTATAAAATCTGTTTTTAGAATTCTCTACCATCCGTTGAGACCGTTGTAGGGTATTATTATCATTAACATTATAATCTTTTTCAAAACCATTTTCGTGGTTATAAACCAAAATAATGTCCAGTAATAAATTATTTTAAATACCTTAAAAGATTTTTTTGAATTTTTAAACAAAATAAAAATCTTTTTAATAAACTTGATAACAAAACTGTTTTTTTTTTACCATAGGTTTTTTTTCTGTAATCCACCTGGACCAAAAAATTTACAATTAAATTAATATAATTTTTTTTTTTTTTTTTGTATAATATTATGATCTGTAAACTATATTTACAGATGGAGTGATTTTGTATTCATGATTCATTAAAAAAATTAATAAAAAAAATTAAAAAAACTTATGTAACAAATAGTCTATTAAAAATTAATGTTGTAAAAATTATTTTAAAAAATTTTTGAGTTAAAATTTAATATAAAGTTACGAGAAATGCACATTATCTTTAAAATGTATCTAAAATCTATAAATGTATCCAAATGTTTTAAAAAATTAATTGTGATTATTAATTTTTAATTTAAATAAATGCATTATAATATCAAATATTGCAATTTTTTTCAATATTCGCCTTAGCATATGCAAAATTGCATACGTTAAGGCATTTATGCGAAATTGCATACTTTAAGTTACATGTACAAAGATGCATACCTTAAAAAACTTATGCAAAATTGCATACCTTAAGGCATTTATGCGAAATTGCATACTGTAAGGCAATTACAAGAAATTGCATACTTTTAGGCGAACATTGTAAAAAACATAAAGCAATGAATTTCAATGTTTGTAATTTAAAGATTTACTTTGAGTTATTTAAGTATGTGATTAATAAACCGTTAAAGAAATTCCAGCGGACTATTAAACCGTTACACATAAATTTTTAACAATTTTCTCTTAATTAAACAAAACACATTTATGCAGTGTTCAAAAAATCAGGATCTGCTAATACATAACAATGCCATATTTATTTTAGTACATTTTGATTAACTTCCAGGCTTATTTTAAAAATTTTGGCTTTGATTGTGTGTGTGTACTATCGTTTATGTGCAATTTATTTCTTTATGTTTCATTTTTCCGCCTTTTAATAATAAATAATAATGAATTGTTTCATTTTTTTTTTTACTGTGTTCATATTTTAGTGAACTTAAATTTTCATTATTCATTATTTTGTTATTATTATTTTTTATTTAATATACAATTCATTATTATTCGTGTGTTTTTTATTGTTTAAATTTTTTTTTAGTACTTTATGAAAAATGTGAACAATAAAATCAAAAAAAAAAAAAAAAAAAAAAAACTCCAGCTAATAACAGTAAGAATGAAAAATATAAAAAACAACAGTATAATATGGAAAAGTTTTACGAAATTTAAAGTGAATTTTGTAAGTACTTAAAAATAAGTTTATTTTTTTTTTTATTGTACTTTTAATAAAAAAAATTTACTACTAAATTTCAATGGACTGTGCAGTACTTTTTTAATTTTGTTGTTTTTTTTTTTTTAACTTACAAATTTAGTAATAATTGTTTTAATGAAGTTTTGGTTATTCCTTTGTATTAAAAATGGAATATTCTGTTCATAATGGGGTGGAATAAAATATGGTATTAAGTAAAATGATATTAAATATGAGTAATAATAATAATTATAATCACCTAATCAAATGAAATTATTATTAAGTAATTTTAAGGAATTTTTGTTTTTTTTGGAAAAAAAGTGTTAATTATTATTATTTTAATTATAAATCTTTTAAGTTTATTTTGCTCATTGCTTCGATTTCACTCTTTGAAATTTATAATCAGGAAGTAAATTTTGAAAATTTTATGACAAAGATTTGGGTTTTATGCAATATTACTTAATAAAATTGTCATTAAAGTTCGGAAAAAGAAGTTTTTTTATAATTTAGTCACGAAATTGAACTTTGAAAATTATGTTCCATAAAAATATTGAAAAAGTTACGTGTTGTGTTTTATAATGGATTATCTTTTAAGGGTTTTAAAAGTGCTCAAATTTAAATCTAAATTATGTAACAGTAGTATTTGATTAAATTCCAGTCTTAATATTCACAAGTAAGATCAGAAATTCATTATGTAAAAAATGGTTAGAGGGACACTTTTATACCCATGTCTAATATTTTAATAACTTAATGTATTCTAAAAGATTTTTTTTAAACATCTTTTACGAATTTCCCAAAATATTGTCCTATTGCACAAAACATACTTATCACACTAATCAAATAATCGGTTTTTTGATAAGTACTTTTTTTAAACAAATTTTTGATAATTTCCTAATGAAGTATTGATTGTTAAAAAAACACTCATCCACCGAAAAAATTATGATTTCATTATTTGATCAGTGATAAGTGGTTGATGCAATAGGGCAAAGATCTTACAAATTGTAATATCCGCGGTTTTAAAAATTTAATATAGTTTTTTTAAAATTGATTTGCAATTTATAATTTAGTATCATTTTGAATATCTTGATCACCTTTGGTGATTATTCCTTTTTTTTTTTTTTTAAAATAATAAAGTGAGTTAAGAGTATTATTTTTTTATTATTAAAAACTCTTTAAATTAAAATATGTTTTTTAAATATTATATGTATTTATTCCTTACTTATATATTTTTTTTATTTAAATTCTAGGTAAGCGGAGATTTCAAGTTTTAAGAATGGATCTACTTTTATTTATAAGTAAGTTAAACATATTTTATTAGTAGTTATATTGGTTAAATTATTGTTAACTCAAATCATTTTTGTGGAATTTTTTTTTTTGAAAATGGTAATCTACAAATAACAAGCCAGATATTTTTCTTATTAATGGTGAAAAGAGCCAGCTAATTTCTTCATTGGTCAGTACAGACTGGAAAAAACGTATTCCAATCAATTAAAAACTTTGTACATATTATAATTCAGTCTCAAGTCATAGAATCTTTTATACTCGTATATAAGATATGAGTATTATATCAAGAAACTTGTATGAGCACTTCTTTCAGTAAGCATTCTCATTGTAATTGTTAACCCGAGTTCAATCAGTGTTAAATTGTGGAAATAGTGTACTGTACAATTAAATTTCGAATTAAATATTTTTACTCATTTCTAATCAATTCTGCTACTAATTTAATTACTCAAAATTACTGCATTTAATTAATTTCAAATTAATTTAAACATCAACAGTTTCAATGTGTTTTTTTCCTACTGAATTTAATAATTTCTAAACACATCACATTATAAATAAAACAATCAAAATTAATTTTGCAATAAATCTGTGAAGAGATTTTTAATTAAAAAGGCAACACTTAATTATTACAATTTATCACAAATATATCACTTATATTAATTAATTAAAGTTAAGCATTTTTCATAATAATAATTGTCTATATTTTCAAATCAAAACATTCATACATATATAATTGTCTTGGATTTAAAAACAAATATAGTTTTGTACAATTAGTTGTACAACAATGGAATTTGGTACAACAACAGTGGAATTGTGTGATTCAAAAACAAAGTCACTCATAATATACGAGTACAAGTATTTTGAGTGATGACTGATGAGATTAAAAATAAAAAAAACATATGTTTTTCAAGTTTTTTGGGTATTTTATTTAACTTGATGTCGTTGAAGTACTAAACATCAATTAATAATATTTAAAAAAAAATACAATATTGTAGTATGTACATACAATTTGTAATTAAATCACTTAGGTAATTAATTCAAAACAAAAACACACAAAATTCCAAGTATCATTCCATTAAAAAAGAAAAAAAATGGACGGAAAAAAAAGTACTGAAATTTTGCAATATTTATTTTTTACAAATTAATTTTTTATCATTTTCAGTTTTTTGTTTTTATTGCCATGTTGTTGGATGTTTTTTTCTACCTTTCAATAAACAGGTAGCATTTACAGTACAAGTAATATATATATTAATAAAAAAATATCGTAATTGAAATGCACCTGTGCCAAACCAGTGCCTGGTGACTTTTAATTGGTTTTTTTTTTTTTTTAATTTTTCCATTTCATTCTTGTTTTTTTACACTTGTATGACTATATAGTCAAAGGTTATAATAAATTTGCCATTACGTTTGTGACGCAGAGGAGAGGGGGGGGTAGATATAGACTCAAGTGTATGGATCGGATCAGAATCGAAAAATAAATCGATTTAGCTATGTATGTCCGTCCGTCACCACGATAATTCAAAAACTAAAGGAGCTAGGATCTTGAAATTTTCGCAAATTCGTTTTTTGCAATAGCCGTCATTGCTATTTAAATCCAGCCATTTTGGTCCATGGGTTCGAGTAGCTGCCATACAACTTCTGTTTTTATATGACCATTACTCTACACCTAATGCAGCTGGGTGTCTGAAATTTTGCCAAAAATAGTTTAGTGTAACGGATAAAGTTACTGCAAAATTTGGTTAGTCTGCTGCAGAGGGTTCGTGTAGCTGCCATGCAACTCCTTCTTTTATATGAGCATGACACTACACCTAATAAAGCTGATATGTTTGAAATTTTGCCAAAAGTAATTAATGTTTATAATAATAATGATATAATGTTTATATAACGGCCATACAGGTATCCCATAGTTGACGCAGTCTACTCTACTACGCCTTTCCTCGTTTTTTTATTTGATTTGAGTTTGTACCTGTAATTAAATCTAAATTTTTAATTAAACCTGAATAAATGAAAATAAAAAAAATTTTCAATTTAATTCAGATTTGGATTTGTATCTATAAGATACAAAATATATCTGATATCTCATCCCATGACCATTTGTTTTTCTTTTATACCATAGATAAGTATAAACTTATATATGTGACACGAGTAATTCATTATTCAATTGACTTGTTCAGTTTTTAAAACTTAATTAAAAACAAAAATTATTTATTTAAAGAATTAAGCGGAAGGGGGTGATCCAAAAAAAAAAAAACTTGTACTTTAAAAAAAAAGATGTTGCCAAGTCATCAAATTGTTTTTTTTTTTTTTGTGGCCTTAAGCAGTGGGGAAATCATTATAAATAAAATTAATAGTTTTGAAGGTTTTATATAAGATTTAAAACTATAAATTGTCTGTTAAATGCATCATCATCATTATTATTGACTTTGAGATTTAATATAGTATTGATGTATGATGTATGATTCAATATTTTATATGTTTTTGTTTTAAAGAAAATTATGATACTTTTAGCACTTTTTTTTAAGATAAATTTTCTTCAATATTTATTTATTAAATGTTTTTTTGAAGATTTTATGAGGCACTTATTAATATAAGTTATGAACTTATATAATAGTTACGTGTATACCTATATTATCTTATCATAAGATAAATTGATATCAAGAACCCTTGTTTCTTACATTAATATAACATGAAAATAAATACTTATTTGTAAAAGTAAATGTTTTTTTAAAAAAAAAAAAAAGTGTTATTTCAAAAATAGTGAGTGAGTGAAGAAATGAGTGACTAAGCAAATGATTGAAATTTGAAGTTGAGTGCAAGTTGTTGAAGATGATTTTACATGTTATTTTAAGAAACTGCGTGCGTTTAAAGAGAATTTTAAATACCTATTGAAAAATTTTATATTATGTGATTTTAAAATTTAACAAGCCATATATTTTTTTAAGTTTATGGTACCATCTTATATAAATTGGATTTTTGGTATCCTGTTGAGTGAGGACAAGATTCTTTTAATATTTATTTTAAGATTAATACCGATGAAAGAATAAGAATGAAAGTATCTTTAATTTATTATTTTAGGATTTTCCATTTAGGAACAAAACGTGAATAGGTTTTTATCACATGATAATGTGATAGATAATAAAGTTATCTTAAACACAGTTGCTATTGATAAAAATAGTCAATCACGATTTTCATATCTAAACATAATATGCACCTCTTTTCTTATACAATACAGAATCTTGTATAAAATTTCTTAGGAATTATTATAGATCCTAAAAAAAAATTGCTTTCGATCAAATGCATAAAACTGAGTTTGCCCTCAAATTTAAATAACTTTTAAATTAAAATTACATAAGTTTTACTTGAATAATATATTCCAAGCATGTATAAAATCTGTCCTCTTATATGGTAGTGAAACTTGGCTAATTAATAAGAAAGAAACATATAAACTACAAGTATTTCTAAACAAGTGCCTCCGGATTATATGCAGATTATACTGGCCAAGAAGAATACGAAATGAAGATCTATGGGAAGCTACCTGTCAAGAACCTATCGAAATAGAAATTAAGAAACGAAAATATAGGTGGATAGGTCACATTCTTAGAAGACCCCCAGACTGCATAGCCAGGCAAGTCCTGGAATGGAACCCTCAAGGAAAGAGAAATGTTGGTAGACCTAGAAATACATGGCGTAGAACAGTAGAGAGAGAAATAACAGAACTACATAAAACACGGTCTCAAATGAAAGTCATAGCACTAAATAGAATTAAATGAAAAAGCTTTGTGGAAGCCCTATGCTCCCAAAGGGAGTAGAAAGAAAAAAAAATTAAAGTTTTACTTGAATAAATCAGATTGTTCAATAGGTTCTATATCTCACTCAACAGCCTTTCAATAGCATCTATATCTCATTCAATATTGCAAGCTTTCTCATTACAAAGGCAATTTTCGACACTTTTAAAGACTTTTAGATCCTAACTTCAAAATTCCTAACTTTAGTGTTATACCCAGAAATTTCCATTAATCTAATCAACTCAACATACTGTTACTTCAAAAATTATTAAAGTTTAACCCATGCGTATTAAAAACTTTTTATTCATAGTCCTGACCCTCAATAAATTACCATCAATTGAAATTACAATTTGGACCCTACAAAAATGAAAAATTATTCCGGCTCATTACAATTTACAAGTACCAAAAAATTTATTGAATTAAAAAAAAAAACAAATAAATTTACAAGTGACAAAAAAGAAAATAAATTTTATCAATTATGAATGAATGAAATGACCCAACCAACATATAATAAGCCGTGTTTAAAGTAATTTTTCTTTTTTTTTTTTGTATCGTATGAAAATAAAATTTCTTTAAAACTTTCTTCTCTCAATTTAAAACAAATTATTATTATTAAATTTCTTCATTTTATATAATTCTGCTTTATTTCATTTTTTTTTTTTTATAATTAATTTAATGGAATAAACGATATCTCATTTTCTACAATCTTTTAGAACCCAACAATGAAAATATACCAGACTTTAATAATTTTCCAAAAACCAAAAAAAAATTTCTACATAGAAACAATAAATCTTTACAAATCTTTACTTTTTAAAAAAAAAATGGAAATGAAATAAAAAAGAATTATTACAATTCTACTATAAGTTATCGTACTACAAGACTCAATCGAATATTTCTTTTTTTTTTTTTAAATCTGTAAATCTACTGGATTCAAAGTTTGTTTTTTTTTCAAAAAATACAAAAAAAAATGATTAATCTATGAGAAAAGTATCAAAACTTTATAATAAATAATAAATATATATATACAAGAGAAAATGTATCTGGTAGTTATATTCGATGTTACTCACATTTGACCCCTCTCTTACACTTTTTAATTGAAATGGCATAAGATTATAACCTTATAAAGAAGTTTTTCCATCATCAATAAAAAATAATAATCTTATTGTTCTATTCTATTTTTTTTTCAATTTTTTGCTTTCTTTATAATAATTATATTTAAAGAATAGGTATAATCCTCACCCCCAATTTTAAAATAAAATTTTTTTTTTTAAATCTATGTTATTTTTTCTTTTCTACTACTATTATTCTTTACTATTATTATTATTTTTAAAAAAGATATTTTTCTAGTAAAAAAATCTTAAAGTGTGAGAGAGATAAATGAATAGAACTGAATAAAGTCTTATTTCTCTTATACAGTGAAAGTTCTCTTAGCCGGACGTTCTTATATACGGACATCTCTTTAAGACGGACAGTTTTTTCAAAACAAATTCTTTTTTTAAATTTTTCATACAAAACACATTCTTTTAACCGGACACCCTAATAACCGGACGCGTACACTTAAATCATTCTTTTAAATTTAGAAAAATCTCCCGTAAATGGACACTTGTAATTTATGAGAAAGCTTTTTTTTATTTAATGTGAGTTATATGGTGTATACATCCAATACAAATTTTGTATTACAATTTACTATTATATTACATTTATTTATAGGTATGCATTCTAATTATTAGAATTTAATATTAGAATCTAATACGTATACATCATTGGATTTGAATAATATTATGTATGCCTAATATATAGAGGTACTTTTTATTGCTTATTTTTCAAAAGGTTCTGAGATAGTATTAGTATGTATTATTAATGAAATGCAAACTCATTCTCTAAAAATTAAAAATTTTTTCCATTTTTTAAAGATAATACGTATTAGGTTTATTAGTTTTATTGCGCATACGTTTTAGGTAAATTTCACCAGTTCTTGAAGAATTGGAAATTTAAACCTACAATGAAGTCCATTGATAGTGTAAAAAAATTTGCAACATTTAAAGAGGATCTTACAGCATTCCAGTTTATAAAAAATTTAGAAACACATTTCAAAAATAATGTTTTAAAAATTGACCAGGAATAAATACGGCAGTCAAAGATTTCAAATTTTTTCAAAAGACTGCTAATTCTTAAACTCTGGAATAGAAGTAAAATGTAATTTAAACAAATAATGTTTACTGAATTTTTGTTTAGTTTTTTTGTAGTAATTTCTATTTTCTTTTGTTATTTAGTTTTTATGTTGTTTTACCATTATAATTTTGCCGTTGAAAAAACGTTATTAAAAAAATTAATAAAGAATTTAAGAGAAGTTATATAAAATTTGTTTCTATTAACCGAACAGTTCCCATAAGCGGACAAAAATTTTAGAACCGTGAGTGTCCGTTTATGAGAGCTTTCACTGTATATATAGTACAAAATATAATAATAACAATGATAGTAATAAAAATATATAGTACTACTACTATTTATTTTTTTTTATTAAAAAAAAAATATTGTATCTTAAGATACTAGGAAGAAAAATTAAAAAAAAAAATATTCGTTATTATTGCTTTTATTCTTTTCTTATTTTTTTTTTGTAACTTAACATTCCACCTCTTTTTATTTATTTTTTTTTTGAAAAGATCAAATATGGTAAAAAACCAGTTTTTCTTTTATTATCTAAATTCTGAACAAAAAATTGGAATGAAAAAGACAAACTAACTTTAAAGTTTAATGAAAGAAGAGTATGAAAATAGTCAGTAAAAAACAAAAAAAAAATACAAAATTCAGAGCAACGTACAAACTCTGCGCCTATAAAAATTAAATGTCTTGAATATGTTACAGGCAACACAAATAGCTATACATAAATATAATAAAAACAACAGCACATCAAACTCACCTTTCTTTTTTGTTGTTGTTGTGTTGTTTTGGTTCACTATTATCTTACCTGGCTTTAAGGCAAATGTCAGACACACAGAAACATTAAACAAAAAAAAATAAAGAGAAAGACAAAAATAATTTTGGGGGAGAAAAGATATGAAAAGAGTGAGACGCCGGTATAAAAATAAAATAATAAAAACTACAAAAAAAAATTGTAATAATAAAAAAATACAACAAACGAGTTACACTATGGCATGTTTACTGTTAAATTGACTGCATGGCGACCAACAGCAGCTTTTTTAACAATTGTGGATACGATATAAATTTATTGAACGATTGAAAGAGATTGTGTTACTCAGTTACTTTCGAAACGCTATCAATCATCTAATTCTGATGATTTTTTAGGAGATTCTTAAAATGTTTAGTTTTTAATTTAAGCTGAAATATTTCAATAGAATCGCTGTTTTTACACTCTGAAGCCGAATTCAACGAAAATTAATTTAAAAATTCAGAATTCTGAAGAGCCAGATGAAGTAATTTGGTGGTCAGGGCTCGACATTGTTTAATAATATATCTAAGTATAATAAAATAAACGAATTCAATGGACTGAAGTGAAATGTAGTACCTGAAATTAAAATTCAGAATAAATTTAGTCGGACGAAGGTTAATTTAAAAATCATCTGTTAATAAAGATAACAGTGTCTTTCAAAATATCAATTGTCAAACCTAACTTTTAGTCAATTTACATCAAAATTAATTTTTTAAAACTCCCCCGATTATGTTCATAAATTTACAACATTTTGTAACACTGTTTTAAGAGATATAGGGTATTCAAAAAGTCTATTTAGTTCCTTTACTTGTTTATATTCATTGAGCTGGTGATTACTCGGCTGTAGCGCTATCTATTATCTTACACAAGAAGTTTGACCAATACCCCATTTGTTAGATATTTACAACATTTACGTAAGACTATTTTTGTTTTCATTTTAAAATAAATTCTAGATTTAAAAATTCAGAATTCTCGTAAGATTGGCACAGTAGTTATGTACGAATCGACTTCTGTTGTTATAGATCGCACACGGTACTGCTAACAACATCGCAATTACAATTAGTAATTAAAGTCTTTTTCGAATATAATGTCCTCTCAAATCTCAATATTTTACCACAGTCTTATCTCATGACTATTTAGTTCTGTTATTCACCTTTATTAACAGAACTCAATTAAATAGATATCATTAACATTCTAAGTTAAAACTTTGACTTTCAAAAATGTCTAACAGCTTTATATATTTGAGCACATATATTTGAGCTATATACCTAACTAGTATAAACTTCGATTGAAGTGTCATGTTAATTCATTTTTAATTCAAACCATATATTGAAGATTATTCTTTACTCCTATTGCTAATTCCATTTACAGCAACAGTAACTGTTATATTAAATAAAATATTATAATTTCAATTAAATATTAAAATGATAGTACCGCGTTCAAAATAGGTTGCCTGTACAGATTGGCTTTGTATATATTTTTAATACCTTACAAAAACAACTAAAGAATTAAAACAGAGTTTCTTTACCTTTATGTTTTTTTTTTTTTTTTAATTTTTTTCTTATAATTCTTGCTGTAAGACATTTTAAATTTCATCAATTTCCAGGTAAACAACTGATAAAAAAAACAAAACAAAATATAAAATCAAAATAAAATGTAAATTGTATACAGATTGATAATGATGATTATGATGACGATGATTATTATAATATTATTATCATGACTATTTTTTGTTGTTGTTGTTGTGATGATTTTTATATTATTGACTTTTAAAACCGGTTTTAAAACTAAATAAGAATTATAGGTATCTTATGTTATTTGGTTATTTGTATTAGATGTTTGTGTGTTAGTAAATTAAAGATTATTTTTAAATATTTCGAAATAAAAAAAAAGTGTTTATAAAAATTCAAGAAAATCAAAAAAAAAAAATAAAAAAACAACAACAAAAATTTGTTTATAAAATGATTGTATTTAAAGTTTGTATATTATGCACGTGTACGTATATCATTTTCAACTTCAACTTCAATATATGGCTGTAAATGTAAATGAATTAACATGACACTTCAATCAAAGTTTATACTAGTTAGGTATATAGCTATATATTATGTGTTTTTGTATATTTTATGATATATAGGTAATTAACATAAAAAAAAAACACATAAGATACGAATGATTTTGTTATTGTTTTATATGCATCTCACATAATGTGCTGGAAATTATAGATAAATGTGTGTATATTATACGGACTGGGACTGTTGCTGTTTAATATGCGTTCCATAAAATTCAGATTAGAATAAGAAATGTGTTTTTATTTTTCAAGAATTTCAAAAAGTTCAAAAGAAATGCTAAGATGCGAAAAAGAGAAGGCGATAATTGAAGAGTTTGAAGTAAACAGTTTTTTTTTAAGTAAAATAAAAAATGTGTAGTGGAGATGTGAAGGGGTACTGAGGGCAATCCTCAATAATAATTAACTATTTAATTTTGAATCGTAATTATTATTATACTTTATATTTAATTCGTTCTTGGACTTTAGTATTAGGTTCTGAGTACCTATACTCTGTAGAAACTTAGGGACGATTAACCATAAATGTGCAAATGTACTATAATAATACAAACTGACGGTAAAATTATCTGTCAAAAATTATTTTCTGGAAAACTTTAATTCTTACAATTATTTTTTGATAACAATGTGATTAAAATTTAGATTTTGATAAAAGGCTATTAAATGGATAGGCCGTCGATCTTTCATTCGTCGGGTCTGGGGTTCAAACCTTATTAGATCAAATGTAATAAAAAAATAATTTACTATCGTTATATAAAATAAACATACCTAATTTGAAAAGGAAGTGCTAACGCAATCACTTGATCGTGCTTGGTCTTGATAACAAATGATCTTTCCACATTTAAAAATAGTGTGTTTTTACTAATTGCATACCTTAAGGCGTCCTTTTTAAATTTTTGATTTTAATCATATTAAAGGGATATACACTGAATAGATTATTAAATTAATAAAAAATACCATGATAAGATAATCACAATTTAGACTTTTCAATAATCCGATTCTTAAATAATTAGTTCTAACTTAAGAAAAGAGGATTTTACTAATTGCTTATCTTAAGGCGTCCTTTTTAAATTTTTGATTTTAATCATATTAAAAGATTGTAAACTGTTTAAAATTTTGAATTAACAAACAATTGCTTGATAAAATAATCAAAATTTAGACTTTTCAATAGTCCGATTCTAAAATAATTAAAAATTAACTTAAGGAAAGAAAAACATTAATTTAATTCAATTTTTTTAACTTTGAATAGCCCAAAATACAAGAAAGAAGTTTTATTTCATATACAAAAAAAAAAATATTTTTAAACCCACATACACTTTTATACATACATACGTTTCTTAACATAAATAATTACACAAATGTATATATAAATATACACATGATTGTAATTTTATATTATTTTATACCGATGCCTTTTTTTTTTTACAGTAATATGATCGGTTAAAAAAGTTGAAAAATAAAAAAAATTTAACAGAAAACTTGTTTTTTGTTTTTTAATATTTTCTGATTTTATTTGAATTTTTTTATTTTTTAAAAAATCGTATAAAACTTTTATTTATTTAGTTTCAGTACATAAAAAAAAAATAAATAAATAAACATACACATAATTTATACATATGTGTATTTGTATTCATATGCATACGTACATATGTGTGTGCATTAAAAACATAAAATTATCTCGTGATAAAAAATAAAAACTATATTTTTAGCACATTTTCAAAAAATTTTGTAAAAATGTGCCTATATAGCTTCACTCTGTCCGTCCGTCCGTCCGTCCGTCCGTCCCTTTTTACCTACGATTGACTAAAAAATATCAGAAATGGGTAGGTTTTGCAATAAAAATAATTTAATGTTAAAACTTTTTTTTGTAGCCCCCCCCGTTACGGAGCTACAGCCCCACAAAGTCGAAAAAAGCCCCATATTTAAACAGTTATAATTAGAGTTCTATAAGGTATATTTCCAACCTGGAAACGGTAGCAGACAGCTGTTCTTATAAGCTTTACAAATTTTTAAAAACCAATTGTATAGGGTTACCATACGGTACTAAAATTTACCGTTATTCAAAACTAAGTTTTACAAAATTTTTGGTCCCTCATAACTTCGGAACGGCTAAATTTAGAAACTTGAAATTTTGGGAGAAGTTAGATCCTTAGAAATAAGTAAGAGTCAGTTAACAAATTTTTTTTGTCACGCCCCCTCTTTAGGAGCTGTAAGGGGTCGAAAATTGAAATTTTGCTAAAAATTTAGCTTTTAAACACCTATAACTTGAATACCAGTTAAAATTTTTTTTTATTTGTATACAAAATTGAAAGCTCCAAAACGAAGGTTTCAATAAGTGTCAAAGGTTTTTCTTAATTTTGACTTTGTCCGTCCGTCCGTATGTTTACAAAAACTTTTACACCGTTTGAAATAGAGTAAAGAAATTTTAACCACGGGTAGATATTGCAAAAAAAAATAATTTCGTAGAAGAATTTTTTTCTGTAGCCCCACCCGTTACGGAGCTACAGCCCTTCAAAGTTGGAAAAAGCCCTATTTTTAAATTATTATAACATGAGTTTTGTTAAGTGTATTTTCAATCTGAAAACGGCAAAAGATAGCTGGTTTTATAAGCTTTACAAAAATATAAGTATAGGGTTACCATACGGTACTAAAATTTACCATTAAGCTAAACTCAACTTTTGCAAAATTTTTGGCTCGATATATCTTCTAAACGGTTCAACCTAGGGTCTTGAAATTTTGGGAGAAGTTAGGTCCTCCAAAATTAGTAGGAGTCGGTTAACAAAATTTTTTTGTCACGCCCTCTGTTTAGGAGCTATAAGGGCTCGAAAATTGAAATTTTGCTATTTTCAACCACCTGTAACTTTAACACCTGTTCAAATTTGTTTTTACAAATATGCAAAATTTATAGCTGCAGCATCATATTTCAACATACGTTAAAGGTTTTTCTTAAATTTGAAAGGGTCTCTTTAAATTGAAGAAATTGTTCTTTGTCTTAACCATTTTTGGTTTGATAATAATATTCTAGGTAAAATTCCAAATTTTGTTGGAGTTCAAAATTGATTTCCTAGAACCGAAAAAAATGGAAGGGTGAGGACAGGAGGGGGTGGGCAGATCCATCATAAGTTTGCTAAGCAAAAATTTGGGAACCTTCCCAATTGAAGGGCTACTAGGTCTTCAAAATTAAAACTTTTATGTTCTTATAAAACAATAACTTATTCACCATTGTAAGTTTTTCCAAAATTAAACGTTAACATTGAAGCTCCAACATTATATTTTGCACTTATTAACAGGTTTTTTTGAGTGCATTGGGATTATATTCTAAGTAATTCACTATTAGTCATATAATTAATTATTAATGAAATAACAAAATTATAATATTATCATAATATATATTTTTATAAAAATACATGATAAAATACTCAGTAAGAAACCGTATATAATTTTAAAAATGTGCTTTTTAAAAACCCTTGGTTTTTTCCCCTCACTTGTTTTTATTTTTTTTATGTAATTTTAAAATTCAGTTTTTTTTTAAGTTTTCTTTTTAGAGTTCCTTTCCAGAAATCTTTGAATTTCTTTGGGTTTTCTTTTGATTTTGTTTTTGTTTATTATACCCGTATGACTATATAGTCAAAGGGTATAATATATTTGCCATTACGTTTGTGACGCAGAGAAGGAAGGGGGGTAGATATAGACTCAAGTGTATGGATCGGATGAGAATCGAAAAAAAAATCGATTTAGCTATGTATGTCCGTCCGTCCGTCAGTACAACTTCTTTTTTGAAGTGAGTATTACTCTGTACATATTACAGCTTGTCTGAAATTTTGTCAGTCTGTTGCAGTGGGTTCGAGTAGATGCCATACAACTTCTTATTTTATATGAGCATTACTCTCTACCTAATGCAGCTGGGTGTCTGAAATTTTGCTAAAAATAGTTTAATGTAATGGCCAAAGTTTCTGCAAAATTTTGTTGGTCTACTGTAAAGGGTTCGGGTAGCTGCCATACAACTTCTTCTCTTATATGAGCATTGACCAAAGTTTCAAAAAAATTTTAGTGGTCTACTGTAGAGGGTTCGAGTAGCTGCTATACAACTCCTTCTTTTATATGAGCAGTACTCTACACCTAATAAAGCTGAATGTTTGAAATTTTGCCAAAAGTAATTAACCGGATGATATAATGTATATGTTACGGTCATACGGGTATCCCAGAGTTGACACAGTCTACTCTACTACACTTTTCCTCGTTTTTTTTTTACAAAAAAAAAGTTGAAGAAATAAAATGTTTATAAAAGAATAATATGTGGTATATAATGTAATATGTTGCACATATGTTGGATGCGTTTTATTTTTTTAAAAATATTTTCGTATTTTGGGGCTATAGAAGCAAAAGCAACATCATCAGTAATAACAGCATAAAACTTCTTAGTTCATTTTTTAATATTATGTGTTTCTCTTCTTGTTTTGTTTTTTTTGAAAACAACTCAGGTTTAAGGAACTTTTGGCTTTGAAACTGGATTTTGTTATTTTGTTTTTAAAATATACATACATATGTACATACGTACTATCAGATGAAGATACAGACCTAAAAAAAAAACAAGAATTTTTAAAAAAGAGATGCTTCTAGAAGGTTATGCCAGAACACAGGGAAAAAAAAAATAAGATAAATATGAATTTAATTATATGTTATACTCGAACATATAAGCATCTTTAAATACTCAATCCATGCATTTAATATGTATCTTATAGATATACATAATGCATATTAAAATAAAAAAATATTTTCTTTTCAAACTTTTAAAAACAACATGATAACTTGGTTTACTTTGAGAGTTCTGGAGCAACCAAATCATATCGAAGTCTACTAAATTACATTAAAAATAACTACAAAAAAAAAACATAGGATGCATACAACATTTTAAAGTTGGGTTTTCTTCAATATTTCGTTTATTTTTTTAATCAAGATTTTAAGAAGTAAAAACAAAAACAACAACGAAAGATTGATTGAAGATTTTATTTCAAATAAAAAGAAATTTTTTATAACATTCTTGGAACACGAATCAACTTTGATTGGAATGTTGTTGCCACATTGGCAGTTAGTATAATTAGTCTATACTACTGTTTTACCACCCTAATTTACGTAAAAAAAAAAAATTTCCATCAATATGTATCTTAAGATTTAATTATTATAGTAATAATAATTATGCTACCGTTATTAATTGTTATAATTAAAATATTTTCATTTTAAAAAAGATTTTCTTGAAAGATTTTCTTTTTTTAAAGTCAGACATACTTACTACTGGACTTTGTTGTATTTCGATTGAATATTGAGTATATAAAACTGGTATCTGTGACCTGTTAAATTTATTTAAGAAAAAAAAATTTTAAATAAGAGGTTGTTGAACTTTTTTTGTATCGGGTTGGAAAAACTTGCTTGAGATGAGTTCCTTCAATAATTACTGCAGATATACTCGTATAAGTATTTATATAGAATGGGAGGAAATTTGATTTTAAAATCAGGATTAAATTCATTTTTTTTCTCATTAAATCTTAAGTTTATGAACAAGTCCAAATAGATATTCCTTAAATACTATATTATATGAAGTATTGTACAACGATTTTGATATAATTCAGTTTTGTTTTAATGAGCACTTTAAAAGTACAAATTTAATTTCGAATAAAAATTTAATTTTTTAGGAAATAAATATAAAAATAAATTTAAATCCTAATTTTTATTCAGTTTTCCAGACACTATTATTTTTGTTTTTATTTTTATTTTTAAAAATCATTTTATTTAAAAAGATATAAACTGTCGTCTTTTCACGCGTATCTATGTATATCTTTTAGTTACTTTTTTTAATAGGTATTATATAAAATATATCTTATGTCATAAATTTTAACAATCTTTTTGTAGTTATGAATGTTCATTTTATGCGAAATGCAAATAATTGTATAAAAAAATAAAATAAGAAGAATTTACGTTCAGAAAAATGGTCCAAGTACTTTTTTTTTGCACTTGTAATACTTTGTCACGAAATGGAACTTTTAAAATATAAGAAGTCTTAAATTTTTTTAAAGCTTCTTTTTTTCTTAAATTAAATAAAAAAGAGCATAATTCAAACAATGTTACGTTGCTTGTTCTTTTGTTTACTTTTATTGTATTGAAGAGAGTTCAGTTCTTCAGAGTTCAAAAGGGGAACATTTTTTAGAAGGAAAACTTTTACAGAGATTCGCGCTTTTGTACAGAGTTATACCAGTTAAAAAATAAAACTTTAAATATGAAATTTAATTATCGTGGGACATAAGTCAATATTGCAATTAGTTCAAATGTGTTATTATTTAAAAATTAAGCCTTTCTCTCGAGAGAAATTCATTGTGTCACTAATTAAGTGATTTTTAAAACAAAGTTCATTTTGCGAAACAATTTTTGCTTGATAACTAACGAGTTTGTTTTTATTACATTTTAAACTTTCAAAAAATATTAAGCAAGTTTGAAATACCCTCATTCTGTGACATTTTGATCCCCTGGGCTAGTAATCTAATAACTTAAGTGTAAAGCAGGGGAAGATTTTACAATGGTTTTAGGAAAATAAGTTATTATATATTATAGAGTTGTTAATGCGTGCACTCTTTTAGCAACTTCAATTCCAATTATTAGTCTGCTTACAATTTGAGTGATACACATTCGGTCAAATGTTGAGTTCACTCAAAAGTTCGCTTAATCTATTACGGCATCACTTTCGCTCAACATTAAATTGTGCAACATGTGAGTTGAGTGTTAAATTGAGCTGAAATTTGACCTTTAAAAACTCTGATTAATAAAGCATTTAAAATAATTATATTTTATGTAATATTCAATGAGCTACTACTAATTTGTACATATTACAAGTTACATATATCAATCAAGTCATATCAACAAATCATATCAAATTACATAAAACTTTGTTACATATTTAAATTTCTTTAACTAAATTACATAATAAATCAAATTACATATTCATATTTTAACAATGCCCTTAATTAGAACAATCTTACAAACTTGTCAAATGGTCACCCTTTTTGTTTTGAATATTTACTTTTATTTTAAGTCATCAAATTTTAAAGTACGTAGACATTACGAAAATCCTTCAAGTTGAAAATGCATTTTAAAAATTTTTGTTTTTTATAAACTCTTTTTTTTTATTTTGTCAAAAAATATGAGTGAAAAAAACAAAAATTAAAATGAGTGAAATAATAAAATCACAAATAAAATATTCAACTCATAAACAAGGATCAAATTCAGATAAAAAAAAATTGTTTGTTTTTTTTTTTATTTTACCTCTCATTCTGTTTTCTGTTGTTCATTTTGTTTTTTTTTATTTAATTTTTATAAAGTTAAAAATAAAAATGTGATGAAATTTATTTTTATTTTTTTTTTTGTATTTCTTTCTCTTTCTGTTTTTAAACAAAAACGTTTTACATATTTATGTTTAATAAATAAGAATTGTATTTGTCTGTAAATGAAAATATAAAAAAAAATATTAAATACCTTTTAAATCATACATGAATTCTTTCTTATAGTTTTTTAATATACAATATATATATATGTAGAAATATATATATATACAAATTTATGAATACAAGTACAGTACAGACATAAATATGCATTACTTGTAAATATGTTTGGAATTCATAAAAAAAACAAAATAAAATAAAAACAAGAACAATAATAAAAAATTATTATTTATAAACGTAAAGAACGCGAATTTTATTAAAAAACTTTTTATTCTACATTATAAAAAAAAAGAAAAACAACAAAAAAAAAGTTTCCTTAAATGAAAAATGAAGAATATAAAAAATAGTTTTGAAAAATTTTTTTAAAATAAAATTAAAAAAAAGAGTGAGAAAGATATAAAAATATATTAAAAAAAAAAAAACAAAATGGCATACTTAAACGTTAACAGAATATTAGTACGTAAATATAACAGTAAAATAAGGGAATAAGTTTAAATATTTTATTACTAATGCTCTTCAGGAAGAATGGAGCTTTAATAATGGCTGGGTTTCCTGTTACTGAACAAAAAAGGACCCGAGATATGCCCTATTAAACTTAATTTACACTTAACACACTACACTACGTTACACTTAACGTACACTTAATTTGCACCTGTTTCCACCATTCTTAGTTATTTGGAATGGGATTTACCCCGTTATCTTGAATTTTGACTTACATCATTCCTATTATAAATAAAGAATTTTCGAAATGATTGACCTGGATCATATTGCATCAAATACTTATCACTGATCAAATAATTAATTTATTGATTAGTTTTTGTTGTATCATATAATTCAATAGAATTTTGATTAGTAGTTCTTGATTATTTGATAAGTGATAAGTGATTGGTGCATCTGACCAATGGCGTAGTGGTAAAGACGCCATCATTCATGTGGAAGGTCTCGGGTTCAAACCCCGGTCAGATCATATCTAATAAAAAAATATCGTAAAATTGTATAATTATATCGTAAAATAAAATAAGATTTACTAAAAATATAAAAATAATTCTTGTGTAAGATTATAGGTGGCACACAAAGTTAACATTTGTGCATTCATATTTCATAACCTTATACAATAGCTACAGCCGAGTAATTAACAGCTTAGTGAATTTTATGATTAAAGAAACTGAAGCCTAGTTTAAAATAAAACTTGGAGAATGCCCTATACTCCTTAAAGGAGTGGAAAAGGAATAAAAAAAAAAACAACCAAAAAAGTGATTGGTGCAATAATGTCCTGCTGACATATTTAAACTATAAGACTAAGCTTAAAGGGTTGACTGTTGAGATATTATTCTCTCTTCATCAAAAGCTATTTAATGTTAACCCTGACTTACCAATGTAATTTTCTTTACAAGTTTTAAGAGCACAGGACCTAAGAAACCTTTTTTATATAACCTATTAATAACTTTACAGTTTTAAGGCAATAAATTGATAAATGAAAAACTAAACAGACAGACAGACAGTCACAAAAATATATTAAGTATGTAGCAAAATATTCACATTATAAAAATAAAACCAATTGCCATCTTTGGATTTTTAAAGGAAAAACTTTTTAAATTTAAGAATAAATTTTTTTTTTTTATTATTTTTTCGGAAGATTCACAAAAAGGTGGAAGGATTTTGTTTTTTTTCTTGGTTTTTAAAACACGGTGATATGCGATTGCATTTTTTATGCCGTTACTATTAACAAGGTTTTTTTTTCTTTTAATAAGTTTTTAACTTATCGTGATTTTTTTTTTATTTTTCTTTTGAAAAAAAAAAGTTAAGACTCTGATAAATGATTTCTATCCATAATTTAAGTTAAAATTACTGATGAAGAAGATTTTTGTGTCTTTTTTTTTATTACTTGTGTATAAAAGGATTTGCAAAAATTTTTAACCATTATTTAAAAGTTTTACTAGATTTAAGTGTAATATGATTAAAAAGTTTTATGTCCTTATATATGGACATATTGAAACATTTTTATATATTTAACGTGGCATTTAAGCATTAAAACTTTTAAATCAGTTATTTGTGAATTATCACTTATGTACTAATGCTGTCTCACTTTAATAAATTATAAAGAAAAAAAATTTTTCTGATACAGAGTAAAATGGTGGGTAGTGGTGGGTAGTGGTGGGTAGTCAATGCAGGTGAGAAGATAATACAATTTTCTTTTATTTAAAAAGTTTGATTGGATTTTTGGGTAGTTATAAAAAAGATTGGATTGAGGCAACGACTAACGTATATATTTTAATGGCTGTTTGTTTTTGTTAACCCTTTAATAAATTTTGTAAAAAAAAAAGAATAAATCTGGTGTTGCAAGTCATTTTAAGTGAACATAAACATAATTGAGGTCAATTGGATTTATTTTTTTTTTTTTTGTGTGTATAATATCGAATGATTTAGGATGCAATTTTTTCGAAGTAAAGATGGAGAATTGAAGAAAAGATACTTGGAAAAGAAATGATTTGTTAGAGTGTTTATCATTTTTAACATTAAAATTGATAATGCATTATACTTTTTTTTATTAAATTTTTTTGTAAAAACTTTTAATTTTTCCCAAACTCTGAAAATAAATTAAACTTTTGTGAAACTTCATCACTACTAAATTAAATTTTGATTTTATTTTTAGTAGATTTTGGAATGAAAAACGATTATTTTCATCGGTATTGTCAGGTTAAATAAAATCTTATCTAAATTGTTTGAAACTTAATATAAATTTTTTTTAAAACTTTAAAGATCAGAGATAAATTTTCTAGTCAGCAAAAGTACAGGGTTTAAACTTAAGTTTAAAAATTTTATATTGGAAATAAAAATTTAGAATGAAAATCAAAATCTCGTTCTTTTAAAATCTGGAAATTTGATTTATATATGATGTGCTTTGTGGGTTTTCTATCAAATCCCACGTTTAAAAAATCTCATGTTGAATTTTCAAGCAATAGGGACAATAATTGAAAATAATTAAAAAACTCCTCTCAATTAGAAACCTCCCACATTCACATTCTGGAAAAAGCCTCAATCCCTACTTCTAAAATTCAAAATCTCGTAAATTATATAAATATTTTGGGAAAAGGCAATATTCAGATTTCGTAGCAAACTTTAAGATTTCGTACCCGACTCGAAAATTATCAACGGCGAAAACCCTTAATCACATAAGGAACAATAAAAAGTTTATATAATTAAAACAGAAATTGTTTTATACTACTAAGAGCTTCGGGTAGGTCATGAGTTTTCCATAAAACTTAAAATAGTCTATTAAATATTTTGATTAGACTTTAAAGTCTATAGACAGAAATCATTGAATTGTTTTTTCATAATTTTTTACCCAAACTTGAAACATAATAATTGCTTAACTAAATATCCAATAGCTAAATTTTGGATTAAATAGTTTCTTCCTCCAAAAAATTTCCACTTTAAACTTAAAAAAAATATTGTTAATATAATTTAAAACATTATATTCTTATTTGAATTTCTATTAAAATATTTTTAATAGACTTTTTTTTTAAATTCTTTAAAAAACTTTTCTACTTATATTTAAATTTTAAATTTTTTTCAAAAATTTTATAATTTTTTTTTATTTTATTTTAATTAGGAACTTTTTTTCAAAAAAAAAAAAAGAAGTTCCATTAAAAGTTTTCCCTATTGTATAATTCTACAATAGTATAAGATACAAAACTGAACAATAAAATCGCTATTAATCTTAATAGTTTTTGTCTCTATGATTATTTTATAAGTAGAGAATACATTTTTTTTGAAGTGCCTTAAGAATATTAGTTTTTAATTATCTTTAAAAGAAATTTAAAATAAAATAAAAGTTCCAAAAAATTTTCCCAAAAAAAAAAAAAAAAAAATAGTTATCAAAAATTCATCTTCAATTCTTTAATACTATACTATCATTTCTGGGACTAAGTTTATTGTTATCTTGTATTTTTTATTATACGTCTATATTATTTAAAAAAAAAGAAAGTTTTCATCGAGGCCGTTGTAGTCTATATTCTAATAGATTCACTTCTTAATAATTCGAATCAAAGTTTTTCCTCTATATTCTAATATTGTTTTAATTCCAACTTTTATTTTCTCATTTTCAATTTTGTTTTCCATTCAATTTTCTTTATGCTTTAATCAATATTCAAAATTAAGAATTCAAATTTTGAAAATGAAGTCCTTGAAAATTTCTAGAAGATTACACACACTTTTCAAAAATATTTGTTATTTTGTTTTTTTTCCAAGTCATATAATCAGAAAAGAAAAACTATAAAATTAAAAGAAGAAAAATAAGGATGAGATTGCAGTAGACTGTGTCAACTATGGGATACCAGTATCAACATAATGTGAATATTATAATATTATCTGGTTCAGAGGAAGTAATTTTTAATATTGTAAAAAAGTTTGAGGGCACTTGAATTATGCACCTAGAACAAAGGGATCATTGACTGCGGTTTTTTAAGAGCAGCTCCATGAATCCCTCATCCAAGACCATCCAAAGTAATTTGAATTTGACTTGTTTTGCGTCGTTTCAGACTTACAACTTAATTTGATCGTATGATGTGCATGAAAAAATAAAGAAGCTCTATGATAGCTATTAGAACCTCCTCCAGAGGATGAACCAAACTCTGTAAAGATGTTATTGATAAGAACTGAACTAGATAAACCAAAATCTGTAAAAACTATACGCATAAGAGCTGAAGTACTTCTGGCAGTCCTAGACACCAAGATTTTCAAAATAATGAGTTCATATAAAAAAGATTCTCAAATCAATAAATATGTTGTAAGACAACTTCTGGAATCCGTTGAACAAACTGGCTCATTTTCAATAGGAAAGATGGTTTGTATAAATTTGTGAAAATTTAAGATCAATGGATCAATGCAAGAACATTTCTAAAACAATCAGTTTCCCATTCTTATCCATTGATATTACGACTAACTCGTCTCTCATAGTATTATAAACGTTATAGGCCAAAATAAATACACCCGTGAATAAAATTCATACGATTATAATAATGCAAAATCCAAAACAAAACTCACTGAATATTAAAATCGAAAGAAAGAGATAGAAAAAAAGAACAATAACAACAAATTATAATCAATATGGAAAAGTTTGTTTTTATTTTTTCGGAAAATTTGGCAAATCCTTTAGTTAAAAAAAAAAAAAAAAAAAAAACAATATTTTTATTTGGAAATTGTTTTAATAGACTCTTAAGCATCAGACCATTTGCGGCAAATTGAAAGGAATACACAAAATAGTTATAAAAAAAAAAGATTGAGGAAAAGTTATCAGTGTCCTGTAAAAGTTATAACGGAAACAATTTAATCTGTAGAAAAAAAAAGGCTGGTTAAGTCCTGACACAAACAAAAAATAAAAAAAAACAATAACAAAAACAACAAAATATTCTTTAAAAAGTTTTTAATTCAAGAGGTTGGGTTGTAGTTTTAAATTAAATTGTCACACAAAATAAGAACAAAAAATTGAATTTAAAGTTTTTCCTGATTTGTCCTTCTATATAATTTTTATTTTTTTTATTTTGTATTAAGGACTAATTTTTGTATTCGGATTTTTTGTTTTACTGAAGGATTAAAAAAAAAAAATTTTCATTGCTTTTATACAAAATGATTTTAAAGTTGTTGTCATCATATCATTGTAACTACCTTTGGTTTCTGTCTTGTATAGATGAAAAAAACATTTACTTAATTTCAGAAAAAAAATATAAATAGTTTCCTTAATTTTTTTTTTACGGGAAATTAAGTTTTTTTTTTTCTGATAATATTAAAAAGTTTTCATAAAAGCCTTTTCCAAGTAGTAGAGAGAGACACAAAATAGTTCTGAATAGTTTCTTTGTATTTTATACTTGAAACAAAACTGATAGTGTGGTTTCAAAGGACTCTTTAAAAAAAATAATTTTTGAGACTCACTTATTATATACTTTTTAAATACTTTGAAAAGTAATTCAAGTTCTTATGTAAAACAATTTTACTTAATAAAAAATTATAAAAGATTGTTTTAATATTTAGACAGCTATTAAAGTTATCTTTTACGATTAAGAAAACATCATTTTAATATTGTTTGTTTCTATGTTTTGAAAAATGGAACTTTAAAAGTTTTATAGTTAAAAAATTAAGACAGTTGGAATTGTTGTACTTGACATTGTTAACAATGGGATGATAAGACATTAGATAGAACCGAAATGATACTGTTGCTTTGTTGGTAACTAGATAGGTTTTCTTTTAGATTTTTATTTAATTTTCAAAATTATATAAATTGTTTCTAGTTTAATAGAGTAAATATAGTAAATTTCTTTTATTTAATTTATAATACCATGAAGCGATTTTATATTTCAGTTTTAGTGAATATAGTAAAGTATTTATTCAATCATCATTTTAATCTTGCTATTCAACAGTTAATTGGACACTTGTAATAAATCGTATCATTACAAGTATCATAATCATTTCAAAAATTTCATATTTATTCATTGAAAATAGTAGGGTTCTATTGCACCAATTACTAATCTCTTATCAATTTTCATCTAATCAAACAAGGCTTTTATTCATAAGTGTAACAGCTTATTGCTGAATAAAGTTTTTGAAATTTCAGTCAGTTATCACCTTTAGAATTAATTAAAAAAAAAAAAAAAAATATAGTGATTATAAAAACTCTTCTTGATAAGTGATTAGTAAATGTTTTTTATCTCTTAAATTAAGTTGCCTAATAATTTTATAACTGGATTTTAGTATTTATAAAAAAAAACACTTTATTTATTTTTATAGTTATTTTATTTTGAAAATTGCACTAAACACTTGTTACTATGTTAGGGCTTCGATAGCCAGACTGGAACTCTGCTTTACAATAATTCTTAGCTTCTATTTATACTAAGATTTTATCAACTAATTTAGCATAAGTCAGCTTTTATTAATATGATTCTTAATTACTAACATGAATTCTTAATAAATATAATTATTCTTAATAATTGATTACATAACATTATTGGTTTAGTATAGGCTTGTAAAATCATGTTCAATCAGTTTACCTTAAAAGTGTTGCTGACTTAATAATCTTAATATATAGGTATTAGTAATTTACTTAGTAATATTTTAATGACCTTATGGGGTGTAATGTAACTTTAGTTTATAGCGGAAATCATTTAGACATGAATATGAAAGTTATTATTTCCGAGAATTGTTTATTAAAAACAATTATTGGAAATTATGCAAGTGCAATAAAAGGGTTATTTAAGTACAAGGTTTTTATATTATATCTATATTATATCTATACTACTTATAACACTTAATCACCTTTCAATTAAAAACTTTTAAGTTATTTTTAATTTATTTGGTTCAATATAATTTAGATAAGTGAGTGCATTTTACTAATCAAAAATTTTAGTTCTTTGTTATCAAAAACCGTTTTGGTGAAACACAATTTTATAAAAAAAATGATTATTTGATTAGAGATAAGTTCTTGATGCAATAGCGTCTCTTCTACTCTGAAAACAATAGGAATAAAATTAGCTTTGTATGACGCTATTTCCTTATACAATTGAATGTAATTCAAAGTAAGCCCATTTTTTTTATTATAACTGATCCCAGCTGTTATACAAGACATTAATCAATTTTTTTTTTCCGAAGTCCTAAAAAAATTTGTTTTTATTTGGCTTTGAAACGACCCTGAGTTGAAACAATGAATTTTTTAATATCCTATGTACTTCTAAAATAATTAGCAAATGAATATACAAATTTAAAAACAAATAGAAGGTATGTATATAAAAAACAAGATTGCACCTGCAATTATAAAAATCCCCTCATACATAAAAAATTACCTGACATATAAAAAAAACCATTTTCAATTTTAATTAAAATAAGAAGAATATAAAAAAAATAAATAAAATTTAAAAACCTGAAAAATGCAACTTAAAAATATCCCTGCACTCAATAATTAAAAAAAAATGTGTTTTATTTTTTTTTTTAATTTTAAAATCGACATTAATTAAAAATTTAAATTACCATTAATTTAAGTCAACATCCTAAATTAGTTTATTTATTTCTGTTTTTTAATATCCTTGCATACAATCATACATGTGTTTTTTTTTAATTTGTACAACCAAAAAAAAAAAAACAGCAACAACACAAACAAAATTAAAAACTAGAACACAAACACATTTCATGCAATAAAATTCAATTAAATAGATATATACCTATTTGATGAAAATTGTTTATTTTTTGTTGCTGTTTTAATTTTTTCCTACAGTTCCTAATTTTTTTTTTTTTCTGATCTTTTATCAGCTAAATTTCATATGTGTTAGGGATTACAAATACATTTAAACCTATTTATTTACAAATTTTCAATAGATTTTACATTACATTTACAAGTGAGTACTTTGTAATCAAATACATAGTATAATACACAGTACATAATATTACGTGCATATTGGTCGATTTATATGTCAAAATATTACATGTCAGAATTTGAAAAATAATATTCGTAACTGAAATAACTGTATTTATATGTTTGTGTATGTGCATTATTCAATACGGTGAAAATAAGTGCAAATATTTTGTATTTTTTACTCTCCTCAAAATATTTTAATGAATAAGAGTTGGAGAAACAAAATGGGGTTTTTGAAAGGAAAATAACTGTATACTTAACTGTAAAAAAAAAAGAATTATAGATATGTCATAATATTATACACACACAATTACCAAATTTAAAAAAAAAAATAATATTAAAAAATTGTTGTTTTTCTACGTAAATCCTGGATTTTGGAATTTCCATACCCTCAAATACTCATACATACGAGTATTGTATATAAATATACTTATATATACATATATACAAATTTTTGAAAAGGTTCTCAATCGTTTGTTTTTTTATTTTTCTTAGTATTTTTTTTTTTGCTCATTTATGTCAATCCAATTAAAATGAAATTTATTAATAAAAAAAAATTAAAACAAAAATTTCGAAATAAAAAAAAAAATAAAAACAAATGCAAAACAGAAAAAAATAAAAAACAAAAAACAAACAAAAACGAACTCATGTTGTAATTACGTTCGTAAATAAGCAGTAGAAATTTTTATTACATTATAAAATCAAGCATAACCTAGGCTATAGGTACGTAGATTTTTTCATAAATACATTCAGGTTATTCTGTATTATATAGGATTATAATATTATATTATTAATATGTACGTGTTTATATATGCGTAGCACATTCTAACGGAATAAATATAATAGGTATATATATGTGTATATATTTTTTTATTTGATTTGAATACACCTTTTTTTATTATGTATTTATTTTGCAACGAATTTTTCTAGGATAATGATAATTAACTTTTTTTTTTACATATATATATATTATGTACACATATATTATATATTTAAATTATATTCCTGAATCAATATATAATATTATATAAGGACGTACAAATGTATATACGTCAATTGACGTTATTATCCTCATTCATAATAAATTAATTGTATTTTATATAGAATTAATGTTATACAAAAGGATGTCATTAAAATAGATTTGATATGTATTATAACATTTTATATGAATTAATTTTTTTTTTTTTTATCTATTGTTTTTGTTTTTTTTTCTCTCAGCGTTTTTTTGCTTACGTTCATTTTTTTGAGTTACAGTTATTACTTATTTTTTTTGTAAAGGATTTTAAGGATTTGCAAAAAAGCTATTTAGGAAGATTTTTATTAATTTGCGAAAATATGTTTGTTTATTTATTTTTTAAGGTTTGCAGAGGTTACATTTCCGGGTTGAAATTTTGGTGTCCTCTTAAATAAACGGAAAGGTATGAGAGGATTAAACATGCAGCAGTTATTTTATTTTGAATACACATTGAAATAAATTAATCACCTCTTGAAGAAGTTATTGAAGGGTTAAAATCAGTTTTCTGACAACTAATTTACAACTCTTTAACTTTTTTTTTTTGTTTTATTCTAAAACCAGAAACTAGGAATATGATCTTTTGTACTTAACGTAGTTGTGATTGAATGGTACAAGAAAAGGAAGGAAGAAATAAGGACAAGGGGTGGTTAGATGATAAATTCGTGCCGAATCCGTTAAAATACTTCTTAAATTTGAGTTAATTGTAAAATTGCTTCAGAATTGCCAACTTTCGGAAAGTTTAAGGTCAACGTCTTCTCAAAATATAATTGGTCCTTTTGCATTAGGTTTGTATAGCTGCACTATACAACTGATATTTTCTTTTACATATTATATGGTTTTATATTTGAAGTTTTCCCAAAAGTATTTAATCGAATGATAATATAATGTTGATATAATGTGGGTATCCTTTATTTACTACTTATATAGGATTAAATTTTTAAAGCATTTATATTATGTATAAGTAAAAGTAAATTATCTGGAGTAAATTATCTGGAATAAATTATGAGTAATAATGCTATAATTTCTAAGTAATAATTAAATAAATTTTTTTTATATAGATAAGTACATTGATTGTTTTCTAGGAAAGTAACTGTAATTTATAAATTGTATTATATTGAATGCGCATCGTGTAGATACCCTGAAATTAAAATTGGAAATATTAACAAAAGATCACAAATTACTTTGTTTTTAATTTTTAATATCCCAATTATCGTATTTTTCATAGAATCTATAGTAATTTTTTTAATTATATTTTTTTTCAATAAAAAAATATATTAAATTGCTTTCATTAATTCTTTTTTGTCTTTTTTGTTATAAAAATCTTAGAAATTTTTAAATAATTCTGAATAAAATTTCAATTTTCATTTTCTTATGAAATAGCGATGGAATGCGTAAAATATTTGTTGTATTGGTGAAGGTACAAGTACAGAGTCCTTTAAAAGCCCTGTACTGTACTTAATAAAGCTTTTAAAGTACAGAGTCCTTTAAAAGCTTTATTACTATTTTTATTAAGGGGCAAGTAAAAAATTTAATTCTATATAAACTAATTTTACAAATATTTCTTAAATAGGATCATAGGACAGTAACTGATACCCATTCCTTATTTTACTATAAATTTTCGTAATTAGCTTCAGGTTTATAATTACTTCTTAATTAGCTTCGTATATTCATGTGTATGTACATAAAATTATATACCTGACTATTTCTTGAAAATGCTTTAGAGAATCTAATAAAAGTTTATTTAACTCCAACTCTCCAAAAACAACGTCCATCATAATTTGCTTAAATTTTGCCCATACTGATGTTTCCAGAGCTTTAATTTGGTTCCTAATCATACCCTAAATTATATTTAAAAAAAAGAAAATTTAAAAAAAAATATAGAAAAGAAAATTCAAATTAGAATTTTTAAGTTTTATTTCTTGAGAATTTCCACAAAACTTAAAACAATAAGAATATAAAGAAAATTAAATTAAAAAGTACATTTCTTTTTAACGAAAAGCTTTAAATGAAAGGAAAAAACTAAAAAAAATTATGAGGAAATAAATTATTTTATAGGTACCCCACCCCCACTTCTAAGTCAGCATAGAAAAGAATATAATTATATAATTTTCATGTTAATTCAATTTTTATGTTTCTCCTTCAATCCCTAAATGAATAATTTTTGTCCCAAAAGAAACTTGACAAGATCCAGAAAAATTATTTGGGGGAAAAAGAAATGTGTTTTTTTTTTTGTATTTTGGTATTTGTAGAGGGACGATATTGCACTTATTTCCTTTTTTTTTTCCAGGCCAATAATTATATTTTCATTAGAACTTTTATTTAGTTAAAATGAAATTTAAGCGATAGCAAAAGTTCTTCTAAAAAGTTGTTAAGTAAAAAATAAAATGAAAGTACTTTGTGTCCATATTTAAGTTCTTTCATTTTTATTTTTTATTTTGTATAATAATAATGGAAGTATAAAAAATAAATGTAGAAAAAATGAAATAAAAATACGGCTTATACTTATTTTATTTATTTTTTTTTTATATATTTCAACTTTAACTAGATTAATTTAATGTGAGTTGGGTATAATGTTTCTTTATATAAGTATAAGTTTTTTTAACTTTTTATTCTGAATTCTGAAAGTAGAGTTCGGTATAATTTGTCAACATGGAAAATTGTTAACGTTTTATTATTTTTTTTTTTTTTATATATTTTTAATCTTATCATATTATTTTTTTTCTGGTGTAGTACAGGAGGGGTGGGAGGTATTTCTCGTGGTAAAATATTGAAATCAAAAAAGTACAAGGAAAGATGACGATATTTGTGGAAATGTTGACTAAAATAGGAAAGATAAACACATTTTCCAAAAAAATCAAACAAATTATGTCTCCTCTCAACGTCTTCAAACGTGGAACAAGGAGTTCGACACACGTGAATTATGCATTAGAAAAATGACTTATGGAAATTCGATATTGATGCGTAGATAGACACCTCACGATTATGAAATCAGTAACTCTGTAATGTGTTTCTCAAACTATTAAATTAGCAAATTTATATACGTATCATTCTTTAAAATTTAGCAAGAACGTTAACTTCCATCTTATATGATACCCCATAAAAAAATATTTCCCAAATCCAATTTCCAATTTTGTTTTCAACTTCTGATTCTAAAAATGAAACAATGATACATTTGTGTTTAAGTTCCATTCCAAATTTGGCACTACCCCAATAAACCCCCATACAGTGATTTTGGGTGGCTGTCGAGGCTTCTTGCTATCCCTCGCTAATAAACTTCCCTTAACCTCAAATAACTATGAAAAATTTTACTTCATAAATTAAAGATTCTCAAAAGATGCTTTATACCACTACATAAATATAATTTTATTTTACGAGTATTTTTCAGTTCTCACATTTTCTTTCAACATTTTAAACCGTAAATTATTATATAGTAGATACTTACTTCTTCATCATAATTTACACTTATCTCTCATCCTCCAAAAAAAAAATAACCAGTATCTTATAATTGGGAATATGTTTTAAATTTCTATAAGAATTTATTTTGCACCCCAAAAATAACTGTATATATAAAAAACCATTTTTTTGGTATGCAATAGGATCTTCTTTTGTTTAAATTCTTTTTGAATACTAAAGGACATCAATATAATTTAAGGACATAAGGTTCCCACTTAACAGTGGAGTAAAAAATGAAAAGTTAAAAAAATATCAAAAAAAAAAATGAAAATAAGAAAATTATAAATGTTACCGTTATATATAATGGATTTATATTTCTTATATTTTTTCATTCATAACTTTAAGTACAGTTATAATTTTTATTTCATAGAAAACTTTACTTACATTTGCTTTTATTGTTATCGCCAACATTTCCGCAGGTACATACGTTTATTTTTTTTTTGTTGTTATTGTTTTTTTTTTTTTTGGAGCTCTTCATGAAACTTTAATTGGTGCTACAAAAAACAAGAAACAAGTGAAAATATTTTGCCATTTTTATACATTTTCAAATTTTTCCCCTCACTGTTTTTTACCTAATGGAAAATGTTTAAAAGTGAGGGAGATATTTTTTCATTAAGGTGGTGGTATTTTATTTCTCATTTTTTATTTGTTACCAAATTTTTCATTTTTATGTCCTTTAAAAGTTAATAATAAATTAATTTAAAATAATAAAAGATTCAATAAAACGTTTGGAATGTTTATGGTTGGCAGATGCATTGGATATTATTTAAAAATATTCAATAGGTGGAGGTTCAACTTTGGTTTGAAAATATACATCCAAAATTATCTTGGACAATAGTAATTTTTTACAAATTGATTTTGATTTTTGAAAGACACCTTTTGAAGAGCTTTGGAATGGAAGTAGAAAATAGTATGCATTGTGTCATTTAAAATATATTAAAGTTAGAATTAAAATTCATAAATTTAATTCAAAGTTAATTATGATGATCCAAATTTTCATTGAAAAAATATAAAACGTAAGTGTAAAACAAATACACTGTCTGTTTATAAAAACTAAAATTCAAAACTTCAGGAAAAAGGAAGTATTAAATCTCATAAATTTTTATTTCTTAAAATTCAATAAATTTTGTAAATGTTTCCAAAATATTTTTTTTTAATTTTTAAATTTCACATAAAAATTGAAAAATTTTAAAATTTACAAGAAAAAAATTGGAATTTAAATGCAGTTTGGTTTAAATTATTTTGAAAGGCACACCATATGTGCAATGTTCATTTTATTCAAGGTATAACCAAAAAACCAAAATAAAGTAAAACAAGTAATGAGAAAAAATTAAGGGTTTTTAGAAAAGCACATTTCCTAAATTGAACAATTTTCCATGATAAGTTTTGGTTTTTTAGAATTTGAAAATTACCAAAAATAATTGTTAAGTAATTAAGTTACAGGTGCTTAAAAGGTGCAAATTTTCAATTTTGAATCCTTTACAACTTCTAATTGGTGGGTAATATTGTAAAATTTTCTTAAAACACTCATACTAATTTCTATGGGACAGACTTCTTCCAAAATTTCAAGTTTCTAGCTTGTTCAGAAATTATTATTATAAATCAAAACATTTTTCAAAAATAGAGTTTCGCATAACGGTAAATTAAAGTACCGTATGGCAACCCTATACATTTGCTTTAGTTATATTTGGAAAATACCTCTTACAAAAATACCTATGTCTTAAAATTTTTAAGTTGCATATTTTCGTTAAAGAACTTTTTTAATAATATTTGAAATATAGCACTTTTCGGACATTGAAGGCACTGGCTCCTTAACGGCCGGGATTACAGAAAAAGTTCATCCATTAAAATAGTTTTTTGCAAAATCTAACAGTAGTTAAAATATCAAACGGTGTAAAAGTTTGTAAACAAATAGATGTGTGGACGGACAGATGAATTGAAATTATACAAGCACACATTTTTCAAAATTTTAATTTTGAATATATGCTAAAAGGAAATAAAATGACATTATGGGTGACATGAACAACTGTCATAACATTTTTTTTCTCATTTATTTTAATGTTACAATATTTTTATTTATAAAATTTTTTTGCTTTTTGTTTTTTTTTAACGTCGTCATCAAAGCACTTTTCAAAAACAATTTTGCAAGGCAGTTAAAATAATAAAGAATCACATAATGGTAAAAAATATGCCGTTCTATAAAAAAAAAAAAACATAAAAAATAGCTAAAAAAAAAAAGGAAGAAAAAAGGATAATGAGAAATGAAAAGGTAGGCAGAATTTTTTTTTAAGTATAAGAAATTTATTTCTTTATAAATATGTACAAAACACACCCATATACACATTACCATATATACAGTATACAATATATAATAATATTAATTTTATTTATGAATTTTTTATATTGTTTGTATATTTGTAACTTGTAAGTGTGTGTATTTGAGGTAAGGGAGAAGAGAATGTGTACTTATGAAAAAAATATAAAAACAAAAAGAAAAACACAACAAAAATATGAAAAATTTGAAGAAGCTTTTTGTTATTATATGTACCAAAGTATTATGTATTATGTATTAAAATATGCCGAGTGTTTGTATGTATGTTTGAATGTTTTATTTAATTTGAGAACTTCGAAAAACGTTGAGGTTAAGTGCGCGGTTACAACAACAACAATAAAAAAAATAAAATATAAAATGGCAAAAAAATTGAATTTCTTAAAGACTTTTGTTACGCCATATGTTTTATAATAACAATTAAAGGTATTTTGTTTTGATTGCGTGTAATTATTCAAGGTAAATAATTACATTTATTTTTTTTTTTTTTTTTGTTTTTTTGCCTTTTATTTTTTAACATTACTTATAATGAAAAGTACTTACCAAGGATTTGATATTTTTTATAATTTTTTTACTTGATTGTTGAAAAAAAAAAAAAACTTTTTTGTGTTCAAAAATGTTGTAATTTGTTGATTTTCAGTTGAAATATTTTTTTTTTAGAGGAATTTAAAAAAAAAAAATGATTTCCTGGTTAATAAATTTTTTTTTTTGTTCATCTTCCGTTCATCTGTTCATCCGTTTATTGGTTAATAAATTCTTTTGGATTTTAATTTTATAAGGATTTTGAACCAGAAGAAAAGTTTGGGTGGCCATTCTTTTTAAGTTGAAATAGGAACTTAGTTTAGGGTATGCTCTATTTGGTTACTGGAAGTTCGACCTTTTCTTGAATAGGTTATAAATGTTCAATTTAGTTAAAAGTCAATATTTTGATCTGCAAAACTTGAGAAACACTATTTTTTGTATCTTAAAACAATCCTTCAGACTTAGACTTTCTTGCAAATCTTCGTTGGGTTCTGTTTTTATTTATAAGATCTTTTATAAATTTTATTATTAATTCTGAAATTTTGTTTGGGGCTTATTTTAGGCGGAGCATTTACTTAAAAATTTCATTGTAATCTAGTCTTTTGGAGTCCCTAGTTGAATTGCTTCCAATTTTTTTCCCGAAGGACATGGAAAACTTTGAAAACCTTTTGTAGTGCCTGTAGGTGATGTGTGGCTTCAACAAACCAAAAACCACCACTCATTTTGAACACACAAATTTCAAGATAAGACCTTGCGATACAAATGTACAGTTAAGTTTCGAGGATAAGGATGTGAGAGATTTTATTTCAGACAATTAGCAATGTAAAGCTTTACAAACCATATGCTCTGCGGTGTTTATTGGAATTTCAAATTATTTCTAGGACTTCCGCGCAAAATGATTCAAAGGATCTGTTTTCTATACAATGGAATAATTGGTAAATAATAGGTAATCGAGTACTTAACTTAGTTACTTACCAATATCCTTATAACTAATGTAACTTGATTTGCATTAATTCAGTTAAACACATTATACTGCTATAATTATAACCCTAAAATTAAAATCACTTTTAATTTATTTTCCAACAAGTAAAAAAAAAAAAAAATTAAAAACTCATAAAAAAAATGTTTTTATTGGAATATTTTGTAAGTAAATTAAAAAAAAAAAACATATTTAACTCGTGGAATTTAAAACATTCACATATAAACATTCCCATAATTAAAAGTAGGAAAAACAATATTAAAAAAGAAAATTTTATGTATAGGTAGAAAAATTTTGTCCTTGAAAATTTAATTAACAAATAAAATGTATTTTTGTATTTTGAAAAAAACATTTTTTAGGCCTATTTTAATTTTTGGAATATTAAGTAATTCGGTAATAATGACTTATTTTTTTATTTGTTTTTTAATTTTCCACCAAAAAAACAACATTTAATAAAAAAAAATACTTATCTAATAAAAATAAATTAATTATCAAATTTTGAATTGTTATTTTTGTTTTTATCATAAAAGATTCAGAATTAACAGAAAAGAAAACATTGAAACTTTAGTATTTACCCTTCCATGTTTTTCAATGGAAATTGAAAAGGTTCAAGTTTTTTTTTTAATTTTCAATCATTTAATTTGAGAGATTGATTTGTTGATTTTAATTGAATAAAATATCAATTTAAGGAAAAACTCAAATTTACCTTGATTTTCAATTAATTCAGTTGTTTAGGCTTGTGTTAAATTTTGAATTTTTATTTTTTTAAATTTGTAATTTTACACGAAAATACGAAAAACGAGGAAGAGTGTAGTAGAGTAGACTGTGTTAACTCTGGGATACCCGTATGACCGTTATATAAACATCATATCATTATTATTAAAGCATTAATTACTTTTGGCAAAATTTCAAACATACCAGCTTTATTAGGTGTAAAGTAATGCTAATATAAAAGAAGGAGTTGTATGGCAGCTACTCGAACCCTCAACAGTAGACCAACCAAATTTTGCAGTAACTTTGGCCATTACACTAAACTATTTTTGGCAAAATTTCAGACACCCAGTTTCATCAGGTGTTTTGTAATCCTCATATAAAAGAAGGAGTTGTATGGCAGCTACTCGAACCCTCAGCAGTAGACCAACCAAATTTTGCAGTAACTTTGGTCATTATACTAAACTATTTTTGGGAAAATTTCAGATACGCAGCTTCCATAGGTATAGAGTAATGCTCATATAAAATTAGAAGTTGTATGGCAGGTACTCGAACCGGTGGACGAAAATGGCCGGATTTAAATATGAATTCCGTTTTTTGCGTAAAAACGAATTTGTGAAAATTTCATAATCCTAGCTCCTTTACTTATTGAGTTATCGTGATGACGGACGGACGGACATATACCTAGCTAAATCGATTTATTTTTCGATTCTGATCCGATCCATACACTTGAATCTATATCGACCCCCCTCCTTCTCTGGGTCACAAACGTAATGGCAAATTTATTATACCCTTTGACTATATAGTCATACGGGTATAATAAAATATTTATTATTAATTCAGGAAATATAAATTAGGAATTTTACATTAGAGTTGAATGGTTATGAAGGGATTGGATGTTTTTTTAGAAATTTTTAATATTAAAAACAAGTTCTAACAATGTTGGTATTACATAGGTCCAACAAATTTCGAACACTTTTGAATACAATACGACTCGCTAAAATCCACCTAATTAGTGACATGAAAAGTAAATCATAGCTAAAGGACTATAAAATCTGTGATTACTTTCTTCTCAAAAAAAGAAGTGCTAATATAAATGGATTGTGAAAGTTTCAATTCAAAGCACAATTTTACCCGGAAGTTATTTAACGAAACTTATAATAATATAATTGCCATAAGTTTATCATTTCTTAAAAGCAGCCAGTAATTGAAAGCATTGATTACAATTATTAGTAAGACGTCTTTTCTTTTAGCTTTAATATTGCTTTGAAATTTAAAAAAAAAACCTAGGCTTCCTTTTAATATCTATACTAAATTACAAAGAATGCATTAAGTGTGTACTCGTATTTGATAAAATTTTTTGAAAATTATAAAAATAAATTCTATTGACGTAGTGGTTAGAATTTTTATTAATCTCATTATTTAGTAATTGTATATTTCGTAATTGTATATTCTTTTTGAGTGCTTTATCATTCGAAATTTATATTTAATTCCTCAATCTAAATAACTCATATTTTCTAATATTCAAAATAAAATTAAACTTATACAATACATTAAAACTACCAAACCAAAATTAAACTTGCAAAACTTAATACATTCTTCTCGTATCACAATTGTTAGTATTAAAATATCAAAATTCTAAAGAAAATATCTATGCCTGCATTAAATATTTTTCTGTCTCTTTTTAAATAATTTTTTATCTCTTTTTTTTTTTATATAATTTCTTTTGAAAAAATTTAATTTAAAATTAATTTTTTTATCAAAAAATATACAAATATATATATTAAATGTGGTTTATAAGCTTATGACAGTTTGAAAACTTTTTTTAAAATTTATTTTTTTAAAAATTTTATTTTCTTATAATTTGAGTTTTTTGCTATGTTTTGACCAACCGCTAATATGGAATATAAGAAGCGTTGAGTATTGTTTTCGCACTATAAATTGGACCCTGAGATTTTTGCATGTACTATGCATTCTTCCGATGTGCAGAAATCCATAAAACATTTTTTTTTTATGATGGTTGCCTGCGTGTAAATATGTACTTACGCGTAGCCTAAATGGGTATGCGGAACGTTTTGAAATTTTATATAAAAGATTTAATGTCTTGAATTGATAAGCGTTTAGAGAAAATCTGGTAATTGCAAGGGGAAGTCTAAAGGCTAATTTTTAGATTTCTTGCAAATATTTCCTAAAACAAAACTAGGACAAAAACACTTATTGCATAAAATTTGTTACGCACCTTTGCTATATAAAGTCTTTTGATCCGACGAACTTTAGTGTTCTTTATTTAAATTTTAAAAAAAATTTATGGCTTAAATTCTAAGTCTAAATTTAATATGTACATATTTTTACATTATTTGAATGTATAAAAATTTTTAGACTTGCTCTGATGATGACGCATTGCAAAATTGAAACAGGCAAAAAAATAACACATTATAATTTTCCTGTAAGAGCGGTTGGTTCTGTGGTGGACACAGTATATTTATTTTCCTTTAATAAAATATAATTTTTCCTGACTATAAAAGAAAAACTAAGTTTTCCTGCGTTCTTGGAATTTATTTCTTTTTGTTTTTTATTTTTATATTTTCAAATGAATCCAAAATGACCACAGCTGGCCAACTAATGATAAAAAAAGTTTTTGTGTTGTTGTTGTTGTAAAACTGTGGTGGATTAAAGATTGCGGAAAAAGGAAAATGCAATCAAAATCAAATTAGAGACTGGACTAAAATATAATATCCATTGACATTTTTTTTGTGTTCTGTGCATATTTTCATTTAAATATATATATGTATATATATATATATATATATATATATATATATATATATATACCTAGTTATAAATATATATTAACATTATACAACAAAATTTAATAATTCAAGGCTTCTGTTAGTTCCCCTTTATATCGTTCATTCACTCGTTGCTAATATAAAAGAAAAGAAACAATAACTCATATAATTACCCAAGTGAAATTAATTGGTATATATAATGTATATATAACAATATGTTCATAATAAATATATGTAAGTATATAATATTATAGACATATTAAGTATATATATATATAATGTACATTCTTTGTATAAACATTTATAATTGTTGATATTTAATATGGCATCTTGATTTGTTGTTGTTTTTGTTGTTATATTTGTAATAAATACAGGGTGTTCGAATAATCATGATTATATTGTATCTATGTCAGTGAATTGGAACTAAAATTATTTATAATAAAAGAAAAACATAGAAAACAAAACCTATTACGTATACCTAATATACGAGTATATATATATATACATGGCTATTAGATATTTATAGGCATGTGATACAAATACATACATTAAGTATCTATAGATATAAAAATGCACACATTATATGTTATTAGAAATCATAAAAATTATTATTAATGATGTATTGTTTTACTTCTACAATGAGTGTCTTAAGTAAACATACACAGATTAATAATAATTCATTAATTCCAATGTTACTTCAAATTAAATGTGAAAAACATTTTTTGATTTTAGATTTAAAATTATTAATTATGTCACTAATTTGAACAAAATGGCGAGTAGTGGCTGAGTCGACTTTAAAAACCCGACTTTTTTTACTTTTATCGGGAATCGAACCAGGGTCTTTCGAATGAATGGTCAGCACTCTAACCATTGTGCCACCCAGCTGTTTTGATAATGACTTACAACTTCCCTGTCAACTAGGACTTCGATTATGGGTTTAGCTACGCACTAACTTTAGTTTAATTTTGACTAACGGTCAACTGCATTTTATATTTGCAGATACCTATTGCATGTATTTCATTGACTCTCAGTGTATGTGGAATCATCTATAAAATATGTATTTGTATCGGAATGAATTGATCATCTATTCTCATGGGAAAACTCTTTTTCTTGGTTGTTTTTCATTATATTTCTTTTGAAATTTTCCCTTGTTTTAATTTTTTATTTGGTTTTTTTTTTTTATTGTGTTAAAGGTTTTCTCTTTCTTCTTTTTCCGAAAAAAAAAAAAATATTTTTTTCCGATTTTATTTTTAGGAGAAAAAAAAAATGTTCATGTGAATTCTTGACAATTATATGTAGAAGGATATGTATGAATGTACGTTTGTAAGTTTGTAATTGGATATGTGGTAAAGAATTCAAAAGAATGGAACACATAAAAAATGTTTAATTTTATTTGTAAGTATATGTACAGTTATGTTCGAATAATTTTCGAATTTTATTCGATAGATGAAATATTCGATGAAATATCTATAGGCAAAAAAATGTGTTTCTTTTGAAAACTTTGACTTTGAAAGTAAAAATAAAAGAATTTGTAAAAAAAATCAGATCCTATAAAGTTAAAAAATTAAAAAACCCTAAAAATAGATAGAAAAAGGACAAATTAAAAGGATTGAAAATTGAAAAATTTTTTTAATTGAAATAGTTTAGAGAGAATTTTTTTTTTTTTGCTACTTTCGAAACTATTTCAATTATTAAATTCAATAAAAAAAAAATTTATTATGATGAAATTTAATATTTTCTAATATTTTTAAAAAAGTTTTAGAAAAATTATTTATACTTTTCTTATAAAGCATACCTTCCATTTTGAAAGTATCTAAAAATAATACCAAAAATATCCTTTAATTGATAATAAAAGTTTTTTAAATTTAGTAAAATTTCATTTTATTGAAATTTTAATCGTAAGTTTTAATTTAAAGAATTTGAAATTGTGCTAAGAATGTTTATTGAATGGAGTTCTCCTGGTCACTTTCATGATTTAAATATTGAGCCATAAGTTACTGGGAGATTATTACTCTAATGAGTGAGTTATAAGTTCCTCAGGAGACATGCATACACGAATTCTTAATTATACGTTGGGAAAAGAGTGAACTTTGATTTTGTATCTAATTTCGAATATAAAATCTTGCATAGGCAGATATATAAGTACCAGACCTGGAGAATACTGAATAAAATGGTACTTTAGTACAGTTGTAAGTACCATTTCTTGATACGCACTACTTTGTCGAACACTAATGTAACTTAGACTTTGTTATTTACAAAATTTAAGTATATGATTATAAAAGACTAAAGTATAAATACTTGTAATTCCCATAAAGTAATTTAATTTTAAGTCTAATTACTTTTGTATTTATATTTTTATACAAAAGTATTTACGAGTAATTAAGTACCAAGGAATACTTAATTATCAAGATTTTTTAGGATATTTTTTTTTTAAATATCGAAGTATTTTGCAAATATTTTCATTCAAAATGTCCAATACTCCTGAAATGTATATTATCGAAATCTAAATAATGCTTTTACTTGACAAAGTAATGAATGTCTGGTAATGGTAATGATAATTGTAGTGACACTTGAAATATGCGGGTCTGACAAATACTTATTGTTTTAAATCTATTATTTTATTTACATATTTCAGCTTTGTTTGTTTGTGGGGAATTTTATCTCATTTTTTAGGGGACTTTTAAAACATTTTTCAAGTTTTTAATACTTGGGTTACTTTTGATTTCCGCACCCTCGTCATATCTCCTTTTCAACTGTGATCAACGAAAAATAGTTCGCCGATTTCCTTAGTACCTACTTGTTCCTGCACTTTGTTTAAAATCAATATAAATCATTTTGCTCTACAATTCCAACAAATTTCATTCCAAATATTTAACTCTTATTGATTTCAACAAATATGATTAATAAAGATTATAAACTTTTCCATTTTATTGAATGAAATTTAATTATTCGACAGAATCTTTTAACAAAATAATAAATTTTATTAATTGAAAATATTTTCCGAACCTTTCAAATGCCTTTTTTCGATCCTTTGCTTTAAAGTTTAAAAGTTTTCCTGCTTTTAATTCAAAATTAAGGCTAATTTTTTTTTATTAATTTTAAAGGTCCTTTCTGCAATTAAGGACAAAAACATTGGCTAATTATATTATCATGCATTTTAAAGAAAAACGTTTTTTATTTAATATAATAAAATATTCTTTTTTATTTTCCTGCCTCTAAAAGGAATCGTCCTTTATTTTGGGTGACTATTGTATTGCATTTAATAATAAAAAGAAGGATATTAACGGTAATTTAATTATTTTATAATGAGAGGCGTAAAAAAAATTTTTCAAGGTTAATCAAATTTTTAAAGAGAAGCTAAGAGAAAATTTTTCTAAAGTTTTTTATTGGCAAAGTCATCAAAAATTTAACAGTCAATGCTGCTTTGAATTTATAGGAAATAAAAAAATATATTTTTTAAAGGATAATACGATTTTTAAAAGTTTTCACTTCTCCTTCTCTATAAAAATTTTTTTATATCCTTTTTTAGTCCTTTTTTAACTTTAAAACAAAAAAGCAAATGGATATAAAATTATTATTGCTATTATTGTTTTAAAAATTTTTTATATTCGACATTCGAAATTCGGAAAGTTATTTCGAAAAACCAAATGGCATGAAATAATATCGAATTATATATTAAGACAATTGAAGGTCTCTGATACATTTTGTGAGTCTTAATATAAAATAAATTTTTTCTAATTATGAAGGTGTTTTTGAATCATGTTAAGCAACTGAGTCCTTAGGCTTAAGGATTAGGAGATTTATGCCAAATTTTTTTTTTACAGCGAAGCATAGATTTTTATAATTTAAAGCTTCGAAACCAAAATATGTGCAATTTAATTTTAAAAATATCGGTTGATTTTTCAAATTTTGAGCCTCTTAGGTATAGTTGATTAGACAGGATTACAAATAGGTCCTTGAACAATTGGATGTTACAAACTGATACGATCTCGTATAATTTTTTGCTCCTTATAATTTATAAAAAAAAAAAATTATAAAAACTTTTCATTAGAATTTTTATTTCTTTACTTTTAAAGTTAACAAACTCAACCCCCACCCTCATTCTCGAATTTATTTATTCATTTTTCTTTTTTACTTTTTGAGAGTTTAATACTAAAGTTTTCTTTTTAATGTCAAAATCCCTAAAAAACAAAAAAAAAACACTATGTAGGATTACTAAAAGCATTCATATGTGTACATATATGTATTAAAGTAAACTGTATAATTTAGTGTATCTATTGTATAAATATGACACTACATATTGAATTTAAGTAGAAATCTTTAATAAAAAGACATATGATATGTATATACATATATATATATATATGTATACATATATATGAGCCTTTTAAAAAACTTTGAGTAAAAAATCAACTTTTAGTCCACAGTACAAGAGGGTGCGAACATATCAATTGTGTGGGAAGAATAAGGCTTAACAAAACTTTATCTGGATTTTTTTTATTTTGTTAGTCTCTGAATTTTAGTGGGCTACTTTTCAAACCTTTATTTAATACTTAAAAATGAAAAGTCAACGTTTTTTTTTTTTGGTTTTGTTTTAGTTTTTTTTTTTAATTCTGAAAGTCTAAAAAGATTTTATAAAAACTTTTTACGTATATAATAAATATATATATATATTTAGTTTTTTACTTATATAGTATTCAATAGGGCTAATGAGTACAATGTTCGATAAAATGTTTTGCATTTTTGTGATTCTTTTATTCCAGGTGAGGTGGAAGACGCCAAAAGTCAAGTAGAGTAGCTGCATGGAATCCCTCTTGCTTGTATAAAGCAAACCACACCCCATCCTTCAATACCTAATTGTAGAATTGGGAATTGAAGAATTGGTTTAGGGAGAAAGGGTAAATAAAGGAAGGAGCAAAGAAGTTAAAAAGAAGTTTGAAGAATGAAGGTTGAAAACTGTGAGCTATGTAGGATTATAACTAAAACACAATTTTCCTTGGTTGCAACAAAGTACGAAATTCTTTGAAAATTGAAAATCTTTAAATAAGGCTTGGGTTTTTTAACATTAAAATTTATTTTTGGAAAAACCACACGTCCCAATCTTTTAATAGGACATTTATGTCCTTGAATACAGCTTATTACCGTATGACTTCCCACAAAATGTAAAAGAACTCGTTTATTTCATTTTGTTCAATACAATTATCAAACATACACGTATATGCATTTGTATATAGAATTCCTGTATTCACTTCATAAAATAAAAAATTATTTTAATAAAAGAATAAACAAAAAACAAAGGAAAATTGGAAAATGAAAAGCTCTCTAATGATACACTTTATTGCTTATTTTCATTCCATTTCATTCACTCTGGTTATTTTTCTCTCGTTTTTTTTTAACTTTTTTTCTTTTTTTATTTCTGGACAAACAGGATTAAAACAAGGTGGGATAAAATAAATGTATATATATATATAAGTATATGTGTGAAAATTAAAGAATTTATTTTTTTTCCTGTGGTTTTTCATTATTGACGTATTATGTACATTAACATTACAGACATTCATACGTATGTAACTATATAAGAAGGTAGAAAAATTGAAACCTTCATTTAAAATGTAATCATAATGGAAAGGGTATAAGTACTATTATATGTGTTAAATAAGTACTATTAAAAATGGGGGTAGGAGGTGAAATCCTGTAACATACTATAAAGGATATTAGGTGACAGTCGATACAATATTTTTAAAGAATTGCTTGAAAAGTATTTAAGAATCAGAACAAACAGAAAAATTAACTAAAATTAAAGTATTTTCATTCAGGATTTATTAAAGGGACAATATAACGGTAATAAACACATAACAAGATTCAAGCAACTGAAAAGAAAATTTAATAAGATTGTTTTTGCTTTAGTTTTTGTTTTTACATTAGAAAAGAAAATAAAAGAAAACTTATTTTTTTAAATCACTTTAATGGAAAAACAAAAACTTTACACGTGTCGTATGGAATTTTCTTAGGTATCTGTAAGATTGTGAAAATTTTGAAACAAAAATCTATAGACAAAACATAAACTCGTTAAATTATAAATGAAAAATTAAAAATTAAAAAAAATTTCCAATAATTATCTTTTCCTTGTTATTCAATTTATTTTATATTGAATCCTATTAAAACTTATCACCCAACCTTCGTATTTTTGTATTATTATGAATTGATTTTTTGAAGGATTAATACATTTTCTTTTTTTATTCCTATACAATTTTCCTTGTTTTTTTAAATAATAAAATTTTGAAAAGTTTTCCCTGATTTTCTTTCTCAACATTCTCGGAGTTTTTCCTCTTTGAGGGGGATGTGTACAATAAGTAAGTTAAAAAAAAATTAAATTTTTTTTATATAGATTTTAATTTTTGCGACCACAGAATTTTTAATGTAAAAAAAAAAATGTAAACATTCATACAAACATGAGTTGTAGTTTATTGAAAGAAAATCAAAACAGAAGAGGAAAAATTTTATTTTAGGATGGGATTTAATAAAAAAAAAAGAAAAAAATCAGAATTTTTTTTTTGAAGGTATAGTTGGCCTAATTTTATATTTGTTTTTTTGGCCAAAAAAAAAAGAATAAAGAAAATGTACGGAAAAAGTTTTTAAATTAAGATATTGTGCACGTCATCATATTCGTTTATTTTTCTTAATATAGGTATTATATATGGGTATATATAAAATTTTTCCTGAGTTATATCAAAAGTCCTAAAATCAAAAGTTAAAATTAAAAAAATATAAAAGTTTAAGAAAATAAAAAAATTAAAAAGTTAAAGAAAAACTTTAAAATTTTTTAAAAAATTGGAAAATTCTGAAAGGAAATTATATAAACTCATTAAATAAATTAAATGGTTGATAAAGTAAATTTTTAACGATTGATTTTGTATTCTGTTTGCAATCAATGCTTTAGAGTTGGTACTCGTACCTTCTAATTTGATTTATATCTTCAGCAATTTGTCTTTTATCCAGTATACCTAGGTCTGGTAACACAATTTCCAATTTTCAATACATTCTTTTGCATCTACTTTCAAAATATTCATAATCATGGTTACATATTAATTTTCCAATATTAAATAGAAAAGTCTTTTTTTCCATGAACATTCAGAAAAACATAAAAAAAAAATTAAAACAAAACATTTCCATTTTAAAAAAAGACATAAATAAAACATAAATTTATTCATTTGTCGCATACAAGTTCTTTTTTTTTTAATTTTCCTGTTTTTTTTTTTCTATGAACAAAAATTGGGCGGAATGAAAACTTGTTGAAAATTTGTTCAAAGCTCCTTTTTATATTTCCATTATTATTCCTATTACTTCTATCGTTTTAATTTCATTTTTTTACTTCCATATAGTTTTGTGATCTTTAAAGTGTTGAACTCATTTTCTCACATAATTTTAATAATTTAATAAAAAAAAGAATAAAGTGAAAAATTAAAACAAATGGAAATAAAATATGTTACATATCAAAGTTATTTTTTGTAGTTTCGATTTGTTTGGATTTAGAGTTCGTCCTTGATTTTTTATACTTTAGTATTTTCTTTTTAAAATTATTTTTAAAAAAGGCTCATTTTGTTTATATGTCAATTATTTGTTTGGCATGCTCATAAATTAGCTTTATTATACCAAATTTTATCATAATTACATAACACTAAAGCACTTAATTAAAAAAATATACATTTAACATGGTATTTAATAAAATTGCATAGTTAAAGGCGCAACGTTAAAAACCATCTTAAAATGCAGTTTGAGTGTCAATTCCAACATGGTTTGAATGTAAATTTCAAATCATCGTTCTTGAAATGATTTAAAATATTTTTTAAAGTACCGTTAATTCGGTTAACGGTTTTATTTATTTATATTACTTCTTGTTTTGTCCCATTCTAAAAGAAAAATGTATAAAAAAAGGAATGAAAAACAATTGGAAAAAAATTGAGTTAATTTTTTTGACGACTTAAATCCTTTTGCTGATTTTTGGTCAAATTTGATTTCCGTTGTTATTTTAATGCAAAAGTGTTTGGGAAAAACCCTGGAAAAATCTCAGCATTTTATTTTAAATTAAAAAAAAAAAATATTTTGTTACAAATTTGTCCAGTAGGAAATGAATTTCAGAAATAATGAAAAATTGTAAAGGCTTCTGTGTTATGATTTTTTTTGTGAGGTAATTTAAGAGTGCAAGACCCTAAAAATGGATTTTTAATAAATACCTGAAAAATTTAAATTAAGTCTATTTAAAAATGATTAAATGTATTTATAAGAAGTTTTTATTAAATTCTTTTCTTACAAAGAATAATGTAAATCGAATTTTCAAAAATTGCACTTATAGATTCTTAGATCAATAAAATAATTTGAAACCTTTTAATGAAGTCATTTTGATTTTGAAGATTTTCTTTTAAACTATTTTAGTAATGGTTTTTGTATAAGCTGATTTGGAAACTAATTTTGAATAACTGCGTCTCTAAAGATGTATTCATCCCGCTCAAATTTTGCATATATGTACCGCACATTCTTGAAAGTCGATAAAATGCTGCAAATTAATTAATTAAATTTAATTTAATTAGAGTAGAATTAGTAATCTAACGAATAATACAAATTTTCTTAAAATATATTCCATATTCTCCTATATATATCTACTTTGTTTTAAGTAATTTCTTAATTATTTTAAGATTCTTTTAGATCATTAACTTTATCTCATCATTCAAAACACAAAAATAATGAAATAAAATAAACTAAATTAACCTACATAAATTTTCCCTATTGAATTTAGAAAAAAAAAAATTAAAATTTTATTTCTATGAAAATTAATACTATATAAGTAGAATATTACAAGAAAATTGTATATTATATGAAAATGAAATCACAAACTGTTTTAATTTAAATTAAATACAAAAATAGAAAAAAACGAGGAAGAGTGTAGTAGAGTAGACTGTGTCAACTCTAGGATACCCGTATGACCTAACATATACATTATATCATCCGGTTAATTACTTTTGGCAAAATTTCAAACATTCAGCTTTATTAGGTGTAGAGAAATGCTCATATAAAAGAAGGAGTTGTATGGCAGCTACTCGAACCCTTTGCAGTAGACCAACCAAATTTTGCAGTAACTTTGGCCATTACACTAAACTATTTTTGGCAAAATTTCAGACACCCAGCTTCATTTGGTGTAGTGTAATCTTCATATAAAAGAAGGAGTTGTATGGCAGCTACTCGAACCCTCAGCAGTAGACCAACTAAATTTTGCAGTAACTTTGGCCATTACACTAAACTATTTTTTGCAAAATTTCAGACACCCAGCTTCATTAGGTGTAGTGTAAAGCTTATATAAAAGAAGGAGTTGTATGGCAGCTACTCGAACCCTCTGCAGTAGACCAACCAAATTTTGCAGTAACTTTGGCCATTATACTAAACTACTTTTGGCAAAATTTCAGACACGCAGCTTCCATAGGTATAGAGTAATGCTCATATAAAATTAGAAGTTGTATGGCAGGTACTCGAACCCGTGGACCAAAATGGCTGAATTTAAGACTCGATTCCGTTTTTTGCATAAAAACGAATTTGTGAAAATTTCATAATCCTAGCTCCTTTACTTTTTGAGTTATCGTGATGACGGACGGACAGACGGACGGACGGACGGACGGACGGACATACATACATAGCTAAATCGATTTATTTTTCGATTCTGATCCGATCCATACACTTGAGTCTATATCTACCCCCCCCTCCTTCTCTGCGTCACAAACGTAATGGCAAATTTATTATACCCTTGGACTATATAGTCATACGGGTATAAAAAGATTGTATATATAATTGTAGAAAATAATTTTAAAACTAAAAAATTAATTCAATTAAAACAATTTTCATTTACAAACTAGATATATATGTATATATATATTATATATACATATATTACACTATTTGAATATATTAAAATTACAAGATACATAATATAATTAAAGTATAAAAATAAATAATTGAATATATATACGAATAAAACTAATGATACACCACAGGAACTAATTAGAATCCTTGAATTTATGTATACATTTATTTAGTTATTTTTGTATATGTATGAATGATATATATGTATATATATATACAATATAATATAATAGCAAATATTTATTTCTATACCATACTGTTCACACAATTTATGACTAACTGTATTTGTATATTTTTGAGTTAAAAAAGGACTAAAGTATTTATAGGATGCAAAAATAATATTTTAGATTTTTATTTTGAAATTTTTCCCTAATATAATTTTTTTTTTTTTTTGTATAAAATCCTAGTTTTAGTTGAATTTTGTTTTGTTTGTCAAAATAACTTTAAGTTTTATTTTATTATATTTATTTTTGTTTTTGTTTTTTTTTATTATGAAATCCAACAAGATACAATTTAAAGAATAAATTTTTATTTAGCAGAAGTCCCAAATTCTTTAATCTGAAAAACAGTAAAATTAAGTGAATTTTTAATTTTTTTTGTACATTTTATTGTTTTATCTTAAGATATTTTTTTAATTTTTAGGGGAGGTAATAATCTTGGAAATTCAGTGAAATATTCTGGATCTAATTTTAAGATGAGATATAATTTATCCGGACCAGAATAATTAATTTTTAAAACCCACCTACCACTAATACTATTACGATTTGGAATTCAATAGATTTTAAAAAAAAAATTAGAATACTTGGGGGGTCGAAAATCCCAATAAATACTTTAAAAATTTAATTAATCAAATATAAAATTAATTGGGCTCCCAAAAAATGGCGTTCCAAAACATGGATTCATCCACACATAGTTTCATTTCATTGTTGGAAAAATTCAATAGGTGGACGTTTCCATGCTTTTTTGCAATTAGTCAATTAGACACTAATTTCGTTGAACTACTAAAACTTAACGGGAATCAAAATTACTTTCAATTAGAAATAACTCCACATCCTTTTAATTTTAATTAGACACCTTCAGAATTTTCCTTTCCAAAAAGATTCTGTCAGAATTAAACAAAAAAAAAAACAAAAAAAAAAACAAAAAATAGAATTTCTTAAATAATTTGAAAATTATTTTAAATTATAAGGCCATAAATCTATGAAAAGAATATCAAAATGTTTTTATATAATTTGATTAAATTTAATTTGATTATTCTTCTGTTTTTTTTTTTGTTTTTGAAAAAAAAAACTTTAGACCTTGAGTTGTACCTTATGGATACAAAAAATTCTCCTAAGATGTACATTAAAATATAAAGTGATTTTTTTTTTTAATGTAGAAAATTACCATACAACCAACACTTCGTCAAGAACAATGAATCAAAATTTTAACCCCTAAAGAAAATTGTTTAAGAATCCCATACTATGGTTTTTCTATTAATAAGAATAAACTGATGAAGTACAGTGCCATTCAAAGTGTCACTCGTTTAGTAATATTTTTTTTTTCATTGTATTTTTAAACTAATTTTTTTTAGCTCAAATATGTGATAGTATTAGTGGTAGTACTAAAGGAAAATTGAATTTTGATGAAAATTTCTCCACTTATATCCTATTCGTAACTTGTTGTTATCATTGTATTTCGTCCTGTATTTTTGTATTCTCTGTAAAAACGTAGAATTTGTCATTTTTCATTTTATTTTTGTCCTAACCTTGGCATTTTATTTCAAATTGTCTATTCTTTTGCGCGTTTTATTTCTTTAATTTCCCGCTATAGCAACAGAAGTAACGTGTTGTGTGACTTTTTCTGAAGAAAAATATAAAAGACGATGGAAATTCTTTAAATAAAATTAAATTTTTTAAGATTTTGATAAATTATACTGAAATAATTTGACTTAAATATTTATTTTTAATATAATAATTATTTCGTATTTGTATCTAATGTTTTTTTTTTTTTTATTTTCAGGTAAGTTTAATACCTGCGAGATGACCTTTTGATTGAATTAAGAAGTACAAAGCAGAAATAAATTAAAATACATATATAATATTAAAACAAAAGATTTTTTTTTAAGAAATATTTGAAGGTTGATATTCTGTTGGATATATTGTGGTTTGAATAGAGTTTTGCATTTGTTTTGTGTTCATGTTTTATTCAAAATATACAATATTTGTATTTGATTTATACTTATATACAGAATGAATTCTAGGGTAATGTTGATTCAAGGATATAGGCAAAAGAATGGAATTGAAACTATGTTTAAAACAGCTGGGGTGAATTTTTGAATAATAAAACAATATAAAATTTTAAGAGTTTTAATTAAATTATGTTAATTTAAGGAATAAATGAGATAAAATGCCATAAAATTGAATATGTCATCACATATTTTAATAAATTTTTTTGAAAATTTTTAATCTTAAGATTCCTTAACCTATTCGTACCAATTAGGCTCATGTACCTTGTTTTCCTCAAATATTTAATTTTATTTTAATAAGATATTTGAATCTTATTATTTACATTAATTAACATTTAATTTCTATTTATATATTCCATACATGCATAAAAAAATTCCATACGTGCATTGTCAAACAATAAAAATATTGCATATCCGTAAGGGCAAATGATAATTTTTTTTTTTCGAGGATTTTGCAAAAAATACATTTTTGTACATATTTTAAGAATATTATTCACCTTGTGCTTATATTATTCTTATGAACCTGTTGAAATAAAATCATGTGGATTTTTTACATATTTAAGTATTAAATTAAATTTTAATTTTAAAATAACCTTGCCAGATATGAATTGTATGTTCACAGTTCATTATTACACAAAAGAGGTCATTGTAATCTATACGTAGGTATATGCTAAAATATTTTTAAATACTTTTTGTTTTAAATCCCAATTGCATATAAAAGTAATTTTTCACTAAAGGGATTTGTTTTTACATGGAAAAACAGTGATAGAAATCCTGTTCACAAAAAAAGTTACTCACACATTTCAAATAAATTCAAATGAATAACAATTGCCCTGTATCTTAAGTGTTGAAAAATATTAAATTCGCCTCCAATAAATTAGTTAAAACGCCGTTAATAAAATTTTGAAGAATTTTCCGATCTTTGCCGGATAAGATTTACGAAGAAATTCTTTAGAAATTTTTAAATCACTCTGTAAATTTTTTTCATTTTAGATAAACTACATTTTATTTTTTTTACAAATTAAATTTCCTAGTATCTTGTGTCCAGGATTATAATGACAGGTCCTATAATATACAACATAACGAATGAAAAATTATATATATATATCCTGATAAGTATTTTGTATATTTTTTTTTTTTTTTTTTGGTTAATATATTTTCTCTCTTTCTTTCTCAGATCATCTTTTATACTTAGTATTATTATATTCATTTTTTTTTTTAATAACTTGGATACCTAGGATATCATGGATAATTTTATATTTTGATTTTCCTTTTGTTTTTTTCTTGTTCTTTTGGGTTTTTTTTATATGCCATTCAAAAACAAAAAAAACAAAAAGATAATGATTTCACATCAATTATATCTGACTTCGAAGTAGAACACCTGTCGACAATGAAATATATATGTATATGTATTCATAATTCTACGCAAAAATACATATTTTTTGTTAAATACACGCATAGACAAATATGTATATAATAATATATGCAAATATATATATAATATATATATGAAGAGTGCAGGCAAATAACAATCAACGTCACTTTTTTTAGAAATTGAGAAAATTCAATTAACATTTTCAAAGACTTCTTGCGTATAAAAATGTTCTGAAAGTGTCTGTAAACAAGCTTCATAATTAATGTTTATCCTATTCTTAAAGAAATACAATACAAAAAAATTAAAATAATTTAATATTTTCTTATTTTATTTACAAAAAAAAAAACTTAGTTTCAAAAAAATTCAGTTTTGTACGAAAAAACAATCAAATATTAAAAATTTAGGAAAAAATAATCAAACAAAAAATAATTTAATAAAAAATAAAAACATAAATAGTTCAAATTAAGTAATTCATTAAGTTTAAATTTTTATAACGTTAAAACGTATGGATTTGCTTAATTATTATCGTCTGTGTCCGAAACTTGATTCGAATGCGGCAGTGCTTCAAAAAACCGCTGCGCTTCGTCTCTGCAAAATTCTTTAAGTACCATTAAATCATTATGTTTTCCAGATGAAAGTGGAATTAGGCTATTGTAAGAAGGCTTTAAATTTTGTGAACTGTTACCAGTATTTTTATATCTGATTATGTACGAATTCCATGGGCCGTTATATGTGTTTCTTAATTGGAGTGTCCGACTGTGTAGTTATGTAGATTTCAGAAATTGGCCTCGTTGCAAATGGAGATTTTTTTTTATAATGATTATTTTCCAAATAACTGCCCCAGTTTTTGAAAATATCTTGTTTACTTTTAATAATGACAAAGGGCGAGGGTTTGACCCGTGAAGATTCAACATGATCGTCGTCCATTCGTCCATTCATCAGGCAATTCTATTTTAAGATTTTGTTTTATTAATCCCATATTTTTATCACATTCCATGTAACTATGGCCTCGAACGGGAAATGTTATTTTAAATTCCCGTTAGAACATTTTTATTTGTAATAGTCAAGTCAAGTAAATAAAAACAATTCAAAATTTGCCATATTAAAAAGAAACTGACATTGATTGTTTTTTCCATTAAAACTGTGACATTGATTGTTCTTTCCCTGTACAGGAAATTTTGAACAGGCTAAAACTTTTATCTCGTTTGGTTTTACATTATTTATTGTTGATAGAACGAAAGATCTCATTTTTGCCTTTCCAATGATACCCATATTGCATTTTCGAAAAAAATTGACATTGATTGTTATTTGCCTGCACTCTTCATATATATTATTAATATGAATATAAAAGAAAAGTAAAAATATAAAAAATATGATTATCATAATGAGTGAACAGGGGCATACATATATTATACTAATGGATGACAACATGTCCCAGGTTCATAAGTCGCCTAATACAAAAAATATAAAAACAGTATGGAGTCTGGAAACCTAAGAGTTCATATTTTTATATATTTTTTTTAAAAATATGTAAAATAGGTACAGGGTGCTCATAGAACTATAAGTAGTAATTGAAACATAAAATACATAACTGTTTTTTTTATTTTTTAAATTATTAAGGATTAAAAATTTTATTAAAAATTTGCATTGCATAATTTTAGGATACAAAAATATTCCATAATTTTAGAATATTTTGAAATGTATTAGACAAGAAAACAATTTGAGTTGTTGCAGATGATGTTTTGTACATTGGCGATTATACCAAATTTCGCTGACATTAAAATCTATTGGGAAGTTTATATACGAGCAAACTCCATATATAGGTCTTAATTCTAAAGTTGAATTCATTTTTAATGTGTAGATGTTATTCTTATTTTTTGTCTACTTAAATGGCAACTCTTGTGTTATCCTTGATTAAATCCTTATAATATCCGCACATATGAAAAGCACTAATACCACTAGAGACAAAGAAAATCCTTTCCTACAGACAATTTACTTTCGTGCAATCAATTTAAAAACAAAAATTTTCCATTATATTAATATTAATAAAATTTTGAAGGCGTGTCCTTCTTTGCTTAAATAGAATGTACAGTTATATAACTATGTTTAGGTTAATCTGTTGTAATATTTTGTATCTACAGTAAAAATAATAATAATAAGTTTTAGTACCGTTTTAAGGGAAAAAGGATAATTGAAATAAAGAATAACAAGGATATCATCTTGATGAATTTGAAAAATTTTTGTTTTTATTTCTTAATTTATGATTATCCTGTTTAATTTGAAAAAATATATTAACTATTTTTTTTTTTTGTTGTTTTTTTTGTGTTTTTTATTGTTTAGAAATACAAATCGGATTATGTTGTAATCTATTTTTAAATGTTTGATTATTATTCATTTTTTATAGAATAAAATTTTAAATGTCTAGTCTTCAGTATTAAAATATTTTAAAAGATTGATTGATTTTTGCTGACAATTAAAGTTTAAAATTATTCTATTACATGCTAAGATCTCAAATAGTGGGTGACTTTCTTTAATTATTTAGATAAAAACGTGTTAGAAAATTCTGTCAGATCAATGTTTAATTTCAGGCAGGATAATGACTGTTTATTAAAAACGGAAACACTTTTTTAATCGTAATATTTAAATAATGCGATTTTGCATTACTATTTAATAAAAATGCATTTGCTAGAAAAATTAAATTAAAAAATTTGATATTATTTAATTTACAATTAAATAATTTATTAACATTTTTGTACAAATTAATAATAATACAAAATTTTAAGTGCCAATTAATATACATATATTTAATTAATTTTTGAATTATTTTTTATTTAAAATAATTATATAGTATTAAATTATAATTAAATTAATATTGTATACGTTTTATGATTAAAATTATAGTTAAATCTACTTTAGCTACATATCAAATATCTGGTTAATTTAATTACCTACATTTTAAAAAAAAATTATTTAAAAATATTAAAAATTGTATATATTTAAACGATTTAAATAGTTATAAAATATGATTCAAAAACTAGGAATTAAAATTGGGAAAATTAAAAAATTATTAACAAACTGATAATTTGAAATTTGTTTTTTCGAATTAGTCGCGAATCAATTCAATCCCAATTTAATCATTAAATTCAACAATTTATTCAAAATATCAGACATTAATAAGGGTTATTTATTATTAAAACTAATTGAAGGATTTAAGAATTTTGTATTTTAGTATATAAAAATTAAAATAATTCAATGGTAGAATATCTTATAAGTGGTGATTAGTGATTCAAGTTCGTCTAAAATTAAATAGTATTAATTAACTCTTTATTTTTTTAATAGTAATTTTTAATTCTTAGTTTTATAGTAGTTTCACAATTTTTAAAAAAATCAAACTTTAACCCCATTTAAAATATTCAAAGTGTTGTCACTATTCAAAAATAAATTAAATTTTCCGAAATAATAAAACTAATAATGAAAGATATAATAATAGCAATTCCAAGTAAAATAATTCAAATTAATTATAATTATATTATTTCAATAAATGTTATTTATTCCTCCTATTTGAAAAAAAAACTTAAATATAAACCAATTTGTTATAAAGAATAAAAAAACCCGGAACTAAAAGTATTCATTTAATTATTTCATTAAATTCTATAATTAAATATAACCAATCATTTTAATTAATCAAAATTAACTCTCAAACTTACAGTATCTATAAATACATGAATTTTTATATATGTGGGTTTTATTTTCATTAATACGGGAGATTTTATATTATATATAAAAGATATACATATATATATATATATATATATTATATAATTTACAAAATTAAATGATAATTTCATTTTGTATTAAAAATTACAGAGAAAAAAAAATAAATATACCAAAAAAAATTTATTTAACATTTTAATTACAAAAATATAAAAAAAAAAAAATATTCAAAAAGTTTCCGTTATCCTTAATCAATTAGTTTTTCATTTTCCACACATTTTCTTTTATTTTTATTTTCAAATTATTTAATTTATATTTTTTATTTTTTTGTATAACAGATATTTACATTATATCTGTTCTTAATATTAAAGAAAACCGTTAATAACTGTTTATTTTAATTTATAATTTATTTCTTACAAAAAAAAAAAAAATAACTGTTAATACCGGACTTGTACGATCGGACAAATGTCACAGGAAATGTACAACAACAATATTAACAAGTAAAATACCCTTGTTTTTCTTTTTGAAAAATTTTACAGATGGTTTACTTCCTGATTTAAAAAATTGTTGTTGTTGTTTTTGTTTTTATTTTGTTTTTTTTTTCATATATTAATAAAAATTAAATTAATTAAATTACAAACTTTGTAAAATAATTCAGTTTTATTTTATTTTTCCACAAAATAAATTGATATTTTTTTTTTTTAAATAAATGAAAATAATTTCTTTTAATGACGTTTTTTTCAAAAAAAAATTGTGTGTAAAATATTTTCAATGTTGCAAAGGTAAAGTAGTTGTTCCGTTGTACTATATGATCATATTAATTGTAAGTTTGAACAATATTTCAGTGATCAATTTACTTCTCAATAAATTCAGATGTTGAAGTTATGGAAAAATTTAATTTTTGTATAAATTTATTGAAATTTTAATAAATTTGTTTAAATAAATTTTCGAAAATGTACTCCGGTCAAATATTTTCCACTGAGTTTCAACTTTCAATTGACACCCTCCAAAGGACACGTCTCTGGAGTAATTCTTAGATTTTTTGCGAATACTTCATTAGACAAAAGTAGTATAAAAAATTTATCTAATAAAATCAATTTGTGTAAGAAATTAAAGTGCCAAAAGGTGGTGTCGGGAGAATCAATTCAACTTGGTTGATTTTGGCATTTTTCAATTCCATTCAACAATTTCCCGGTGTCGGCTAAGTCAATTGAATTAATTTCAATTAATTGAATCAAGTTGTTTCAATTTTGATTTTTTGACAACGGAAATGTCAGTATTATAAAAATAATTTAAACGAAAAATTTTGTTTAGTTTTTAGACGGTTTATTTTGTGCTGCATTATATTTACTACTAATAATTTTTGCACTGAGTTTTTTGTGGTTGCTTCCATTAGATTGATTAATTTTTCTAATTGTTTCCTGTTGCTGAAACATTTTTTCCTGAAAATAATAAATAAAAATTTTCATATTTATATAAATTATTTATCTTTAAATACCTTTCTAAATTACTCATTTTAATTTTTCTTTAAATTTTTAAACACAAACAACGCCAATAACAGAATAAATTTAACAGAATAGATTTAAACACAAACAACGCCAATGCCATAATGTAATGTCAAACACAAAAATGTATTTGAATTTCAAAGTTGACTCAGACGACTTTAAACAACACAAATTGTTTTCCCCGACACCGATAGTTGATTCAAATCGACTTAAGTTGAAAGTCAAAAAAAAATTGATTCTCTCGACACCACCTAAAGACTGAGAAATATTCAATAGAAAATATATTAATAGAAAATTTTCAATTCCACAAACTTTAGTGTTCTAAAAAAATTTTTATAAATATTTTCTAAGTCCAAATGTTATATTTTTTTATAATTATTAATCGTTATATGACTTTAATAAAAATTATCACGTATGTACATAAAAAATTTTTGAATGCAATTTTGACAATGTTGTATCAAATTGTCCTGTTAACTCTGAACACTCCTTTTCAATTTCTAATTAATAAAATTATCATCTGATTACAGTATTTAGATTACTTTAAAACCACTTCCGTAATACACATTGCAATATTTTATTTAATACAGTTATAATAAAGTGCTTCAATTTAAATTTTTAATTTATTTTACATTAATTTTTCAATAATATTTTTTTATTGCTTTTGGTTATATTTGAAACTTTTCTGAATTAAATATGTAACAGAAAAAAAAAGCCAGTTAAAACTGTAAAAAAAAAGGAAAAATATTCTGTAAATGGAAACAAATAAATGTTATACAAAATAAAAAAATTATTATTTAAAATTTACATATTGATTACATATTATTTCTACCTGTAATAAAAAACAACTATTAATCCATTTACTACATTGTATACAAATACATTTACATTAATAAAAAAAAAATAACTGTTTTCAAAAGTAAAAAAAAACAACAAAATAAAAACTGAATAAATTGAAACAAAATTATTGACTTTTTTTTAAATGTAAATTTTTATTTTATTTTATTTTTTTGTGAATACCTGCGGCAACACTATTATTAAAGTTTATTGCATCATTGCATTGCAAACATTTTCTACTTATTAATTATCTTCCATCAATATTACACACAGTTTTACAGTTTTATCATTATTATCTTTTTATTATATTTTAAATTTACTTTGGTCCTTAATTATGCAAAAATTCTCTGGAAAAAAATCCGTTATTCTTTATTTTAATTCCGTTAATTTTTTTTTTTTTATTTTTCATAAATCTTTTATTTTAATTTCAAATGTAAATCTGAAGGTGTATTAATTCCTCATTTAAAATGTTTCTTTTTAAAAAATTATTATTTTCAAAAAATAATTTAATTTTTTTTTTTATTTTTATTTATTATTAAAAAAATATATAAAAAATAAGTAAATAAAAAGTTTTTTAAAATTATAATTAAAAACTTGCATTATTATTTTAAATAATTTGTTTTTTTATTGAAAGAATTTTATATTTTTATTATACCCGTATGACTATATAGTCAAAGGGTATAATAAATTTGCCATTACGTTTGGAGGGGGGTAGATATAGACTTAAACGTTTGGATGTGATCAGAATCGAAAAATAAATCGATTTAGCTATGTATGTCCGTCCGTCTGTCAGTCCGTCACCACGATAACTCAAAAAATAAAGGAGCTAGGATTATGAAATTTTCACAAATTCGTTTTTATGCAAAAACCGGAATCGCTATTTCAATCCAACGTTTTTGGTCCACGGGTTCGAGTACCTGCCATACAACTTCTAATTTTATATGAGCATTACTCTATACCTATGGAAGCTGCGTGTCTGAAATTTTGCCAAAAGTAGTTTAGTGTAATGACCAAAGTTAATGCAAAATTTTGTTGGTCTACTGCAGAGGGTTCAAATGCTGCTATACAACTCCTTCTTTTATATGAGCATTACTCTATACCTATGGAAGCTGCGTGTCTAAAATTTTGCTAAAATTAGTTTAGTGTAATGGCCAAAGTTTCAGCAAAATTTGGTTGGGCTACTGTAGAGGGTTCGAGTAGCTGCCATACAACTCCTTCTTTTATATGAGCGTTATTCTACACCTAATTAAGCTAAATGTTTGAAATTTTGCCAAAAGTAATTAACCGGATGATATAATGTATATGGTACGGTCATGCGGGTATCCTAGAGTTGACACAGTCTACTCTACTACACTCTTCCTCGTTATTTTTATTTTTGAATTGTTAAATTATTGAATTTTTTCAATAATGGATAAATTTTTTCATTGAAATAAAAAATTAAAAGTTTTATTTTAATTTTTTTGTATTTTAAGAGAAAGAAACGGTTATTGAACTCAGGTGATAAATGCCTTAAGTTATATTTAATAACACTTTTATTCCCAAACGTTATATACTTTTGTATACTGCATTTATTAACGGGAAAATGCATTTTATTAATAATCATATGACATTTCAAAAGCACATTTAAGGACATTACAAAAAAAAAATAAATTAATAAAAATTGTATTTATAGTATTTACAATAAAAATTAAGTTATTATTTATTTTTTTTTTTTTCAAATAAAAAAGTATAAAAAATTCGAAATTAATAAAAATTTTATTTTTTAATTAATTTAAATAAATTTTTGTGAATGATGCAATATTCTGTTAAAGATAGTTAAACAAAGGATATATTGGGCTCGAAGTTTGATTTGGATTTACTTGAGACTCAGTGTGATTTTAGAGTTCGTAGTGAAGATTTTCTTTAAAATTTCTTGCCTAGTAAAAATGTGAGTGCGGAAATAACTTTAAGTTGGGGTTTTAAAAAAAAAATTTGAGAAATGGTTCTAGTAATAATATATTTAAACTCCATTCGCTCATATGGTATTTTTTGCATCAACAAGTTTAATTTCTGATAGAAATTGGTTGAAGAACACCGAAAAAGTCTTAAAATTATTAGTTACATAATTTTTTTTAATGAACTTATATACATAAGAGATCTGATCGATAGCTCAGTGGTAAATTGACGGATTTCCAATCGAAAAGTCTAGAGTTTAAACCCTGGTCGAATCATATCTAATAAAACAATATAGTGTGTAGTAAAAGTCCAAATGTCAAATAGGCAAAGGATTTTGATTGTCAGGGAATATTTACTATTGTCTGATACTCTGATACTACAAATATATATAGATAAGATATATTTTAAAAAGGAAGATAAGATGTAAAGAGTTTGAGTTTTTAAAATATAGCAGTCGATGGAATTTTGGAATAACCAGAGTAACACTAGACACTATAGCTTTAAATTTTTTTTTAAGATTTTGCTATATGCAAACATATTATGAACATGAATTTTCATCCATTATACTTAAAAATTTCCCATTATTTAGAAAATAATTATCTCTTAAATCAGAAAAACTTTTAGAAGTTTTTCATAAATCATTTTTTTTTTTCACATTTGGGAAATTGTTTCCAAAATTCCACATCATCATAAATTGCAACTTAATATCCAAAAAAAAAAAACTCCACCAAAAAAATTTTTTAGTCATTTACTGTTAAAAAATTGTCAAAACCAAACAATACACTCTTTATATAAAAATGAGTTATTTTCATTTATTATTATTCTAAAATATTACAATTGGTCACTTGGGAACCGTTTTTTTGTTTTTTTTTTTAAGTAAAAGTGCATCACATCATCCACAAAATAAAAAACAAAATAACTGTAAACTACTTCAAATATGTGATGAAAATATGATGTGTGATTGTAGTGAGTGACCAAAGTGTAGAAAAAATAAAATAAAGTGTGTGATAGCAAATAGTGATGATTTACATATTTTTTATTTTAACACTGAAATATTTTTAATTTTTTTTTTTTTATTTTTTTAGTTTTTGCGGTTGACGAAAACTTATTGTAAAAAAATTTGTTTTTTTGGGAAAGTTAATGAAAGTTGTTATCCTGTTGCTATATACTTTTCTGTTCTTCTATTCAATTGTTTTTTTTTTTTGTATAAAGTTGTTGAATTTATTTTTAGAGTTATGTTTTGAGAATTTGGATATAAATTCAGTTACTGAATAGGATCTGGAATCTGTTTGAGGACAGAATATAGCACTCATAACTTCAGACTTATTTTTTTAGTAAATGGAATTTTAGATGAATTTTAATGAATTTAACAGAATACAAGAATTGAAGGTAAAGGAATGAAAACCGTAGGGTCATAGTCAAAAATGAAAGTTGATCTTGCAGTTGAAATTGTCATCGGAAGGACAAAAATATCCTTATAATAAAAAATAATATGAAGTTTTTTAGGATTTATTTTTTTTTGTTAATTAAAATTTTTAAACTAAAAGTTTTTTTTGGGATTTTTCTGCAATTAAATATATTTTCGAAAAATTTTTCAGTTATTTTCGAAAAAAAGTTTAGTTGGTATGGCAACATGCATTGAGATATTTTTTAATAAGGGTTTTTGATGCAAACTTTGATAATTAATAATTGAAGTCGTTTTTAATAAGAGCCAATACAATTCAAAAGAATTTTTTTTAATTTTGATAGGATTTAAATAATATAAAATTAAAGTTAAGCATTCTACTTAAAAATAAACTTTGGGAATTTGTTGTCTCAGTCCCGATTCTAAATAAATGAATTTGTATTAATTTTGTTACCAAAATCATTTCTTTATATTAAAAAAAAACTTCTATTCCTTAAATCAAACTTAAATCAATTTAAATTAATTCTCATATAAATTTTGTTAGAACATTTATCATAATTCAATAATATTTAATATATGTTCATGGATTTAATATAATCCAATCAATAATTTTTAAATTTGATTGGAATGTTATAAAATTTTATTTTAAAACATATAGTTCTAAAAGAAAAACGGTAATCCTTACTAAAAAACCTATAATAAAAAAATGCATAACTGTATTTGAAAAGGTAGATTGTATGAACACATAAAAAAAAATCTTTAATTCAATTTCAAAGACAATTTCCTTTACAAAATATCTTTACTGTATATGCAATGTAATGTAAATTCAAAAAATATGTAATTCAAATTTCATATTGATTTCCATATAACATTAAGATCTAAAATTTATTCCGGAAAATGTCCTTACTTTTAAATGAAAAAAATCTATTAAATTTTTTTTATTGCTTATAAGGATTTTCACAAAAAATCTGCAGATCCTTATAATTTTTAATATTAAAGCTACTTTTATAAGATACTACGTTAGTAATGAATCTTCAGTTTTTTTTTACTAAATCCTAAGTTTATATTTATTATAATTTATGTTTGAGATTTTATAACAGGCCAGGGCACTTAGTCATTTATAACTAACCAAATAATAATTTTTTGATAAATTATTATTTGATTAGTAATGAATTATATTATTTAATTGATGAAAAATTTTTGATTCAATAAGGCCCAGTTCTTGGTTTGACGTGATATGTGAACCCATGCCCTTCAGTAATAAATTGTAAAGTTAAATTTAGGGCTTCACTAAACAATTGTTTCATATTTTCTAAAACATAATGCACAAAATTAATAAAATACTGAAACACATATTACTAATAGAGTAATAAATATCAAAACCCCCTTTTTGTATTTTTATACAACTACCACTTAAACAAGTTTTCCGATAGATCACATTTGATAAAAATTTTGACTTAAAAAAAAAAAACTATAAGTTATTCCATCAAATGCATAGTTATCGCATATCGAATAAATTATTATCAAAAAAAAAATTTACCATCTGAGAATTGATTTGTTATGCAACACCCCCAAAAAACAGGGAAGATACCTACAACTTCCTGTAACAAATTTTTATAACTTCTGGTAAATGTCTTTTCCATGTAATTTGCATATTTTTTTGTTTTGTTTTTTTTTTATAATGGAACAAAGTTACTCTGGTGCATTTTTTAACTTTACTTTTCTAAAAGTTTTTTTCGTTTTTTACATTGTGACTGACTGATGTTAATAATAAATAATTTTTCTTTATAGTTTTTCTTTTTAGTTTTTCCTTTGTTTCTTTTATGTACTCGTATGTGTATTTGTGTAATAAATAAAAGGAGTAATTTATTCTAATCCTGAATTATTTTCTTATTAGTTTATGGCATCCTTCGGGAGTTTTTCGTGTTTTTTTTACAACAAAAGAGTCATTTATAAAATTGGATATTGACTAATACCAACTGCTTCACTAACCCAACTCCATCTACTTACACTAGTTTAAAGTGATGCAAAATTGAATAAATCTTTATATTGCAATGAAGTAAATAATTCAAAGGCTTAATGATGAATTATTTGTAGTAATTGAGACATTTATTTGAAGTTTGAATAAAATAAAATCCATAAGATACTTTTCAAGAAATATTTAAAAATCTTTGTTTTACCTTTGTGGAACATTTACAAAATTTCTATCTAATAAAAATCTCATATAATATCTTAAAATCAATTGAATATTCAATAATTTTCTATACTCTCGTTTATAGCTTTTCTTTTTACAACAATTCATCTATTTATGAATATTAAAAAAAAGGAATTACTAACGGTAAAAATAAAAAGGATTTTTCTTTTTTTATATCCTGCAGTAGAACATAAAAATTATCTAAGGAATAATCAAAAAATTGTATATCAATATAATCATTTGATATCATATATCCTGTTATTGAAAATCATAACGGGTTTTTTTATATGTCTGTTACAAATATTACTTGTCGGAACACTTCTTTTATTATCATCATATACAACATATACATCAGGTGCATCAGCATCAATATTAGTATCCAAGTATTATATTTATCATCGTCATAAATGTGTGGTAAATTTTCCAATAAATCTATATCTATAAAATACATTTATACAGTTACATAAATATGTATATATTTAGTTAGAAAATTTTTAAACTAAAGCTTATCTTCAGTTTTTCTTTTTGAGAATTTTTCTTAACATTTTCTTCCAAATAAAAAAACAAAAAACTCAGGAAATTGAACAAAAAAAAGGATAATCGTTATACCTGTATTATTTTTTGTAAAAGTTTTCATTTTTTTTTAGATGTACATACATGTAACGTTACTATTCTTAATAATAGTTTTCAAATATCAAGATCAGATAATGGTTATAAATCAGTTATACAGTTATATATGTATCTAACAGATACTTTAAAAAATAAAAATGAAATTTAAGTATGATATTGTGTAGTGTACAGATACCGTTAGCAAATAATAAAAATAATAATTTTATTTAAACTTGCATCTAAAGTTTTATTAGATCCCACTTTTTAAGGTTGATTATGGGGTATTTGGTTTGAATGTTCTTGTAATGAGGATTTCCGATAAATTTTTGTACTTAGAGAAGAATATTGTATTTAAAGATAATAGAAGGATATAGTTAAGTTTCAACTAGTTTTGATGGGGGATAAAAAAAAAATAAAAACAAATTTGATCAAAAGAGGAGATGACGTTAACTGTAATTTAATTGAAAAAAGTTTTTATTTTAAAATTTTGAAAGTTGTGAGACTAACAAATGTTAAAGAGTTGTGGATTTTAAAGTTTTCTTAAATGCTTTTCAATATTAAATTAAATTATAGTGATCAAATGAGGAGAGTGACAAATGCAGTCACCATGCATCTCCTTAATGCTTTGAGTATCCCGGAATTTCCTAATGGAACTATCGGAATTACATCCTCAAAAAAAATTACATGTTTGAATATTTTATAAGAAAATTTTACTTATGAAACTAAATAAACCCCACCAAGTATTGAAAAACAATACACGATGCTAAAACATTTTACACAAATTTAATATCAATTTTCATTAACCTCTTTAATTTTTTTCTTTTACTTTATCGGAAACGTGCAAGAAACAGTGCAAGGACGACATGATAAAAGTGTGCATAAACAAAAAAAAAAAACCAATTTTCATTTTCTTCCTTTCGGTTTTATTATACAGTTATAATTGTATGCAGGTGTATTCATTCTCAATAAGTAATTTTAAACACCTAATAATTAGGTTGTATGCAGTACAATAAAAATTAAAGTTGCACCTGTTGTAAAGACAAAAAAAAAAAACACAACGTTGACAAATTAATTGACAACTTTTCTTTCTTGAGTATCTACATAACGGTAAAAAAAATCATGAATATTAATTTCTTTTCCTCTTGATATTGACTAATGTATCATGAAACGAACTACACACCTTGAGGATATACCGTTATTTTGTCTTCGTTTTTTTTGTAACTTGTGTATCTGTGATGTTTCAATTAAAATTTTTTTTTGATGAGATCGCAAAAAAAAAACAAAAAGTTATAAAGAAAATAATTATAGAAGCTGGGTATTGCTTCAATTACCTGTGCACGGGTATAAAAGTCATTGAAGACAAAATTTATTAAAAGCTTTTTAACCAGATCGGTAAAATTTTATTATTTAAAATTTAAAGTAATTTTTGTATAAAAATTTATATAAAAAAAGAAATTAAATTGGAATATAAAATTTTATTTTTTTTCAAGATGTAAATCTTCATGGTGATACATCATTAAAATGAAGTTAATGAGGCATTCAAATCCCTTAAGTAAAATTTAATAATTTTAAAAGTGTTTCATAAGCTTCATAAATCAGATATATGAATGTATGATATATATATGTCTGATATATTAATTTTGATGCATTGCTCAATTTCTTGGAAGGTCATGCTTGATTTAATATTTTGTATAATATACAAAATGATTTTTTATGACTTTAAGGTTTTTTCAAGGTGCTTTAATTTATAAAATAGGAATTCTTTACTCATTCCTCAAATTCATTTTAAGAATAATAGGTATCCTTGACTATAGATTAGGGTGTTATTTCATACATGGATGGAAATATATAGAAAAGACATGGATAAAGTTTCACGGAGGATTTATCTAAAATATTTATATGCAGTGATACTAGGTTCTACGCGACATTGTGTTGAATAGACAGTTGAAACAGTTTATGTATTGGTTCAAGGACACGGAAGAAGAATATCAAATGGTTTAGGCAGATAAGTTTCAGATACCCTGCTCGATGGGACTTTTGATGTCGTTTATCAAGCTCTTAGGATAAATTAAATTATCTTTTATTTTCTTAAAACTCTGAATATTTTATTAAGTCCCATCAAGGTTTTGTGCCAACTTCTTAATACTTCACTCTTATATTGAGTGAAGTATTAAATATATATCGATCTTTTAAAATATTTTATAATTAAAAAAAACAAACTCATCAAATTGCAGTTGTTTTTTTTTTTTTGTCATTATAATTTTATTAATTAAAATTTATTAATAATTCAGTAGGTATCAATTGCTCTAAGCATTTTTTATTATTTTATTAATTCAAAATTAATTAAAAATCATTCACCCGACATTTCTTTTATTAAAACTTCATTTTTAATATGCATCATTGTGCGTGACATAAATCTATCTACCATTTGATTGATATTTCACCTGTGATAATTTTTTTTTTTTTATTTTTATATACATTTATACATATATTAATATGTACATATATCATGCACGGAATATATATATTTGTTTAAATATAAATTGATTTGCAGATATATAAATAGTTCATATATTTAAAATTGCATTTTGATCCATTCAATTTATTTTTAATATATAAAATAATAACGATACACATTCAAAGTTTTTATTAAATTTTATATCATGAAATTTGAAAAAAAAAAAACAGAAATGTGAAACATGTCGCATGACATAAATAATTATCTTATTAGAAATTAATAAGCATTATATACATAGGTATGTGCATGGATAGGTAGTTTTGCATTTTAAAACTTATTTATTATAAAGGAATGATATATGAAAAAAAAATGTTGATTATTAATGAAAAAACAATAAACAAACGGGAGAGAAAGAGAAAGAAAATAGAGTTGCAACCGTGATAGTCTTTTTTTTCACGATATATTATGAAGAAAATTTTATTGAGAAAAATTGAAGAAAAACCTTATTAAATGCAATAAGTTTTGATGAATTCACTAAAGAAAAAAAGCTTCTTATAATAAATTATACAATATATAACTAATAAAAACTTTAGTAGGACACAATATACAACACATAAGTGCATAACTAATTACAAGTGCATAATTAAGAAAAGAAGACAGAAAAACTGTGTCAAAGTTTATGAAAATAATAATATTTTTAATCAGATTTTTGATTTAATTAAATTTATTGATTGGAATGAAAATTTATTTTAATTAAAAATTAAAAAGTTGATTGGTATAATTTTGTAATTAAAACAGAGATCTAGTTTCTATTTTAAAAAATATTTAAGATTATTTTATGCCTGAATACAGTTATAGTACTCATATACCAATTAAATATACCAATTAAAGAACTCATAGTATAAATACATAAACTAGTACTCATATATGCAGTTAAAATACTCATTTAATAATTAAATATACAAATTTTAATACTCATATTATACATACACATAACAGTACTTAAATAATTCAAAAATACAGTTATAGTACTCATATATTAATCAAATATACAAATTGTAATACTCATATTATACATACACATACTATTCAAATATATAGTAATAGTACTCATATATTAATTAAATATACTAATTGTAGCACCTCTTTTATACTTACATACACTACATATATAGCAAATATACAGTTATAGTACACTCATATTATAGTATACTCATATATACACTAATTGAGTATTTGAATTTGAGTACTTTTCTTAAAAAATTTTTTCGAAATTAAAATTTCTTAGGTATGTATTTAAAAAGTTAAGAATAAAGATACCTAAGCTTTTTTAATACGTGCTACATTATTTACAAACTGCACTTAAGCTAAAAGCTAAAATAAAATATTGGAATTTTCATATGGAAAGGGTTACAGATTTTAAAGAGTGATATTTAGTTACTCATACATAGTACTTACACTTCTTAAAAATCCTGATTACGATTGCAAAACCTATTAAAATATTTTTCAAATCTTAAATTATTTAATAAAACTTTATTCTATTGTTATTTGATTGCATAACTTGTCTAGATACATCACATATTAGATCATCAATAGGTGACTATAAAATGAAGTCATATCAAATTTAATTATTTTTGTTCTCATCTATGTGAAACAATGAATTGTCAAGACATGGGAAACCCGTTCTCGATATTAATTATGATATTATTTATTACCTGAATCAACCAAAGATGATTTAAATGAAAATGTTATGTACATCCCAACCCAAAATAAATTCAAAATAATTTTTACAATAAAAAAAAAACCCATTTTATACTTTTATTATATCTAATAATTAATAGACCCCTCCAAAAAAAAAAAAATCTAAATCAATACAACCTAGAGAGAAAGAACCCAAACGATTAAATAATAAAACAAAAAACATAAAAATTATTAATTAATCAATCATTGCTTTTTGTTTCACAAAATTTTATTTCCTTGTGATGTGTCAGCACCTTCTTTCAAATCAACTCAGAACACCAATTTTATTTTTCTGGGTCAGTAACCTTCTATACACCAAATAATTGAGTTTAAAATTTCGAATGAGTTTAAAAGTTTAAAATAAAAGAATGACGTGTTCAAGATCTGTGACTAAGTCACCGCCGGGCATAGTAATATTATGTATTAATCTTTTTAATTTAATATTCAAAAAAAAATCTTTCTAATAGAAAATGTTTTAATTAATTTTGAAGATGTAAAGGAAAATTAATAGCAGATTTTATTTTGTGCTAATGTGTAGGATTTTGAATAATAGTTTGTAGTAGACAATCTTAATCATTTCAGGTTATCTGCTTCCTTCTTTATTATTTTTTTATATCTCAGATATTATTTAAAGTGGTTCCGAAGTTGGATGCTACTGAAATATTCAATTAAAATTTAAAATATTTTTAATAGTTGTTTTTAATTTATTATTTAGTTTAGTGTAATTAATTATTTAATCTCATTAGAATGAATTCTGGTATTTATTGCACCAACAACTTATCTCTAATTACAATTGATTTGTAAAAACACTCACTTATCGAAAAATGATTATTTGATTAGTGATTAAAGGTTGGTGCGCAATAGGGCCTCAGTTATCAAAATTTATAATTTTGTAAAGTTTTAGACTTTAAGAATTTGGGCAATTTAAGAATTCTTAAATTTCATGGATTTAGTTATTTTAGAATTCAGACCCGGATCAAATATAATTGTATTCATTTTGAATGAGCAATTAATATTTACGTCAGATCTCTAATCAAAGATCCCGGATCCAACTTTAATATTAAATCTGCTAGAGAGAATCTGCTTATTGTAATTTAAAAACGATGATCTTATACACATTTTATTGCAGGGTAATAAGTCTCATAATTAAAACTCCCATTGGGCCTTTGACTCACATACAAAACTTTTGTAATCTCATTAAAGTCTTTGATAATTTTTTTGTTAGTTTTGCCGACAGGCGTCCCAATTGGATTCCTGGCCTTTTTATAATACTTTTTTAATGTCACTAAATTGAATTAAAAGTCCTAATGAAATAGGACATCTAACCCTGCAATCATCAAAATTAATAAGGAACTTAAATAATTTAATTCCTTATTTAATAAAGTACAAAAAGTTAACAAATGAATCAGTTTTCTAATAAAATTTCCTCTTGAAAATTCTTGGTTTATGTAAATGTACATATATATATAATAAATTAATATTCGGTTTCTCGGAAACTCAATCTTCTACCAAATAAAATATATTTTGAAGAATTTACATATTATACAATATTTTACATATGTATTTATTTCATATGAAATAGATAAATCAAAGTGAAATGATTATATTTTATATACAAAACTATCTATGAAAAATAATATATTACAAACAACTGATATTAAATTGGAAACATTATCTTTTAATAGAAATTTATCTGATCCCATCCATTTTACATTCACTTGATATAGTTAAAAAATAAATTAATGATACTTTGCATTCTTTTAGCTTGTAAAATATAATAATTTTCTTTAGTAACTGAAGTCTAAACTAACTACGAGTATAATATATCTTAGATTAATATATACATATTGATAAGAATCTTCATTCTACATAATAACTATCTAATATTCTATAGATACATACTGGTATTCATGTTATTAAGTAAAATGTATTGCATTATTTTATCTGATGAACATTTTACTAATGATGCATAATCTAAATGTGTGGCAACAACAATAACAACAACAACAGCAACAACAATAACAACAAAAATAATAATAATAATAATAATAATACATTATACATAATCATAAGTAATAATTTTAAAAATTAACCATGTAACATTAGTATAAAAAATCATCTTTAGATTTATTTTTTTTTAACATGTATGTATACACATATAATTTAGTTATAATTTATTAGATTGGGTCTGAACTTTGTTCACTTCAATTATTAAAATAATATGTTCAACAGAAGTTTTCTTTTTTTTTTTTTGAATCAAAAAAAAAGTCAAAATAATCAAATCATCAGTTGTAAAGAATTTTGTTGTTTTGTTTTTGAAACATTAAAAAAAAATTTCTGACTACATCTTTGTTAATTGCAAGAGGGTTCCTATCAATTCCATGTTAATTTTTTTCTGGTTTTAGTACATTTTTAAAAAATGCTTGAATAAATGAGGCTATATTGTTTCACTGTGTTCGTCTGTTTCTCCGGGTGATTACAAAAATTTTAAACACGGTTAGGGATGAAGCAATCAAAATGTTAAATGGGTATATTTCATAAAAAATTCATTTTGCTGAACTGATTGTTCCTTTGGCCCCTTTAATTTTTTATTATGAACCCACAATCACCAATGTTTGAAAAAGACCAATATTTTAATAACTGTACCACAAGTTTTCTTCAATCCAAAAATGCGAAATGACACCGGTTTCCATAAACTTTACAAGTGCATGTAAAATAAATATACAGGGCTGCCACACACATTTTTTAATTAACCGTTATACGAAACACTATTTTCGTAAAATCTTTTACACCTCATATCTTCCAAATGGTTTAAGTTAGAAACTTGATATTTAAGAGGTTTTAGATCCTTTGAATTAAATGTATGTTATTTAGGGAATAATAAGATACTTTTGTAACGCACCCTTCAAGAGGGAACTTTAACGTAAAAAAAAAACAAAAAAAAATTTTATGTTTGAATGAGGATCGAACTCAGATCTATCTACACTCTAAGCCACTTTGCTAACCACTGAACCATACAATTCTTATAAATTTATGGTCAGATTTCTAATAAAAATGTATCACTAACTGACAGAATGAAAAATAAAGCCATAAACACAGGCAAGTTCATTTAAAAGTATATAATAAGTATTTAAGCTCCAATTATGTTTCATTATATTTCAACATGTGTTAATAATGTTTCTTAGTTACAAAGGGCTCCCTTAATATAAAAGAAAGTGTTTTCCAAAAATTTTACAGAATATATTTAAATTTTATAAATGTGCTTATTTAAAACCCTTTGCATTCTTCATTACTTGTTTCTAATTCTTTATTCTTTATTTTGTATTTTTATTCTATTCTTGGCCTGAACTCTTTTAGAATCTGTTTTATAATTACAAAAAATGATGTTTTTATTTTATTTTTATTGTATTATACTGTAACACATGACGACCCCTTTTTGATTTGTTTTATATTTTATTCTGATGCATTATTTCTTTTGTGTATTCCTATATGTTTAATGTATCTTGCGGATACAAAATATTTTTATATTGTGTATAGTTAGTAAGTAATGCAATAATTCAAATAATTCAAGTAAAAAAAAAAAAAAGTTCTAGATTTTGTTTGTTAAATAGCAATGAACTGCAACAAAATATACTTCATAGCTTAAATTTCATTCAGTGTGTCATGTTCCGCTTGTCAGAATTTATTATTTTTTTTTTCTTTTTTTTTATACATTTTAATTTATTTGTATTTTCAGTTTTTCATTTTTCCTCTTGGTATTTAAAAGATACAGATACATTTCGTTTTCTTCATAATCATTGTCTTTTAATTTGAAAACAAAGTTATCATGTCTAACATCCATCTTTGTTTATTTATTTGAAATTTTTTTTTTTTTTAAAAAGCAAATCACATATTTTATTTAATTTTTATTTTAGAATTTGGTAGGTAGTGGGTATTTCCTCCATTCATATGGGTTGTAAAGTCAACGCATATAATAATGAATGGGGTTTATCAAATTAATAAATGAAGTTTGAAAAATTAAATACAGTGTTAGAGAAAGAGAGAGGAGTAATTTAAGACGATTTTTAGGTCTTATTACTAATTTTGTATTTTGTAGTGTTTTATTTTTTATATTTTAATTCTAAATACAAACTGAATACAACCGACTTTGTGATCTAATTGGAATTGATAATGAACTGAAAATGTGCAGGTTCTGATTTATTACTGAATTATATAGTGACTGTTTTCAATTTAAAAGAAGATTAATTGCAATGGCTATTAATCAATTCTTATTGTACTATATACAGTTTAATTGTTAGGTTCATTAGTTTTACACGATTTTAAATCGATTGAAAAAAATTAAGATTAAAATTGTTTTGACTGAATTGGATCGAAAAAAAAATGTTAACAAGTATCATTGAAGATGGATTGATTTTATTTAAATTAAGTTTAAAATTTCAAATCAAAGAAGAGTAATTGAGTCCAACATTTGAATGAACACCTATATGAGAATAAAATTTACTTGCTATGAACAAATTAAAAGAATTTTAATATCTAGGTCTAATTTGTAAGATTACGGGAAATGACTTGACTACGCCAAATGCTTCAAAACTGCCTTTTATAACCGTCCTAAAAATTGGTAAAATCTACAGACTCTAGCATGATAAGAATTTCCATTGAAAAATGGATTAGTCATTTGAAAATTCGTTTACTTTATTTGAAAATTGAACCCTCTGATAAAGTCAAATAATTTTATAACCACATTTTCCCCCCTATATCTTTGATTATTTCAATCAAATTTATTTTTTGTGAAATTGATTTGGATTTTACGCTACAGTTCATCTATGAATACTTATTAAACAGCAGGACCTTGTAAACTCGTTTTAACATTTTAATCATTGTAAATTATTTTATATTCCTTGAAAGTTAAACTTGGTTTTCATTAAATTGAATTGTATTTACATAAAGTATTGTATTTTTTTCCAGGACATGAATTTTCAATTTAACAAATCACAAGTAGAAATTTAACTAAATCCATAAAATAATTTCAAGATAGAACAAAAAAAAAACCCAAAACACAATGCAACACAGCGCAACAAAGATGTATTATCACATCAGAAAACTAAAAACTGTAAATAAAGAAGATAAACCTCCGTTTGAATAAATTGTTGGAAATTTTTTTTTATATTTAAGAAAATTAAGTACACGGTGTATGAAAATTAAAGAAATACTTTGGCAGCTCCGTTTATGGATTATTTGGAAGTTCTTGGTATAAATTCAACAGAACACTGATACAATTTCCCCACAGAGCACAGATTGAAGTAGCAGTGTTTGGTTTCATACGCGAACGAATGAAGGCAAGTAGAAAGCATCGAAAGAGACCCATTGAATATTTTGGGAGTTTCTTTGGATGATGCCGGAAGTTAAAAGACTAAGATCACGCTCTTTTTGAACCAAACTTTGAGTTGGAAAAAGGATTTTGGCCAAAAGCACCACTTGCTAAATTCAACTGTGTAGTGTTCTGTTGTACTCCTTCTTTCATTGTGGAAAACATAACTTGGGACATTATAAAATTGGAGGCAAACTTTGAGTGCGGATAAAAACGCTATCTACCGGTCTTACGACTTGGAGGAGTATTTTTTAAACCTATAAAATCATTGAATCAATGACACAATCAATCGGCGAATGAATCTTAAATCTAATAAAATTTTACCACATCATGTTTACATTATATTAACATATTATATATATAAGTATTAACATATACAGTTACATATGTATTATAAATATTCATTGTTGTGCATATTTTAAAAAACCATAAACTTTATTTATTCCATTCTAAACATTTAATTTTGTTTGTGGTAATTTTTTATTACTTTTTTTCATTAACATTCATTTTGTATACAAACTCAGTACTCAGTACTTCAGTACTCGAATAACGTACAACGTATTTCGCTTTAGATGCAAAAAATCATCAACGTAATAAAATGACAACGTTTTAAAATATGGGGAAGCAAAAAAAACCAGAGGGAAGACTACAATACAAAAAAAAAACAAAAACAAAAAATTAAGGAATCAATTTGAAAATAATTTGCATTTAGCATACGAAATCACAAAAATTCCTTTTAGTAGTATTGAAAAATTATTTGCATATGAATTTAATGAATATATAAACTGCATCTGAAGATTAATATCAACAAAATATATATGTATATATATATATATATATGAACAAACATTATAATATATGTGCTCAGAATTTATTACAAATTTTATCTTCATGTATATTTGTATACATACGTACATATATAAAAAATTATAATATACTTAGTATACAGTAGAAAATCTACTCTATAAGAATTAATTTTTCCAAGTATCTTTTATTAAATTTATAGAATTAAATCGGTACTCGTTTATCTTTTTGTGCATCCCAAAATCCAAAATCCCCATCTCAATTAATAATTTTGCCGTTTTCTCCTCGTAAAATAATTTGTTAAAATTTTTTTATACCCGTATGACTATATAGTCAAAGGGTATAATAAATTTGCCATTACGTTTGTGACGCAGAGAAGGAGCAGGGGTAGATATAGACTCAAGTGTATGGATCGGATCAGAATCGAAAAATAAATCGATTTACCTATGTATGTCCGTCCGTCCGTCATCACGATAACTCAAAAAATAAAGGAGCTAGTATTATTAACTTTTCACAAATTCGTTTTTACGCAAAAACCGGAACCGCTATTTAAATCCAGCCATTTTGGTCCACGGGTTCGAGTACCTGCCATACAACTTCTAATTTTATATGAGCATTACTCTATACCTATGGAAGCTGCGTGTCTAAAATTTTGCCAAAAATAGTTTAGTATAATGGCCAAACTTACTGCAAAATTTGGTTGGTCTACTGCAAAGGGTTCGAGTAGCTGCCATACAACTCCTTCTTTTATAAAGCTGAATGCGGGTATCCCAGAGTTGACACAGTCTACTCTACTACAATCTTCCTCGTTTTTTTGGATTTTTTTAATTTTTACTTTGATTTTTCTTTTCAATTTATATCCGGAAAATAATTCGTTTGTAAGAAAATCGTATGCGGTTTTTATATGTGTTTTGATTGTGCAAAAGGAATTAGAAAATCATAGTAGAGTAAAACCACTATAAAAAAAACACAATCATACATTATACATACACACTAATTTAAAAAAAAAAAAAAATTTAATATTAAATAGGAATAGAATTTGTGAAATTTTCCTTTGAAAATTGATCCTTCATTAATTTAGATTATAAACATGACCGCACAGTTGAGGTTTAGAAAATTGCAATGAAATAGAAAAAAAAAAAAAAAACAAAAATTGTTTTGGTTATCGAAATGGTGATGTACTCATATGATTTAATCCACACAATCATTTTGGGGATTTATTATTAGATACTATACTATATGTACCATTTATAAAATCGGGTTTTATTTAGAGAATGAATTTTAGAAAGAATTTAAATGAAATTTTAATTTATTAGAGTATTCATAAATACAAATGAATATTTCAAGTTTACGGCAGTTTGTTGAAGTTATATAGTTCGGAAAATATATAACTATTAAGATTTAGGAACTATAAATGAACTTAATAGAATTGTTTGTAGTATTTATGAGATTTTCGCGAAAATATTATTTATTCACTAAAACATGATTTCATAATCTGATTTAATAAGTATTTACTAAAAAATACATTATGAACTTCTCTTAGAGACTTTTAGTGCATATGAATGTATCCTTCAGATATGCTTTGAGAAGAGAAATAAGGATTGAATACAAAAATTAATATGAGTACCTTGTGTTTGGAAAATGTCCCAATGAATGTATCCTGAAGGAATAGCTGGAAAAGATAAAAGAATAAGAATTCAAGCAGAATTACCATTATTTATCGAGGCCTTGAAATAAAAGAACTATTCAATTGAACAAAACTAACAAGCTTTGAAAATCTGACCAATGGCGTAGTAGTAAAGACGCCGCCTTTCATGTGGCAGTTCTCGGGTTAAAACCCCGGTCAGATCATATCCAATAAAAAAATATCGTAAAATTGTTTAATTATATCGTAATAAATAATTCTTGTGTAAGATTATAGATGGCGCACAAAGTTAACATTTGTGCATTTATATTTCATAATCTTATACAATAGCTACAGTCGAGTAATCAACGGCTTAGTCAATATTATGATTAAAGAAACTGAAGCCTAGTTTAAAATAAAAACTTGGTGAATGCCTTATACTCCTTAAAGGAGTGGAAAGGGATTAAAAAAAAAAAAAAACAAGCTTTGAAGCTGTCACTCATATTTTACAAGTTCTTCAACCTAAATACCCCACTATTTATATTGAATATTAAAATTTACATACACAGTAACTTTACCACATTGTTTCATGAACTGTCTAATTATATTTCCGATTCATATCTACGAGTAAATATCTTCCACCATTTCTTTCACATCTTCCTTCCTTGCATCTCATCAAAATCTTTAAATAATATTATTTTATTTGATGGTTTTCTTGGTAAGGAAATAAATAAAATTTTCAATTTAATTCAAAATGGATAATAAAATTTACTAATGCTTGGCAACGAATATAATTATATAAATTATAGTAGTACTCGTTAATATAACTACATTATACTCTATTCTAATCTGGTTCTTCACTATTTAAATAAAAAAATTACAAATATATTAATGCAGTCAATGACGGTACATAAGTAAATTTTATTTGATGCTAATATTCAATTGAAGAGATTGAGTCAAATGCTACAGTGGAACTATACGAATTCGTTTAAAAAAAAAACATTTAAATAAACATTAAAAATATATATTTACGTATATCTACGATAAGTAGGTACATGTGCATTGTGCACATATAAATGCGTTTAAATATTCAAAATTCAAATTTGAAATGAAGACATCATTTCGAAGTCTTCACAAATAAGTGTTTCTACGTAAACTAAATATTAACTTACTATTTATTTAGATACGATATATTATTGAGGGGTTTTTGAATAAGCACTTTAAAATTTTAATTTGAATTAATTTCAGTTCACATTGAATTTATGTTACAAATGGTGAGGTTCACAAACTGGTAGAATAAGTTTTAATATTTTATTGACAGAACTATTTGCTAAATTTTTAGTTTAAATATAGTCAACGTCCAAACAAATTACTAGGTTCTATACATTTTATACAATCATCACATGATTTTTGAATCAGAAACCTGCCTTGTTTAGGATTGCTTAAAAATTCCATTAATTATTTAGCTCAAGTTTCGTCTTAGTCATTTCTATCAGATGTTAGACCAAATTTACTCGAAATTATAATGTTGAGATTCAATTCATAAGGATTTTTAGGTAGCAAGAAATAAAATCTTCTTCTTCACAGATTCAGAAGTTAGAAATCTGGGATATTGGCAAACTTAAAGTCGATTCCCACTACACCGGCACGGGACGACACAGTGAAGTGGTGACACCGTAATTTTCTATTTATAACGGACTTAACGACACCGTATTTTGTATACATACTCGTCCGTAGGACCGTATAAATTCATTCACAATTCACCTTCAACGACGTCGGACGGCAAATTAAAAAAAAATCACTGACGGGTGCCGGCCAACCGGCGTCATGAAGTCGTTCAATATCAATATACTACTAAGAAATGCATAGAAAATAAAAAACACTGTTCACCGTCGTCACTATGTCAGTGTAATGGGATTCGACCTTTATTTTACATATTATGACATTATGATTATCATTCCTATTGAAAAACCTTTAAGTATAATATATGATCGTTGCAAAATATGATATGAATACATTAGTATTAATTTATAAAATAGCATACATTTAAGATTAAATAAGATGCAATAAATCATATTATAATAACATATAACTTGTATTGTACAAAAAAAATAAACCTGAATTCTGTAACAAATTTTTTAATATTTAAAAAAAATATTTTTTAAAATATGCAAAACAAAATTCGTAAAATTTAAAATTAAGTTGAGGAATTTATACTGAATAAGTAATAATAATAATAATATTTATTATAATACCTTTATACCTTATCTGTGAAATTATTGATTATATAATAATACACACATCCATACATACATTGTATTATATAATTTGTTACACTTTAGTTATATTTATTAACGGTATAAGTGCAACACCACAGCGTATCTTTATTATTAAAATTTTTGAATAAATATTTATTATAATTTGTGTAACTTTATATCTTTCAAAATTTTAATTTTACATAATAATTATCTTTGTTTAAATTTATAGCTAAGAGCAATATAAAGATTAATATTGGATTTGTGATAATAAAAACAAATAAATGTAAAAGATTAAATTTATGAAAGTTTTGCATTCAAATTAATACATTTATGGAATAAATGTCATTTTATATTTAAACATTAACTTGTTAACTGAAAAATCTTATTTACTATCGTGACATAATTATCTTATATATTGCCTTCATATTATTGTGTGAATTCTGTTTTAATTAATATTTTAGGTAAATAATGTTTTAATATTAATTGTATATTTTAAGCCTATAGTAACTAATTTGATTTACATTAGATTATTTAACAATTTTTAATTGCTTTCATTTCAAAATTTGATATAATATAGCCCAAAATGTCATTGTTGATATGAATATTTAATTGGTTTTGACAATATTTAATCTATTTTTAAAATATAGATTTATATTCAAAATTAAACAGATAAGTTAACTGTCTTTTGAAATTTATATAGCATATCAATTAAATAAATATGTACGATATATATAATTGAAATGGTGTATCATCATACTGAGCACACAATATTAACAATGAACTGTTTTTATGTTTTAATTCATAATAAATTCAATTAATTTTTTTTATTTATTAAATTTGAATTCCATTATTAATTGGATAATTAATATTAAAAGTTTTTTTTTAATTTGAAACCGGCGATGGTTTTTAATATGTTTCGAAATGGTTTAAATTTCATATGAATTTTTATACCATATAAAATTTTGACATTTTTTATAATGAAAAATGACAACTGACCAACATCTGAAATGTCAAATAATTAAAAAAAAAAACGGAAATTTAATTAATTTTCAATTGCATGCGAATTAGTAGAGATTAAAATGTTTTAATATTATAAATATATTTAAAATTCTAGAAAATTAGTTAAAATTAATTTGAATAATATTTTTTTTTTTGAAGCTTTAAGGCTAATTTTCATTACAAAAATTTACTGGGAAAAAGTTAGAGCATAGGCAGAAGATACAAAAATACTATTTGTGTGACAAAGAAAAAACGATAAATTACTGGGAGAGTCATCCATAATCCTTAGACAAGTATTGAGAAAGTTACCATAATCCTTGGCAAAAAAGATGTTCTCTAAAGTCTTTTTCCTATAAAGTTGCTACTACATACAAAAAAAAAGTGTATTCTACACAAAAATTTTTTGCATACTAATACATATTTTTATGGATACATGACATTGGAATTTTATAAACAAACAGAGAATGTAAACAAATAAAAAAAAATTTTTAAATTATGGTTTGATGAACGAATTTTTATTTAAAATTATTTGCAATTGATTAAAATTTTATCATTTTTTTTTAAATTAATAAAATTTTAACTTTGAATTGTAAAATCCGCGAAATATAAATTTAAAAATTAAAAAATAAGGTAATGTAATTTTTTTTTGTGAAAAGATACAAAAATATTTTAATATAAATTTAATCATTTTGCTCATTCTCTCCTATTGAGAGTATTCTATGTACCTCTCTTTCTAAAGTTAAGAATACTGGGCAAAATTTTCTCATGAAAACCTGCGTTTAATGACATTTTATTTGAAATGTCAAAAGAGCATAATAAAATAATAATTATATAAATTTTCTTCTGTAGCACAACCTGGCGGTAAAAAATGAGATTCATTTCAAGTGAGACTATTCTTTGCTAAGTTTCTTAATTTTTGGATTAAATTTTAAATGAAACATCAAAATCTTATTTCCATTAAATTACAAACTTTAAAATTTACAAAATTCATATTTCATATTTCAATGTCCTTTCCCAAGTTATTACAGTAAAAATATATTTTATTATATCCAATTTATTATTTATATAAATTTTATTTGATTTGTATCACTTTATTTTTCACTTTTAAATTTATTTAATCTTCTTTTAAGAAAGTTTAATTTTGAAAATTGAATTTACTCAAAAGTATTAACTAAACAGCTTCAAACCAAAAAAAAATCAAAAGGTAAATACAAAATATCTCTCTCTCTTTCTTGCCTTAGGACCATTCTAATCAATTCCTATAAAAAAAAAAAATTTAGTAAAAATATTGATTTTAGAAAATATTTATAAAAGAAACCAAAATCTCCACAATTTTCTCTCATTTTCCAGTTTTTATCACTAATGAAAAAAAAAAAAAAATAACTTAAAGTGCCTTGGTTAAATTCTAGGTTAGGTTAGACTAGACTCATTTTTCTTTCACTTCTTGAAAAAAATTATTATAAATAAAAGATTTGTGTAAACATTAAGAATATTTTAAAAAAACCAATAAATAATGTGATAAAAATGTTAAAAAAAAGAGACAACAACACAGTAACCCAAAGTGTTTGAGGGCAAAAAAATGTGCAAAGTTTTCTGTGGCTTACTGGTAAAAGTGTTATTTAGAAAATATTTGCAATCGTTTTTCTTTTAATTTTATGAAAGAATAAATGTTAATAAATAGGGCATCTATCAAATATAACTTTTTGACCTTGAAGTTCCGTAAATATTTTATACACGAGTTCTGAAATAAAAATTTGGAAATAACATAAGAAATGTATTTTTTTTTTTTTTTAAACTTATTAATAAAATCTAGAATCTACTGTAGATTTTTATTAAATTATATTTTAAAGTTATTATTTAATAAATTGTTAAAAGATTGTTTTCCTATATTAACATTTGTAACAATAATAGATATTTTATTATCCTGGATACCTAAAAGTATGCAATTAGATATTGACATTCTTATTAGAATTTAATAGAGTCCACGGAAAATAATTCATTATCATTTATGATATGAAATATTATTATACAACAAATTAATGTAAGAAGACCAGGGACCAATCGAGTTTGATGCTCTGGTTCGACCCTTCCACAATTCCAAATTTTTTTTCAAAGGAAAATTACTTAAAAAAATTTCATTTTCATTTCGATTCTCCTTAAGATTAAATACAATAATAGTTAAATATAATTAAATAAATGTAATAAATATTATTAATATTTTTAATCATTATAAAACGAAATCCAAAAGTGCTTGAGTCAAAATTATGTACTTTAAAATATCGTTGAATGCTTAATATTAATCATTACAATTTCCAAAAATTTTACGTAATTGACACATAAAGTACTTTTCAATCATTAAACAATTAATCTTCTTTTGTTTTCCTAATACTCTGCTCTAAACTGATTATATCAACTTAAGTATTTATAAATCCTTACTTTAAAATGCATATTTCTAATACAAAAATAGAACCCACATAAACTTTTCTTTTCAAAAATTTTCTATATATGGGTAATGAGCACTTTAATAATTGCTTCCTTTAACTGGTTCCGTTCATCATCCGATAAATCAAATCAAAAAAAAAAATTATTTTACGACATAATAAACAATAGGCTGCTTGTTTGTTTGTTTGTTTCTGTTGTTCTAGAGCGAATTCATTTAACAACAATACAGTAAACATTCCAGCAAACAAACAAACAATTATTTGGTCACCCTCATTTCTAAAATCAGAGAAAAATAACAGCAAAACAACAACGTAGTAGCCAGTGAACTAAACAAGTTAGCAAGTGGTATTGTATAGTTTTGTAGGACCAAAATTAAATATTTTTCCAGTACATTAAATATTTTCTCTGGTTCTTGTATTAAAGTTTAAACCAACTGAAAGGAAACTTTTATTTATCTTTTATTTTTTTTTAGTCCTTGTAGTCTTGTACAGTCCTCTAAGCCCTTCATAATAGCTTTAAGCATAGAATGAAAAAGAGTAAAAATTATGTTGATCCCTTAACAAACACTATGACAAATACGGTATATATATATATATACCGGCCTCCATATTATCCCTACCTATAATGATAAGGTATTCAAAATCAACGTAATAAAAAAAAAATTATTATGTTGACCTTTTTTTCATTCTCTATAACTTTATTTATTTTTTTACGGCTTTTTATTGCTTTTTTACACATACTTGTAGACATTTGATATATGTTTATGTGTTTATGTATAGTTTAAGTAAGGAATGTAAAACCTTTTACATTTTATTTGAAAACATTTTAAGAATGGTGGTCGAAGGGTATTAGGTATTTCAACGAAGAAAGATAGTAGCAGATACTAGAGGACGCCTGTGCAGCGAAGGTCGTGGGACCAAAATTAGATAGCTTTGTTAAGATCTGAAATCTAAGATCTAGCAAGGCATTACAATCATTTGAAGAAGAACAGTTGATTGAAATTTTAAAATTTAGGTATTTCTTAAGAATTAAGAACTTAAAAATGATCATAATGGGACTTTTGAAGTTCTGAATTTGGGAATTGTGGTAGATGGCTGGGTATTGGAATATAACTGTAAAAGCATACTGAGCTAACAATTTAAATTTTAACTTAAGTAATTCTACCAATGGTTCAAAATTACACTTTGCTTTGTAATCGTACAAATTCCTTAAAAAAATGTAATTCAAAAAAAGGTTGTACACCCCTGATATAACCTACATTTAAGACATAATTTTTACTATTGGTAATATCATTTAGGAGCGCAATCAAGTATGTATATATATATATATATATATATATATATGGGATATTATGTCCTTAAGGAATATAAGATTTACAGTCTTGCAGTCCATAAGTCAATGGTCAAATATTATCTTGATTTTTATTTACATGGAGAGCATGAGCACCTATAAAAAAATAAAATAACAATAGGGAAGGCACAAAAAAAAAAAAAAAAAAAAAAAACAAGAAAAAGAAAAATCTGGGGTAATCGATAAGAATGAATGAATGTTAAACAAACCAATCGAATAAAAAAGGTAAAAAAAACAAACGATAACTGTAAACATATATAACTCTTAATTGGTAATTTATACAATAGGGGGATATTTTCTGTTCATTTATTTACATAACTGTCAGGTGAGAATGAAAATTGTTATTATTTTTATTGTTATTTTATAGTTTTTATTTGTTTTTTTTAAAGTGGTTAGAAAGAGTTTTACTTAAGGCGACAGAATAATGATTTTAGTGTTTTTTTTTATTTTGTTTTTTTTTATGATTCTTAAGTTAAGTGGAAAAGTAAATTTTCCAGGATTATTATTTTAAGATTATTGGTTGGATCTGTAAATAGATTTGATTTAGTTTTTTTTTTTTTATATTTAAAGGACTCTTTATTGTATTTAAGTATTATTCAAGGAATTATAATACCTAGGAAAGAATTAGAAAGGGTTATTAAAAGTAATGGAAATTTAATGGAAGAATAGATGTAAGGGGCTTTTCAAGTAAATGAAAGTTATGATTAAATTTGATGGCAATTGGAACATTAGTTTTCTTTATTAACACTTCGCAAACAAATTTCTAAAAAAAATTGGTGCGTCAAAATATAACCAAAAATTGATAGAAGAACAGTGAACAGTTTTGTAATATCAATTGAAGACGTAGATATATCTAATTACTACTGCCAAAGCCACCTTCTTATAATATTGATAACAAATTAAAGTTAAAACGATTTTTTGAAGAATTTGGGGGAGATGGGGTTTAAACTCTTGGTCGGATCATATCTAATGTATATTATAATAGTTTATTTAATAGTTTATTCTAATATTTACTAATAATTGTCCGGTACTACAAATAAATAAAAAAATATGGAAATCATCACGAATTGCAAGATAAACCAAACTAGGTCCTCTAGCAAGGAAAGGTCATACAAATTACAAGTTTTCGTAAACAAATTCCTTCGAATTATATGCAGAATACACTGGCCAAATTTGGAAACTACTGATCAAGAAAAACTGGATTTGAACCCTCAAGGATAGAGAAATGTTGGAAGATCTAAAATATATTTGACAATAGAAAGAGAAATAATCCAAATGAAGAAGAAATAGTCACACACGAATGCCACTGCACAAATTGGAAGTAGGTGGAAAGCCCTTGTGGAAGCCGTGCGAGTAATAAAAGAAAAATAGCAATAATCAAGTGGCTAATAAGTTTAGTCAAGTATCCTTCTAATCGTCAATTACAAATTTTTCCTTTTGAAAACCAAATAGAAGTATAAATCATTTGATTTCGTATTATCCATCTTACTCATAAATGGAAGCTTCACATAATCCCTTGCTTTTTTTTGTCTTAACCACAAGCTTTCATCGTCCATGACAATTTTATTAATCTGTATAAAAAATATATATAGGAAAATTTCCAACTATTAAAAATATTTTTAAAACTTGTTTTTTTTTGCTTTTTATCCAAATAATGACAAATTAAAAGAGGTACAAGCCCTTGAATTTTTAATACCTAACTATCGTTTTTTTTTAATAAAAAGTTTTGTTATCAAACAATTTCGTTAAATTCATTATAAATTCAAAAAAAAATTTATAAAATAAAATTTTAAAACTAGACAAAATGTATAAAAAGTTTATAAAATTTTAGTATTTTATGCAAGACATTCCATAGATAAATTTTTTCAAGGACCTTAAGTAAAAAAAAATACTTCCAAGCAAGATAAAGGAAAAAAAAAGGTTCACCTATCTTAAAGTTTTAATAACTTTATATAAAAGATACTGTTGTTTTTTTTTCAAAAAGATACTTATTTAATGTTAAATTTACCATAAACTTTAAAATACTTATAAGAGATGAGCACCTTAACAGAGAAACTACAATTTTTTAACTAAATTGCATCTCAATTTTTTTTTATCATACATAAATAAATTGCATGATAAAAAACTTTAGCAGAGATTAACATGAAATCTAGATTTAACATCAAAATTATAAAGCTAAGTTATAAGTACTGTGTCTGTTTTTTTAAACTTTTTTTTGCTTTTGTAAAGTAATTAAGTTCAAAAAGTGAATTATCATTTGCTTATATGCTATACATGCTTCTATATTTCCTATTAAAGAATAGCATAAAGTTTAAAAAAAACCAAATACTTTTAATGCCTAAAAAATTTTTTAAAATAAAATTAAGCTTGTTCTAATGTAAGTTATCTGAATATAAATACAAAGTTTTTAGACTAGAAAAACAAAAATTTGTAGTTAATCTGGCAGTGAATAGGATTAAGAGTTGTGAGGTATTTTTGAAAGTATGTGCTGTGAGATCTAACAAACGGATAAAGGTCTTCCATGGTACTTTAAAAGTTTTCCAAGTCTCTTATTTGGAGGAGGAAATATTGGAGGTTTGGTCCAGAAGAATGATTGCAGGTTGATCTACATATTTTAGTTTCAATACCTATTGAATATAGTTTTGTGACTTTCAATTTACAATATAGGTTCAATACAGAGTATAGGACAGGAGAGACCCTATAACTTAATTAAACTGACCCAAATAGAAACATCTTCACATATAATTAATTTAATATGAAGCGTCTATTTCTATTTTAAAATTTTAAAACTCATGATCGTTGATTCAATAATGGGATACATGTTACAAGCTTTAGGACACAGGAAAGGCCCTATCATTTAGTTAAACTGAACCAAATTAAAACAAATTCATATATGAAGAGTCTATTTCCATTATAAAATTTATTTTAAAACTAATGAACGTTGATTCAAAAATGGAATACATGTTACAAGATTTGCAAAAGCAATTTTCTCCAAAATGGAAAAATGTATGTTGTGTATTTTTAATACTGAGTTCGAAATATATAATCCATTATTTCAAGTATATTATTACGAAGCATGTAATTTATAAAAAACTTTAAAATTATATTGTTATTTTTTTTTTGAAAAACATGAAGGAAAGTTTAAACTTAACTACTTATAGTATACGTACTAAGGTATACGTACAATATACGTACTAAGAGTTATTGTAAGGAAAATTTCAGTTTCTAAAATGAAAATTATTTGTATTTGTAAATTTTTTATATATATTTATAGTCATTTTTTTTAGAAAGATCTTATTTACCTCCTTGTTAAAATATTTAATCCAATCTTTTTATGTTATTTAGTAGTAAAATGTTTTAAAATAATTAATGTAATTTTTAATGAAATTATTTAGAAGTTTTTAAACGTTTTAAAATTGTAAAATTAAACATGAATTAAACTTAAAAACTTAAATTACAAAATAAATAAAATTTTTTTTAGGTTAGAAAAACTGAGTTTAAAGATAGGAGGTTTTAGTTCACAATTTAGAATATACAATTCAATTTTAATACAAAGTAATGAAAATCCAGTAATTTTCCTTTTAAAGGATTTTCATTCGAAAATTTTCCCTTTTGTCCTTTGCGAATTTTAACTAAGTATATCAATGTTGCTTAAGAAAACTTTAATCTGTAAAACTTTTTAATCCCTATATAATCTTTTTTTTATATTAATGCGTATTTCTGCAACTCATGCTAGTCCTGAACTCAAGGACACAAGGACGATAGATTTATATTTCCATAGTTTATAATTTTATTCCTTCATAAATTGTGAGAAAAATTTAGTTGTGAATTCTAAAATATTTTACAAAAAATTTAAAATTCATTCTTGTAGCGTAGTTTAAGCGCAAAAAAATATTTTAGTAATAATAAATAGTTAGCATCGCACTAAATTAGAAGTTTCGAAATTAAAACTCATTTATTTTAAATATTCGATATTAAAAAATTTGAAATTTTTACATTTTTTACAAAAAACAAAATTAAAATTGAAACAAAATTAAAATAAAAACTATCAACAACAGTAGCCTAAAACTAAATGATTATGATTCAAAGTTTTGTTTATTTGTAGCAGTGACAGTAGCTGTGAGGTGTCCTTTTTGTATATTACAATTTAATTCTTTATTTTAGAATCTGAAAATTTTTATATTTTTTTTTTTAATTTCCTTTAGCGTTTTTCCCGAATATACTTTTATATATTCATATTTTTAAAAAATCTGTACATATATGTATGGGTGTATATATTTTTTATGTGAATTTTTATTTATTCAAAACAAAAATCCCGGCCATTCCTCTACCATTTCGATACAATCTATTTATCTCTATTCTAATATTTTTATTAGTTTTTTTTTTTTTATTTAGCATTTATAGTTTTTTTAATATTTTTAAATTATTTAAAAAACAAATCCTAACCACCGAATCTATATGCATAAATTATAAAATTACCAAGTTTACATCCATATACATATACAATAACTTCGTTGCCATGCTGTGTTATGCCGTTCGTACCACGAAATACAATGCAACATTAATAACAATGATAAAACAAGGAAAAAAGTAGACTATGTCAACTTAGAGGCATCCGCAGGATTATAATATGGTTATATGGTCAAACTATTTTTATGCAAAAATTGGCTATAAAACTGAACTAGTTTTGATAATATTGCAGACACTCAGCTTTATTGAGTACTAAGCTTTGTTTAGATAAAAAATAGATTCTACAGCAAAATAGGTTCTACGCCAACCTTCTAAGTAAACTCATTCAATTTCAAATGCAAAATGATCTTTATGCATATATAAAAGCGAATGTTTAATTGTTTGAAGCGTATAGACTTCTTAATTTCTCATCCGTTCGACTGCTTAATTGCTCAGCCGTCCGCGGTGTAGGATTCTACACCATGCATATTTTCAATAACATCAACTTTAATTTAACACCCATTAAGAAGTGCAGCAACGAGCACTTGGCATAAGCTAGTTATTGTATTAACGAATTTGTAAAATTTTAGAATCCGCGACATACTTTTCGATTCAGATCCGATCCTTACATAAATCTTTTCTTATCTCACTTCATTTCAAGCATCACAAACGTAATTGGAAATTTTAGAATACCATTGCAATTACGTTCAACGCTGTATAAAAACGTCGCCTAATATTTTCCCGAATATTAACCGTTGAAAATATCCAAAAAAAAAAAATTTCAACAATAGTTGAAAATAAAATATTTAAAAATATTTAAATCCCCACATTCAAAGGTTTTTCTTTTGTTTTCTGTAGTTTGGTAGTTTCTGTTGTGTTTGTAATAATCATCTAGCAAATTTATTGAAGGATAATAAATGAAAGGATAAAAAAGGAGCGATTTTTTTTTTATCGTTCAAATGTCATAAAATGCATGATATACGTAAGATTGTAGTAGTAAAAAAAAAAAAGGATAAGAATAGGAACCCATGAACCATGCATTTACATTTTTATATGGGTTCGGGTAAAAATCACAAGCATTGTATATTTAGATGTACGCTATACAAGTATCAGTGTGTTTGTATATTAGAATAAATATAGAATCCTTTTCGTTGTTTGTTGGTAATAAAAAAACAAAGTCAACGATTGAAACTAAAAACTATAATACCAAGTGTCTCATTAAAGGAGATTAATATGTAGTGTAAGGCCTTGGTGTAATGTATTTAGCTCGATTACATGTCCTATTCGAAATAGAAATTTTGCATATTCTCAGCCATTTCACTCATATTTTTTTCAGGATTAACCATTTTACTCTAATGGACCGCCGAAATGGCGCTATCTATTGGTCATATATTTAAAAGTTTTTGTTCTAACATATAAATGGTTTGACTGATTGACTTTAACTCTTATAAACATGTTGCTCTTTGACAACTGAGTTAACTATATTAACAGACTTGACATTTTTTAACCCACGTCAAGAAGGTACTTTTATTTGCAACCTATGCGGCACAATTTTCCATGTGTAATCGCCATTTTAACTTCAAATAAAAACCTATTAAGAGGTGCAGCAATTCTCGTCGAATATTGGCTATCACTAGTACTAAGTACAGAACTTCTGAAGTTTGACACTAAACTGATACACCCATTTCACTTTCATATTAAATACTTTGTTACCTTATTTCAATTAGGAAGGGGTAAAGTTTTCAGGGTAAAAGTTTATAATAACAAAGAAAATATGGGACAAATTTAGCATATTCAAATAATATATATATGTATATATATATATATATATATATATATATATATATATATCTATACAAGTAGTGTTATACAAGTCTTTATGCATATATTTTTGCAATATTAAATAGAATGTATAGACTAGAACAAAATTTAATAAGATAACAGTAATATAATAAAATATCAAAGTAAGTATATATACATTTATGTCCTTACAAAAACACACATCCATACATTAATAAAAAAAATTGAAATAATATTATGTATTTTAAAATAAAATTTAAAATATTTCACAAAAAAAATAAATGTATACGTGTATTCTATAAAGTAAGAACAAAGTGACTTTAAATGACATTTATTTGAGATGATAATATTGTCGCATAATTTTACAACACTATGCAGTATGCATTTTAAAATAACTTAAAAAAAAAGAAAACCAATAACAAAAAATGAGAATTGCAAAGAAAAATAACGGAAATAAAAATACCAATAAAATAAAAAAAATTATTTAAATTTTTCTATATATATATACTCGTATATATATGTAAAAATAACAAATTCTTTATGTTAGTAACTATTTGTAACAGATATTGTTATACAATGTAAAATGTTATTTGTTACAGTTCACGCTTTTTATTTTATTTTTTTTTTTTATATTCGAATACTCGTATAACATAACAAGGATAATTTTATTTAAAAAAGAATACAATAACAAAATACACACAACACTGTAAAATGTAATTGTATATATAACTTTTATAAAGTACTATTTATAAACGAATGAATTTGAATTGAAAGTGAAATTTTTAATGTATATTTTGTTGTTGTTGTTTTAGAATATTTATAGACTAGATTTTTCCTTTAAATTGTTATTAAAAGTTGCTAGTTGTGGAAATTATATACGTGAATTGTCATTTATAATAATTTTTTAAATAAATTTATGCAAAAATTATACTTATATGAATATAGTAAAAACCTTTAAAAAAAAAAGGTTTTGAATTATATTGTATAAGAGTTTATTAATTTATGTGTGATAAGTAACTATATGTGTTATTATACATTTGGGAGTTTATTTAAATTTTAAATTTAGCTTTAATAAACTTTATAATTGAGATATTTAGTCTTAATAATAATCTAATTTTTTTTTTTATATTTTTTTTTTATTCCTTTTCCACTCCTTTAAGGAGTATAGGGCATTCACCAAGTTTATTTTTTAAACTTGGCTTCAGTTTCTTTAATCATAATATTCACTAAGCCGTTGATTACTCGACTGTATTAATTGTATAAGGTTATGAAATATGAATGCACAAATGTTAACTTTGTGCGCCATCTATAATCTTACACAAGAATTATTTATATATTTTTATTAAATCTTATTTTATATTACGATATAAATTATTACGATATAATTATACAATTTTACGATATTTTTTTATTAGATAAGTTCCGAACGGGGTTTGAACCCGAGATTATTATTTCATGTGGACCGGTGTTTGAACCTTCCACATGCAATAATAATCAAATAAAGTTCTGTAATTTTTAAAGAAAAGTTGGGGGATATGGCAAATATATATATAAGATTGTTATTATTTGAAGTCTCAATTTATTTTGATTATTTTAGTTTATGTTGGTTTTTAAATTATGTTTTGTTGCATCAGTGTGCAGTTTCTTAAGAATCGAAGGTAATAGGAGGTTTTTAATTTTTAGAATTTTTAATTAACATTAAATATAATTGTAAATAATGCAGAGTAATTCGGTGTGATAACTTTTTTATGATTTGAATATAACATATTGGTTGCCCTTTTAGACTTCTATAATACTTTTTATGTTTGGAGTAAAAAAGTTGAATTCCGCCAACATCGTAAATATAGGGTTTGGCTACAAATTACCTTGTAGTTTTACATGGATATTCACCAAAGCATGTGTCTGACTAAAAAAAATTTGCCGAAAATTACATATTAGTAGAGAATTTAAACCATCTATTTGACTATTGAACTACCATCAGAAATATTTGTGTGTCCTAGCAGATAAGGATATGTAGTGTTAGTAAATAAATCAAATTAAAAAAAGCCTAAGGAAAAATTGTAAAAAACATTTGTGAGTTGAAACCCCAATTGGCAAATGTAATAAATAAATATTTCTAATATACTATTCATAAACAATTATTCAAATTAAGTTTTTAAACTTAGTTACATTTTCAATTCCCAAAAAAACATACTTTTAGCATAAATTAGTTATTTAATACGAAAATTTTTAAAAAATTTTACAAGAACCAAAAATTAGAATTTCCCTTTAATTTATTTTTTTATAATTAGTACCAGGAAAATAGTAAATATTGCTTGATAATTTTATAGTCCTTTGCCTATTTGGCATTTGGACTTCTTAAGTTAAATACCTTCTATTTATTTATAACTACTATATTAATTATTTTGTTTATATTATATATTTGTATATTTAAATTGTATTTGGTCACCATGGGGATTTCCCTTTACTTTAAAACTAAAATTTTCCCATTTATTGTAATTATTAATTTAAAACTATATTTTTTGTTTTTATTAAAAAAAATACCTAATTTTAAACTTTTTTGAAAAATTCTTTTACTCCTAATAGTTACTTATATTTATTATTTATTAGGTACAATAAAATTTTTCAAGAAATATTTTTAAAAAACCAATAAATTAAAATTAGTTTCTCTAAAAAAAATATAAAAAATTGGAAAACAATAAAGAATAAAAATTAAATAATAAATTTAAAAATAGTGTTAATGAATATTTTATTAATTTTTAAATAATATTTTATTACTACAAGTATTAAAATTTATTTATTTATTTTTAAATTATAAATAAAAAATATTTTATTGAATTCAATTCCTATGATTTATTTTACACTTAAAAATTTTTAAACTATTTATATTGAAAAATTTAAATAACATCTTAAAAAAACTTTTTATATTATAAATTACGTTAATAAAATATTGAAATTTATATTAAAATAATAGAACTATTATTAACTTTTGAAATTTTTTATTTCTTTCAGGTGAGTTTTCAACATTTTTTGGAATATTTGTTGCTTCATTTTGAGCTTTCAACAGATAAGTTTATAAAAAAAAATTTTTAATATTTTAAATTCTAAAAATTTCTCGGAATTCTTAATACTTGTATAACAGATACTTAACTTGGATATGAACAAACTACGAACAATTGAATAATAGATAATAAAAATTTAATAATAAATTCCCATCAAAATTTAGATTTCCTTTGCGATAAGTTTTTCCAGACAATTTTTTGACATATTCCTCCGAATAATTTCGGAATTACACGTATTCCTTTCGAAAGTATTTAATCATAGATACAATCAATAATTTAATAATTAATTTTCATCAAAATTTAGATTTCCTGTGCGATAAGTTTTTCTTGACAATTTTTTGACATATTCCCCCGAACAATTTCGGAATTAGACGTCTTCCTTTCGAAAGTATTTAATCATAGATACAATCAAATTTGTATCAATATGTTGGTGTTTCTTAATCAAATCAATAACTTTTTATTAAATTAACCCATGAAATCAATAACTAATCTTTAAAATTAATAGTAATTTATGACTATATAATTAGAAATTTATAATAATTGATCATAATTAAATTAGAATTAATTTAAAAAAAAAAAAAAACACCTAATTGAGGCAATTTTTTTTGATTGTTAAATAATGTTAACTAATATATTATTATAATCATTATAATTATATTGATATTATTAATGGTATTTATTTATTTATTTAGTTTGTTTCTTTTTTTTTTTTTGTAAATTTGAATTGCAATTAGAATTGTAATTAAATATAACAAATTACAACTAACATGTGTTAAATAACATTAAATTATTATCAATTTTCACAATTTTTTTTTTTTGAAACAAATAATTTTGCCTCAAGGTAAAAATTTACATAAATAATAATTGGATTTAATAATCAAAAAAAAAATACCTAATTGTAATAAATAATGTTAATACGTTAGTGAAATTACCTGAAGGAAATTAGAAAATTATGTAATAAATAATTGGAAAATTTTATTCTTCTCTAACACTTATTTAGTTGTAAATCCTCAGCAGTAGAACTGGCTTTGCAGAATATTTAGATACTTTAAAAATCATAGTGTCATTTTTGATTTATAATTTATAGATATACTTATAATATTTTACTAATTCTACAATATAGAAGCATATTCTGCATATTAAAATTCCATTTAATCAATAAGCCCTCATCTAGTTTGAAAATTAGTATATAATTATAATGCAAAATGCTAGCCTATTTTCTATTTTAAATAAAGTTTAATTTTTAATTTGATCAAATGCAATAATTAATTATTATATTGTAATTCTAAAAAAAATTTCAATTAATTTTGAGATTTATAAAACATATTTTGTGTTATCCTGTAAAATTTTTTTTAATTCAAATAATAATAAAAAAAAAAATTAATAGATTAGATGTTATGTAAAATTGTAATTAATAATTTAACATAATTGAATAATAAAAATATGATGCATTAATGACACATCAATTAAAAACAATTGCTCAATTATAATATTCTATTACCTAACTTTCATAATATTATTTTTTTTTTTAAATTATAATTTAAAATTATATTTAAAAAAATAATAAATAACTTAAAATGTTTACATCATTTTTGTTCTTTATTGAGGAGTTTGTGTCTCAAATTTGAACTTAATGTATAACTAAAATTAAAGTTGGTATGGGCTAGCTCAAAGGTTTAGTTAGCTCAAATTTTTAAAAATTTACAACACTTATAGTTTAATACGTTAATCCAAACTTGAAAAATGTGCATTGATCATATTATTAACTAGCTCAACAATAGTATCAGTTCAATATTTAAGGTCGCTCAACTTGTATGCTCATCTATTGTCCTACAAGCTCAAAGTTTGTATTGAGTTTTGTTTTAAGGTTTGTTGAAATAAAACCCTGTACTATGCCTACTCATTTTTAAATGCAATAAAAATTTTAAAAAAAATTGCATATTTTTAGGATGAAAACTCATCCTAGAAAATAAAATAAATTTACACAATTGATAATTTTAAATTATCAAATTCCATAAAATTAATTTTTAAATTAGAAATTCAACTAGTACCTATCAATAATTTTAATACATAACCATAAATCAAATTCAGTTTACTTTTTAATTGGTTACAATAATTCTTACATAAGCATTACAATTATGTAAAAAATCCTACAATAATTTTCAATTAAAAAATCACTTGGTTTCATTTTTTTCTCGAATAATTACTTAGAAATCAATTGTCTAATAAAATTCTAAGTAAATTACTTCCTAAACCAAATCTTTTACAAGAATAATCAATTACTATGTAGTAGCAGTAAAAAAATAATCAATTACTGAATTTGATATACCAATAGAAGGTTGAGTTTTTTACATTACTTTATAAATTTCTATCATCAAAAAAGTGATTTCATGTTTCTGACAACTCAATATAAGCCTATCAAAATTCAAAGAATCTTTAAATTCTATGTAAATATCCAAAATGCATGTCCTTTCTAATCCTAAGTATTATCTTACAGTATAAGTACTCATTTAATAAACTTGATTCAAAATTGAATTCTTAATTCTAAATTGGCTTTTTAGAGCTTTGTTATCTCTCTACCAACTTTCTATATTTCACCCCTCAAATCTCACCTGAAAAACTTTTTTAAATTTTGTTTTTTTTTTGGAATTTCTATAGATTTTCAAAAATTTTTATACTCGTATGCCTATATAGTGAAAGGGTATAATAAATTTGCCATTACGTTTGTGACGCAGAGAAGGAGGGGAAATAGATATAGACTCAAGTGTATGGATCGGATCAGAATCGAAAAATAAATCGATTTAGCTATGTATGTCCGTCCGTCCGTCATCACGATAACTCAAAAAATAAAGGAGCTAGGATTATGAAATTTTCACAAATTCGTTTTTATGCAAAAACAGAAATCGCTATTTAAATCCAGCCATTTTGGTTCACGGGTTCGAGTACCTGCCATACAACTTCTAATTTTATATGAGCATTCCTCTATACTTATGGAAGCTGCGTGACTGAAATTTTGCCAAAAATAGTTTAGTATAATGGCCAATCTTACTGCAAAATTTGGTTGGTCTACTGCTGAGGGTTCGAGTAGCTGCCATACAACTCCTTTTTTTATATGAGCTTTACACTACACCTGATGAAGCTGCGTATCTGAAATTTTGAAAAAAATAGTTTAGTGTAAAGGCCAAAGTTACTGCAAAATTTGGTTGGTCTACTGCTGAGGGTTCGAGTTGCTGCCATACAACTCCTTCTTTTGTATGAGGACTACACTACACCAAATGAAGGTGGGTGTCTGAAATTTTGTCAAAAATAGTTTAATGTAATGGCAAAAGTTACAGCAAAATTTGATTGGTCTACTCCAGAGGGTTCGAGTAGCTGCCATACAACTCCTTCTTTTATATGAGTAGTCCACTGCACTTAATAAAGTTGTATGTTTAAAATTTTGCCAAAAGTAATTAACCGGATGATATAATGTATATGTTACGGTCATGCGGGTATCCCAGAGTTAACACAGTCTACTCTACTACACTCTTCCTCGTTTCTACTACAATTCAAAATACATATACAATCAAGCATTAAATCCTTAGAGTAAATGTATATAAGATTGGGTGAATGTATATAGCGGTTTGAATGAAAATATGAAAAGTAGGTGGGTGATTGAGGAAGAGTTAAAAAAATCAAAATTCTTTGTTTTTTTGTTTTTTGGGATGGAAAATGGATGTTGAACCCCACCTATCAACACTATTGGTTTCAAAATAAATTTGTTGCTGTAAAATGTAAAGGTGTAAAGTAAAAAAAAAAAAACGGCAGAAGCTTTTGTATTTTAGAAATCAATCGATCGATTGATGTTTGGTTGATTGGTAGAATAGCAAGCAGCAACAAACACAGCACAACAAAAAAAAAAACAAATAAAAAACAACAAAAAACTGAAAATAAAATAAATAAAGTGTTTGATTCACTTAAGTGTGACTAATTGCTATTGATTCGAGCGTATCCAAATGTAAGATTGAAATATCTTTTGTTTTTTTTTTTTTTTTTTTGGCTTGATTGTTTTTTTTTTTTGTAACATTTTTCACTTTTAGTTTATTATCCTGTTTTTTAGCAATAGAATTTTTTTTATCTAATTTGTTTTTTTTATTTTTTTTCAAAAAGTATCTTTAGATATTTTGATTATTTTTTTTTTTTTTTAATTTTAATCCTTTTTTATGCTTTTCTTTGTACTTTTGATTGGTTTTTGAATTTTTTATTATAATTTTTGTTATTTTTTGATTATTTGATTGGTATTTATTGTCTCCTATTGTTATATTGTACTCATTATTTGCTTTTTAAGGTGTTCTTTCATCTTTTTACTAAAAAAAAAACAATAAGTAATAAGAAAAGAACTTTTGCGTGTATCTTTTTCTTTAGATTTCATTCAAAACGTGTTAGTTTAGGTTGTTGAAAAATTTTGTTGTACAATTCATGTTCTTTTCTTATATTTTATTCTTTACCTTAAGTTTTATAATATTTTACGTGATCAGCAAAACTAATTTGATAATAATTTATATTAGGTAGCATGAAAATATACCAGATAATTGAAGAAAAAAAAGTGTAGAAGAAAGAAAAACCTCTAAAATAGAAAATTAAGAAATAAAAATTAATTCATTAAAATTTGATTATCTTCTGTTATTTAATTTGATTTTTATATTTTGAGATGTGGTGGTTTTTGGGCCCCAAATTGGATGTTTACCAAAATGATATGGAATTTTTCTTTCATTAATCTTATAGATAGTCGATAGAAAACCAATATTGATTCATTTAGAATTCAATATTTAAATAAAAAAGAATTCTTTATTTTTTAAGTCTATGGAAATAATAATTTTTTTTTTGGAATAGAATAGAATATTAGTTTTAAAATGTGGTATGTAGGGTACATATGTGGTAAATAAATTTAAAAATTAACTAAAATTTGTTTTAATCTTTAAAAAATTCTTTTATTATTATACCATATTGTTTACCACATATACGATATATAAATGTTGAACTAATTTTAATTCATTTCAATTCAGATCAGATATAAGGTAGATATACAAACTATAATTTTCATATCAATTGGAAAATTCTATTGAGAATTAAATAAAATCTGATATAAAAAACCAAAATACAAATTCTTAAGATAATTAACTCTTGTTTTAAAAAGATTGTTTTTAAATATGAATGTATAGGTGATAAAATTAAAACACATACAATTATTTGAATACAAATGTGTGGGGAACTTATTTTAAAATTTGTGGAAAATTGAAAGTATCTGGCCTTTACTGAAATCTAAAATTTGACTTTCTGTGATTTACTTTCACTACAGCTTTCACTGCACTGTATAAGATTTGATTCAAAGACTTCTTTTTATCCGGTATTTTGAAGTTTTCACCATGAAGAGTTGTCATGATTCTCCAATAAATACAGGTCTCAATATAAAATTCTTTAAGCAATAATCAAGCAATAATAAAAGCAATAAAACAAGCAATAATCTCTTGAAACAGTTTTATCATTTGTATCTTCATTTTCAAGCCTTCTTCCGAGAATTGTATGTTATGTTGAAAATGACTCACGGCTCAATACCTTATACTTATTTTTAGTTTTGAAATTGTGCCTGTAACTAATGTTGATCCATATACTAATACATAGATATCAAAATACAATTTTTGAAATATTAACAAACATAGCATCAAAATCCTACCTTTATCTGTGTTTTCTATTTTAAGTCATAAAATATACCTCATATATCAATTCTAATTCACAAATCGTACAAACTAAAAATATAAAAATACTTTATATTTTAATGAGAAAAGTAATTTAAGAAAATTCTGATAACAAAAACATATCTGTTGCTTTCTTTGGAAAAATACTATTCCCTTTATGTTAAAACATAGTTTAAAAAAAACCCAATTGAAATTCTTTTACTCTATATACTGTCACTGGGCCTTATCAATAGAAACTTTTTTATTTGGTTTTTGGAATTTTTTTTCTGTGTTTTTGTGTCCACATTCAGCCCTAAGAGCATAAATTTTTATACCCGTATGACTATATAGTCCAAGGGTATAATAAATTTGCCATCACGTTTGTGACGCAGAGAAGGAGGGGGGGTAGATATAGACTCAAGTGTATGGATCGGATCAGAATCGAAAAATAAATCGATTTAGCTATGTATGTCCGTCCGTCCGTCCGTCCGTCCGTCCGTCTGTCCGTCCGTCCGTCCGTCCGTCCGTCATCACGATAACTCAAAAAGTAAAGGAGCTAGGATTATGAAATTTTCACAAATTCGTTTTTATGCAAAAAACGGAATCGAGTTTTAAATTCAGCCATTTTGGTCCACGGGTTCGAGTACCTGCCATACAACTTCTAATTTTATATGAGCATTACTCTATACCTATGGAAGCTGCGTGTCTGAAATTTTGCCAAAAGTAGTTTAGTATAATGGCCAAAGTTACTGCAAAATTTGGTTGGTCTACTGCAGAGGGTTCGAGTAGCTGCCATACAACTCCTTCTTTTATATGAGCTTTACACTACACCTGATGAAGCTGGGTGTCTGAAATTTTGCAAAAAATAGTTTAGTGTAATGGCCAAAGTTACTGCAAAATTTGGTTGGTCTACTGCAAAGGGTTCGAGTAGCTGCCATACAACTCCTTCTTTTATATGAGCATTACTCTACACCTAATAAAGCTGAATGTTTGAAATTTTGCCAAAAGTAATTAACCGGATGATATAATGTATATGTTACGGTCATACGGGTATCCCAGAGTTGACACAGTCTACTCTACTACACTCTTCCTCGTTTTTCTCTAAATATTTTTTTACATTTTCTCAGAATTCTCATAACCAAAAGAAAAAAAACCCTTTTATATAAATAGAAAAGTTATAACTCTATATTTTGTATTATGTACTATAGGTAAATAACAGAAGTACTGATACCAGTAGTATATTGAAAATAATAATAAAAAGTAATTCATTTGTATCTATTAGATACATTAATGTTCTGTATATATACAAAAAAAATTTTTCTTTTCTAAGGATACAAAATTTATATCTGGTAAAAATCATCATCATATTTTTTATTTTTCCTCAAAAAAAAAAAATAATATGAAAAAAATACAACAAAAAAAAACTACAAGATAATAAATAACAATAAAATTATGTGCAATATTGTTTAATATTCAAAACACAATGTTTAGGTCTACCGGAAAAATGCTTTTAATAAATATTTCTGAAAGGTAAAATATAATTCAGTAAAAGATTGTAAAAAATTTTGAAACTTGCGCCTTGAAGTATGCTAAATTTTTTTTTTAAAGATATGTGAGTGATAGTGTTTTAACTACAGTCAAATTTGTTTATTTGGTACACTGTGCTCCAACTATTTTTGTCTTACACATGAGTTAGTTATTATTTAATGGGACAATATAAACTTTTACGTCTATGAACACGGGGGGGGGGGGGGGCACTAATCAGAATCACTGTTGTGAAGTGAAATTTATCAAAAAACTCTAATTGCATATTGTGGAAGACGAATTAGATCAGTTCGTGCATGGTAAGATACCTGATTCTAACTGCAAATCCTTCTTTGGACATAAAAAAGACATGTTCAATTTGAAACTGCAGAATCTCTCACTAAAACTCTTCGATTTTGAAGTTCTTACTTTCAATTATTATTTCAATTTATTGATTTAAAAAGTGGCCTAGTCTTTTCAGCAGACATGAGTGCATGTATAGTAAATTGTAAGCTTATAAATTATATTTCATTCTTACCCAGTACCTATAGAAGATACACCTGGTTATTCTTTTGTCTTTTTTTTTGTACAGAAGATCACAAATAATAATCTAAAGTATTTTTATGATCTTGTGTATATGTTTTAAAATTTTCACTATATTGTTTTTCATAATTTTATTATGCAAAATGCATCTAAAAGAAAATAATATGGAAAATAGAGTGTTAGATTGCTGGGGTTATGCCAGTTGTATGCCAAAAAAAAAAAAATAACAATATAATGAATTATATTCAATGGAATTTTATGAAATAAAAATTCTAAGTACTCGTCTATATATGAACAATAATCTCGTTGCTTAAATGGGTACGTGAATGGGTATAGGGACATGATTATTATACTATATCAAATATGTTTATATTACATTGTACCTATAGATAGATTTATTATACTCGTATATAGGTATTTGTGAAAATGTTTTTCTAAAAATAGAAAAAAAATACCCTATCTGTTACGTCCAGATAAATTTTTCAATTTTCTTTTAGGTTTTTTTATTTTCTAAAATAAAGAAAACAAGAATTTATGAACCTTTATAGTTGATATGAATCTTCTGGTATACGTCTGCTTCTACATATGTATATGTTTACCTGTTTTGTTTTTTTTTTAAATTATTATTTCTCTGTTTGGTTCCTGTTCCTGTTGCTAGTTACTTGGCTAACTAACTCCTTGTTTCTTGTGTATGTCCTGCAATATATTTTAGTTTAAATTTTTTTGTACATGGAATTAAAAAATTAAATTTTAAGAGAATTTTTTTTATTTACCGTATTTTTGTTTTTATTGCATATTTCTCGGAGGAAATGCACACATATTGTTGGTGTTTTTTTTTTTTTTTTTGGGGGAAGCTTAGATTTTAAATATTAAAACAATAAGAAAAAATGGGGAACATAAGACTTAAAATTTTTTGAATCGAATTAAAAATTTAAATAATATTCAAACATATGAGTTATTATGATAAATTGTTTAATAATATGAAATTGTTTAAATGTATTTGCAGGAATATAATATTAAATTTTATTATCTTAAGTGAAATTAATACTCTTAAATTGATATAAAGTGCATAATTTGATTATTTAAGTTGAAAATATTTATTAAAAGATTGTTGGTCTTACGTTTTGGAATCGTGATCTGAATTTTGAATTAAATGGAAGTTTATTTTGATAAGAAATTACTTAGAATAAAATAATTCTATATTTTTTTACTTTTAAAATAATTAAATTTATTTGGAGAATTGTAATTATTTGAAATAGAATAAAATTTTATACTAAAGATACTAAAAGGCTAAAAATGTAGTTTTAAAAAACCACAAATAGAATATTTTAATTTTTCATGTTATAAGCAAATTCTTTAAAAACATACAGCCTTATATTTGGTTAAAAACTCTTTTGAACATGAAGGTCTTTACGTTTTTACCTCACATTAAGAAAACTTAATTAACGTCCTCAACCTTTAGAACTCTCCAGTTCAATTTAAATATAAATTACAGACATTTTCCAAATTAATTAAACAATTTTTTTCTCGCAATTATATAGTTAAATTTCTATAAAACATTTAAATTTTTTTATAACTACCTTATAATTTTCTTTGTATTCCACGTAATCGAGAAATAAAAAGACTTGTAAACTTAAATTAAAAATTTTTAATTAAATTTTCGAAAAACTTTTGAAACAAATTCAAAACAACTAGGAATATAATTGATATTCAAGTACTTTAAAAGTAAATTTTCTCACCTTTAAACCAATTTCGTTTATTCGTTTTGAATTTTTCCATTTTTTTTTTCATCAAATTTTTTCTGTGTTTAGTTTCCATTTGCGCTAATTGGGGTCGTAGATACAATTTTTTACGTTATTATTATATTAAGTTAAATTTAAGTGGTGAAAATCCCATTCATACTAACTTGGTATATTTTTTTTATAATAAAATAGATTTAATTATTTTAAATATTATAGAGAAAGTTAAATTTTTTTCAAAATAAAAAGTAACTGAGCACAGAACTGAGTAAAAAGAAAGAGTATACTTTCTATGAATACTTTTAGGAAATTATTTTTCGTTTTAATATGAAATTTCTTTTCTTTGTAAAAACTTTCAACAGTTCCATAAATTTTGTGAAAAACTCTTTTTCCAGGTAAATTGGAAATTATTTAAAATCACTCAAAATATTTATTACAATTAAAAATAATACAAGCCCTATTTTACCTGTAATTTAAATGTTTATGATTACAAACATATGAATACATATTAAAGTAATCAATTAAAATTTATATAGGATATCATTAAGTTAAGTATTAAGTACTTACAGGCTTTGAATCTGAAATAGATTTAAAACTATTTCGTACTTTCTAATTCAACTGCTTAAAGTACTTATTATTTGCTTCTCTATCACAATAAGTGGAAATAATTATGAGTGAAATTAAGAACGGCTTTATAAGAAGTATTTCTAAATAACGCAGTACTGGTATTGATTTATCGTTTGGTTTTAAAAATTTTGATAATTTATATTTAAATCTAAAGAAGTTTTGATTGTTCTTAAAATCTTCAAATTTAAAAGTTGTTTTGGAGTATTAACTGCAAATAGAACTTCTGTACAAATTATGAAAGAATTCTAAATTTTAACAAGTAAAAGTACTCAAGTACAATGTAATTCGAAATTATTAATTTATTTTTTATTAACATTCTAATTTATAATGAATTATCGAATAATGAATTAGAAATTTCTAATTATAAATCTAAAGATATTTAAACAGACAATTTAAACAACAAAAACAACTCAGAACCTAAAAATATCTTAAAGATTAAATATTCGCTTTATTTTATAAAATCCTTTCTTAAAAATAATTTCATTTTTTTCAATTACTTTAATATGAAATTTTTGTGTACCTTCTACTACAAATTACAAGTTATTTAATTTTAAATTGTTTTTTATTTTTTTTTTTATTTTTCGAACTTTTTCTTGTTTTTTTTTTTTTAATGGGGAAAAATTATATTTTAATTATATGTTATGCAAATCACAGCATAATATTCGCCAATATAAATTTTAAAAACAGAGAAAACCTATTGTTATTATTTTCACATTATTTTTTTTTTTTTGCCCTCCCCTCGAATTCAATGGGGGAAAAAAAGAATTTTTAAAAAGAACAAAATAAAAAAAACAAAAGTATCATAAAAATCAACGAACCAAAGAACCAAACCATAGTAAAGCCCAAAGTGCATCTATTAACTCGGTAACCAGCGAACCAACCACTTAATAATTTTCAATATAAATTTTTTTTTTAAATTGTTTAAAAAATTAAAAAAAAAAAGAAAACTGTTAAAAATGTACAGAGTAATTTAATATTAGTATGCATTACATGCAGCTCTCATTATAACACTATTATTATGCCAGTAAATGAGAGAGAAAGAATTTAATATAGAGGAGAGAGTGGAAAGTAATATAATTGTATTTCAGTATTTTTCAAACTTTTAATTTTAAAATGTTGATCTGGTAATAGTAGAAGTTGAGTTTAATGTAGTTATTTTACTGCAGTTTTAATTTTTAATTAAGTCTCAGAAACTTTCAAATAAGCTCTAAACGGCGAATATTAGTAAAAATTTTGTCCTTTTTTAATATTTTTGTGTTTTTTGAAAATGACATCACTTACGGCTTGCCGTTTTTTTTTGGAATTGTAGTAAAACTATATTTTATAATTCTTCTAATTAAAAAACTATATTAGACTAAAATTGTAGAGAACCACATATATTTTGGCTATAGTCTTAAGCAGCGCTGGGATATCTTTATAAAATACAAAACAGTGTAATCCGTCTTAGAAACGCCTCTAAATATATCATTTTAAAGATATACCTGTATATGGCATACAAATCAATACCTATTCTAAGAAATTAAAAAATTATGATGTAAAATTAAAAAAATTTTTAACGTAAACTATAAGAATCGAATCCTAAGTTTTACTTTAAAAAGTGGGGGTTTTATTAAAAAGGCTAACACCAATCGAAAGGTACATAGTACAGTTACCTTGAGGTAATTTTGATGATATTCACATATCCTCATATAAAGAAAAAAATTCATTTAAATTAGTACATTTTAAATTTAATACACCTTGTAGGGAGCCTCAAAAAAAAAAGTTAAAATTGGAGTAAAATAAGTTTTTTTCAGTTTTTTTTTTTACCAACTCCTTTTTTTTTTTACCAAAACTTGAGTATGAGAAGCACTCGTTAAATTTTTAAAATTTGTTTTTTATTTTATACCTAGGCAAACAAAATAAAAAATATAAAAAGTTGCAAGCCACAAGAGTTGGGCCACTGATATCGTCATTATATCGAGGGAATTTTCTTGATGTTTTTTTTTATATTTTTATTTTTGTAAAATGTTTTTCCCATGTATTTTAAAATTTCAAAAGTTTTTTTTTTTTTTAAATGTTTAATATTGTACTGGAGAAGGAAAACTTTTTTATTTATTATTTCTTATTTGTTTTTTTTTTTATTGTTTTGTTTTTTAAATGTTTCTAGTTGCAATTTTTTTTTTTTGATTTTGTTTTTTGCAAGTTTAAAGTCCAAGGAATTTGATTCTCTTGTTACTATTATCCCAAAGTTTGTTTTTTTTTTTGCCAAACTTACAACTAAAATTACTGAAGGGAGTTTCGAAAAAAAAAAATTCGGTTGTTGTTTTTATTTCAAAATTGTTTATTGGACTTTGGTATTCGAAACTGAAATAAACAACTAATGAAACAAATCAAGGGTTTCAAAAAAGCACATTTCCAAACGAAAACAATGTTGAGTTAAGTGCAAATTGTAAAATAGTTTATAATAATTTTTTATTTCTAAAATATAAATTAATTAAATCTATTGTACGAGCAGTAGACACTCTCTTCAGTTTTTAGGAAACTCTAAAATTAATTTAATATTATTTAAGTTAAAGGTATTGAACAATATTTGGACCCCTTACAGTTCCTAAACTACGGTCGACCCAAAAATATTTTGAGAAGTAACTTATACTTATATTCATTTGATTTAAACTTCTCTCAAAAATTTCGTGTTTCACAGCTATTAACTATTTAGAAAGAATTTTCAGGTGGATCAGGGGGTCAAAAATTTTGAAAAAAATAAATTTCGAATATAACGGTAAAAACCGTACACCTTACGGCAATAAAAGTATATAAAGCTTATAAAAACAAGTGTCATTCGTCGTTTTCATTTTAAAAAAAATTAGATTGTGGTTTTCTGAAAGAATTGTTCTATGAGTCTATCCCAAAATTTTGGAGGCTGCTGTTCAATAACGGAAGCTTAACGTAAAATAGTTCTTCCTTGAAATTTGGTTTTTTATTCGATATTTATTTTATTTAAGATTCCATTGCTTTTCTTTGTAACGGTGCATAAAAGCTTTGTGAACTCAGAGATGTTTAGGCTGACAGTGAATTTGGCACATTTCTTGCAAACTTTATTTGAAAATATGCTAAAAACACAAAAAAAAGGTTAACTTTTTAATTTTCTTAAATGTTTATTTTGTTGTTGTTATTATTGTTATGCAGTTTTTATTTGCAACAATTTGTTTTATTTTGTAGGGTGCACATCACTTTAACTTCTATAAAATTCGGATTGTTGTTGTTTTTATTATTATTTTTTAAATTTTTTAATGCTGACTTTTGTCCTAGAAAAAAGAATAAAAGTTAGTTGTTTTTTTTTGCAATGTTACCAAGGGTTAACTTAAATAATCCTTGTTACCGTTATTTTTGTTTTTTTTTTTTTTTTGTACAGTATTTTTTGTAAAGAAAATCAAAAGATTATCTAAAGAATATTCAAAAAAAAAAAGTAAATAAGAGATGGAAGAAGTTTAAAAAAAAAAAAATTTAAAAAAGTTTAAAAAGTTAAAAATATTAAATAATGAAATAATAAAAAACGAAAAAAGATTATGTACTGATGTTTGTGTAATTTTGTTCTCATCATTAGCTGTAATGAAAAATGTCATATTTTAAAAAAAAATTTCTCACGCAACAATTATGTGGTAGAGTAGAAAGCAGCGGCAGCAGAAGAAGCAGCAGCAGAAGAACTAGCAAAAAAAAACAACACGAAAACTTTTATCGGATTGTGGAGCAGTGAGGAGGAAGAGATGAAGCAGTGTACATCATTTAAAGCATATAGAAGGAAAACATTTTTATGTTATTATTTATACCCGTATGAGTATATGGTCAAAGGGTATAATAAATTTGTCATTACGTTTCTGACGCAGAGAAGGACGGGGGTAGATTTCAGGTTCAAGTGTATGGATCGGATCAGAATCGAAAAATAAATCGATTTAGCTATGTATGTCCATCCGTCCGTCCGTCCGCCCGTCCGTCATCACGATAACTCAAAAAATAAAGGTGCTAGGTTTATGAAATTTTCACAAATTCGTTTTTATGCAAAAACCGGAATCGCTATTTAAATCCAGCCATTTTGGTCCACGGGTTCGCGTACCTGCCATACAACTTCTAATTTTATATGAGCATTACTCTATACCTATGGAAGCTGCGTGTCTGAAATTTTTCCAAAAGTAGTTTAGTATAATGGCCAAAGTTACTGCAAAATTTGGTTGGTCTACTGATGAGAGTTCGAGTAGTAGTCATACAACTCCTTCTTTTATATGAGCTTTACACTACACCTGATGAAGCTGGGTGTCTGAAATTTTGCAAAAATAAATTAGTGTAATGGCCAAAGTTACTGCAAAATTTAGTTGGTCTACTGCAGAGGGTTCGAGTAGCCGCCATACAACTCCTTCTTTTATATGAGGATTACACTACACCAAATGAAGCTGGGTGTCTGAAATTTTGGCAAAAATAGTTTTATGTAATGGCCAAAATTACGCGGTTGGTCTACTGCAGAGGTTGGTCTACTGTATGTTTGAAATTTTGCCAAAAGTAATTAACCGGATGATATAATGTATATGTTACGGTCATACGGGTATCCCAGAGTTGACACAGTCTACTCTACTATACTCTTCCTCGTTTTTTTATTAAATTAAAAAAAAATTTCCCTATTATATGTTGTTATTTTTTAGTAACTTATAAAGTTTTTTTAATTTGTTTTTCTTTTTATTTTGTATCTTGCAGAACTTTCTTTTCTAATTATTTTTTTTGTACTTATTATTATTAGTAGTTATTTTTAGTGATTTTATAACTTGCATTATATATTTTAACTATTCTCCCATAAAATTATTACAACATTGAATTATAACTAGGTTTTTTTTTTTTTTTGATTTTTTAATGTTTGTAATTATTTATTAGTGTAGGTACTAAAAGTTGATTTAATAGACTTTAAAAGTTAAATAGAATATGAATGTATAGTTTATGAAATAATAATAAAAAAAATTTGAGTATTTTTACATTAAAATATAAGTTATTAAAAAAAAGTAATTCAGGGTAGTTAAGTTTAGGAATATAATGAAAAAATACAAATTGTAATTAATGATGAGAGAATTTTGTAAAATTATTAATAATGTAAAATAAAGAAATGAATTATTACTAGCAAATGAAATATTAAATTTTTATTTTTTAATAGTTGTTAATTTTATAAAAGAACAATAATGGTTGTAGAAAGTTTTTTTGAATTAGCAACATTTGACTTTGTAATAGTTACTTAATTGTCTGTTTTTGGGATCTTTAAGACTTTTGTTTTAAATTCTATGTGGTAGAAATTTATTAATTAGAAACATTAAATTAATTAATTACTCACGGTTATTTGTGGTTATTAACATGATTAAGAGAATTTTAAAAGAATTTAGAATGAGGTAATGCGAAATGAGCATATCCAGGGGTTTTTTCTTGATTTTTTTAAATTAAAAAGAATTTAGCACAATAATGTCATTTTTAGTAATTGATATTATAATTGAATATATTTTAGATTTACTCTTTCGTTTAAGATCCATAGAGCTGACCTGCGTTTCACTTCTAAAAAGACGGGTCCAGATTACGCTTTTATAAATCAAATATGATTTGTACATTAATAACGGTTTTAATAATTGTTCCGTTACAAATCTTATTTGATTTTTAAAAGAGTAATCTGGATCACTTGCATCATTTCCAGTTCCATGAACTACTGAGCTCCTGGCAACCAGTATATAATGACTACTTTTTTATTAAACTTCCGTATTTCAACTTTCCTAAGCTTATGACCTAAATCCTTCTCTATAGATTATAAATTTAATTGAAGAAAATTGAACCCATTTAAAGTGCCAAATAAATGAGAGTAAATATTTGATAAGATATCTAATACAAAATGAACCGATCTCTATTTGTCTTACAAATATTATGCCTCATCTCAGGCCTCAAATATGTTTTCCACAATTATATGACAAAATATTTCCTAAATTTATGTAAAATTTTTAGTTCATCATTTTATATACGTCATGTTATTCCCGTTACATCCTTGAAAAATAAAACGAAAAATCTAATACCAATTATTATTGTATATATATATATATATATACATATTTATATTAAAAAAACACCATATGGGTGTAAAGGAAAATTGCTATTACAGTTTGGAAAAACAACAAATTATGAATTTTGAAAATTACAAGTAAACACGGGAATTTATTCGTTTGCATGAAAAGATTACTCGTAATGTGTCCGTTAAATAAAACCGTTACATATATACATAATATACTATATATACTATGCAAACAATCGACAAAACAATCAAACCGACAAAGGACTCAACTAAGGAATAAGATATCTATATATATTATATTTACATTTCAATATATATTGCATAATAAGTATATGTTACTATCATTTATATTGAGTTTAAATATGATGTAAATATGTGTTCCAGATATTTCTTGGGTTCCATTTTAAAGCAATTTTCCCTGTAAAGCAGGAATTTTTAAAGTAGTGTTGAATAAAAAGGAAAGAAAAAGGAAATATTTAGCGCATATATTTCATTCTTTTATAATACAATTTAAAAAACATTGCCATGTTTTTTTATATGTTGTGTTATAATTAAAGTAAATTTATTAGTTATTACCACATATACGTGATTTAAAATTGATGTTTTTAAACCTTTTTTTTTATATAATTTAGTTGTTTATTTGTACAAAATAAGATCTTTAGTTTAAGATTAGTTTAGTTTATTAAGGACTTAAATTATATTGTGAAGTCTTTCTTTATTAAACTTTGTAATTGATTCAAAGTATATGATCCATAAAGCATTAGGTGGTATTATTATGTCATTTCACCTTATCTTTCATCTGAATCGAAATTATTGAAAAATTTGCAATTTGCTTCTATGCAGGTTTAAATATTTTACAGGAGAAACACTGAACTATTCTATGGTTTAATTCTATTGGTGAATTATGAGGTAGCACGGTCGTAAAAGGGCTGCACTGCCATTCAAAGTTTTCAAATTCTTAAATAAAAACCTTTCCAGAATCCTGTGATTAAAACACCGTTTTAAAGTTCGTTTATTAAGTTCCCATTCTCCATTGAAATGAAATTAATAGCTAAATAATTTCATTTCATATTTATAACTCACAGATTCGTAAATATAACTTAAATATTTCCCTTTGAAACTTATATCGATAGGATTTCAAATATTTAGAGTCTGACAGGTCAAGATTTGCCTACAAACTTTTTGTTTTCACATGTTCATACGGCACTGCCAGCTACAGGTGAAAAATGAAACCATTTTAATAATAATATTAAAAAATTTTACCTCTAAAATCCAACTTGAAAATTTAATTTCTTAAAATTTCAATCAATTTTATAACACTTTTAATTACATGTATAATTAAAATAAAAATCTTTAAAAATGTTAAATTAAAAGATAAACCTTATTAATTAGTTTTAATTAAATTAAATATTTAAAAACAGAAAAAATTAATAAAAAAAAACTTCATTCTAAAGATAGATTTCTTAAATAAATTCTTAAAATAAATTTAAATATTTAGGTCATTCTTTACTATTTTGTGACTTTTCCTCGAATAAAGAAGAAAACGGAAATAAATAACGGACTCAGTATACAAGGTAGATCTATTTAAAGATTTTGTTTTTAACTTGAAAAGATTCCTAATTATTATAAGGAATTATTGTATCATGATGGTTCCTTATTTTTATATAAATAAATTTTCCTACTTCCTATTTAATGAAAATTTATTTTAACTTATTAAAGAATATCATGACGAAATGATAGACAAAATATGAGATAGTTTTTTTTTTAATATTTTATTGTTACTATGATTTTCAGTTTTACTTATTTCCATAGATATCGTGGAATTTTTTTTTTTTTTGGAGTTACCGTTATACACATTTAACACTTAAGAAATTGTATTTTTTCATTAGAATCATATTTGAAACATTAGTTTAAGAATAGAAACGCTAAGTCTGTTTGAATATTTTATGAAATAATAACAGTATCCAATGCACGAATTACCGTTATATACATACCATTTTGGAATTAAATTTGGCATTTAAGAAATTAAATTTTTGACATTAGTCAAAAAAATTAAACGATAAGTTTGTTTGAAGATTTTATGAAATAATTACAGTTGCCAATTAAAAAGTCTTTGAAATAACAATCGAAGATGTGTTTATTACTTCTACGGATCTTACATATTATAGCCAAGTAACATTTGGGAGCTTCTGAGAGAAATATATATAAATAGAATCTTCCTAGAAAACGTTTGAAAGAAACTTGGAATCCGTTCGTAAAATTATAACTTTTTGTTTACTTATATAATACATTAGTATAGTATTGCTATTACAATTGACTTTTGTGGACCTTAAGTTGTTATGATCATTATGTAAAACCTAATTCAAAGAAAAATGTTCTATAGTTATGATTTTACATTTTATATTGCAATTTTTCAATTTTATTTCAAAAAGTACTTTTATATTTTCGAACAACTGGCAACCTTTTTTCAAAAAAAATTTTTTTTTATAAACCAACCTGTTGTAAAGAAAAGACATTTTATTTATTTTATAAATTAACCAAAAATCTAAGGTAGTTATTTACGTGCCTACATAATATTATATTAATGATTATATACATACAAAAAAATATATGTATATATATATATACATTCAATTAAACAGTATGAAGCAAATAACAAAGAAAATACAAAAAAAAAAAAAATCATCGCTGGGCGCCTACAATGGTTGTCATTTAATATAAAGAACCATTTTTAATTCTCATATAAATAATTATTTACCTTAAAAAAAAACATGCCTGTGTCATCAAGAAAAAAACCAAAATAAGAAAGAGATGGAAGAAGAGTAGGAAAGAAAATATATAAAGAAAATTTTAAGCCTACATAATTAAGAAAATAAGTTAAATTGAAGCAAAAGACAAAACATATAAAAAATGATCATAAAAAAATAAAGAAAGTAAAGAAAATCCGTTAGTTCATTTTTTAAAAAGGCATATAATTTATGTTTAGTAATTTTTTGGAGGACATAAAACATTAAAAATATATAAAATAAAAAAAAAAATAAAAAAAAAATCATAATTTGAATATTTGCGTGCTTAAAACCGCACATTTTAATGTTTTGTTATTTCAGTGTTTTTTTTTTTTTCTACTTATTTTTTTTTTCTTTTGTCTTATGGGTGGTAAATGTTTTTTACACAGTTTTTTTAAAGGTATTCTGGAATTGACCTTTCGTTTATAAATAAATTTTGTATTTTATGTTTTTTACTAATTTAACTTTAACTAAAGACTTTTTTTTGTCACCTGTTAACTTTGTATTGTAACTGAATACATACTTATTTCAATAAAGATTTTTTACTTTACTTCAGTTTTTTTTTTTTTTTTTTTTTTTTTTTTACTCCTCGTAGGAGCATAGGGCATCAACTAGCCTCCTCCATTGTTCTCTATCATTTGCGCTCGCCTTCATTTCTTCCCAAATTAGTCCATGCTTGGTTAATTCAGCTATTGCTGTTCGACGCCAGGTGTTATTGGGTCGAACTCGTCTCCGACTGCCTTGGGGATTCCATTCTAGGGCTATTCTTGTTATGCTTGTGGGTTCTTTCCTCAGAGTGTGGCCTATCCATCTCCATTTCCTACGTTTTATCTGTTTCTCTATTGTTTCTTCACCCGTGAGCTGCCATAGGTCTTTGTTACTTATGGTGTTGGGCCAGAATATTCCGCATATTTTTCTTAGATATTTGTAAAAAAAGCTCTTGGTTAAAGTAGAAATGGTATATTTGTACTAAGTAAGAGGTTTCTTCACAGTTTTCGATATTAATAAATCTCGTAACACATCTTCTACTTTTTAAATGGCAGCAATTCTTCATCGGCGAAAAGAATTTTATAATTCTTATATCCCTGTAAATAGAACCTATATGCTTGAAGAAGGAATGCTTGAATGAAGGGGCGCGTGGAGTAGTTTCTATAAATTTTTTATACTTTCAAAGCATTTCTTACCAGCATAACTGAACGTTTGATTTAAAAGATAATTTAATTAAGAATCGTTGGATTATTTAATTATTTTTATCATAGAAAATAAATTTCAAAGGAAATTATTTTTTGTCCAATACTGAAAGATCTGAATGTCTTCTAAAAAATTGGCTTTGGAAAACTAACATTTATACGAAAAACTATGAAATTTTACATAAGGAAAATAAAAACCTTTTGACGAACATTTTTCATATCGTTTAGCGAACTTTGGACGATTCAATACTTGTCTTAAAAAATGTCTATATCATTATTCTATTAATCGACCAACATCATTTTGAGAGTTTCTTTTCTGAGAAATGATTTTTGATTACACCAAATAACGATCGAGTGAATTAAAAAAATTGATTACCCCTTTTGGTAGCGACCGTAGTTTAAAAAATAAATAATCCAATAATTAAAAATCAAAAAACATATGAATCCTAAAGTAAACCGTATTTTTTTAAGTATAGAATCTACACCACGCACTCCATATACGTATAATTATAAAATATTACAAAAAAAGCTGTTAGATTTCTTAAATAAGCTTAACTGAACCTTACCTGAATTTCGGATAATGAACCTTATAAATATTTTTGAAATTGATTTATTATTGAACTAATCATTCACCATTATCAACCCTAGACCTTAAAGTTGCCAGTAACAACTTCATTTACCTTAATTTAATTTTTTAACTTGTACTTTCTTAAATAAGTAACTCAAAAAATAATTTTCTTATCAAAATATTATTACAATGGCGAATAAAGGAAGTTAGTCATGAACAAATCTTTGTTTTACAGAAATAAACGACAGTTACATGAATACCAACAAGAAACACAAACCAATGTCTTTATAAAAAACTTTTTTTTTCCTTTTTTTTTTTGATTTTTTTTTTCAATGAAATTAGAGGAAAAACTAAAAAAAGAAAATAAAAATGGAAAATTTAAGTACTAACATTACTGTTAAACAAATATAATGAATTAAAATTGGTGGTGGCAGCTACAATGTTGTACCAAAAAAATAAAAAAAACATAATAATAATAAAAAATCACCACTAAAAAAAAATAAAAAAAAAACACCAATTGCGCAATGAAATGAAATCCTAAAAAATCGCTTATAATATGTACTTTATTTTACTTTAATTTGAACTTTATTTTACTTGTTCTTCTTCTTGAGAAAATTGAGAATGAAAACGTGGAAAATATTTTATATGTAAGAAAATTTATTTATTTTCATGAAAAATTGCAAAAAAAAAAAAAAAAACAGAAAAAAATTGAAATGTGTATAGAAATTGAATAAAAAGCCTTTTTACAAGTACAAAAGGAAGTGAAAATCAGAAAAAAAAAATTTTTTAACATGGTACTAAATTGTCTCATTATTTTGTCATTTTGGTGTTCACAAATGGTACGATTAGGCACGTTTTTATATGATGATTTTGTTCTATATTTTTGTTATTTTATTTTTTTTATTATTTTTCAACATTAATTTTAATTGGATTTTACTTTTTCTACTTTAATTTTTTTGTTTATTTTTCGTTTCATTCATATTTGTTATAAAATTTAATTGATTCTGTAATAGACTTACCGTAGACGTTCAGTTGTCACTCCATCATTTTTTTTTTTGTGAAAATAAGTTTAACATTTGCTGAAAAATACTTGTAGAGAAGTTTCAAAATATGTTTTAGTCACATCAAACAATTTAAGATTTTATGACACTTCACATACTTAGGAGATATTTCACCTGCTAACTACAGGATTTTTTTTTGTAATTAAGTCAAAATTTGGTAACCAAGGAGATTTTGCAAAGAAAAATTGTTTTTCAATATATTTTTTTCAATAAAATGTTTTATGATCGGAACGAGAATCAATCCCGAAATTCTTCGTTTAATTAGGAAAATGCTAACCTGCTGATAAATACTCTACCGAGGCTTTCAGTCTCTAATTAAACTGTGAAAATCTTTAAAATGTATTCAAGAACGCCTTAATAGTTTGATTTTTAAAATATAAAATTTTAATTTTCAATAGAGTTTCCGAGTTTTGTCTCACTTAATATATTCTATTCATATAGATTCTAAAATTAGACTAAAGACAGACAGACTCTTATTTAATGTAAATATAAGGGTCATTGCATACTTTTAGGAATTTTCGGTTGTAATTGTGTCTTACGAATTATTTGATTAGATTTTTAAGTTTTCAAAGTTGAGAAAATTTGAAAATCTAGATTTACACAATTACGTAAGGATTTCCAGATTCTGAGACTTAAACAGGAATAGACTTATTAAAAGTTATTACAAACCTTATTGAAACTAAGAGAAATACAATTGAAATAATACTTAATTGTATTGTACTTTAAACATGTACTACCGTTATTATCTTAACGGTAATATTTAATAAATAAAACTGCTCCCACATATTTACAATTGATTTGATATTTTCAAAACAATGATATTTATTTTATTTTTTTTTTAATTTAAACAATTAAATTAAATGTTTAACTTTCTTAGATATACTAATTATTATTATTATTAATTGGAATATTAATCTAATATTATTAAATCAATTTTTTTTTATTTGATTATTTATTTTAATTTGACTTAATTTCTAATTATTCAAAATGAATATAAATAAATAACACAAAAAAAAGGAACGCATATGATTTTTCATATGTAGGAAAACGTGGGCAGACAGGATATCGTGCCTAACAAATTGCTTTCGTGTACAAATTTTCTTGAAAATTCATTGTTTTTTTAGTTGATTTTTGAGTGGGAAAGGGAGGCGATTAAGGTGGTTCTAGTATTTTACTTGAAATATTTCAAAAATTCATTTTATAATTAATGTTTTATTTATTTCATTTTTGTGTTTTAATTTTAGACTTTTGTTTGATTTTGTAATGAAAAAAATCGTTATTAAATTTCATGTAAAATTAAATATGAATCTGTCGCCATTTACATTTTTTTGTAAATTTTTATTCTGTACATTTTTATTTCGTGCAACAAACATTTGTTTTATTATTTGTTTTATTAAACAAAAGTTGTGTAAACAGATTTATAAGATATTATTTAATTTGTTTTTATTTATGTTTTAATTTAAGAAATAATAATTTATATTTTTAATTGTACATGGAAATAAAATAAGTAAGTTAATTGTTTAAAAATCTAATATATCCAAAAATTAATTAAAATTCTTTTAAATACTTTCCATTTATACATTTATTTATCTAATCAAACCTTCAAACCATTGAAAGATTTCGAAATTCTAAAAATTGTCTTGATCGTATAGACATCGTTACTTAGTGAACCACCAATTATTTAAAATTCATATAATAATTAAAATTGAATTCTTTAGTTTTATGTAATAATTCTTTAAGAGAACTTATTCTCAATAGTTAAACACTAACTAATTTTACTTTAATTGAACTGTAAAAAGCCTTAAAATCCAATTAAAAACTACTCAGTAGTTTGATAAAAATTTAAATTTCTGAAATACTTTTCAATGGAGAAAACTTTTAAAATAATTTTACACTCCTCGAAACTTATTTAACCATATTTTAATTAATAATTTTTTAATATATTTTCTCGATATTATTTATTTTTTAGAAAATTTACAGAACCAACTAATTATAATAAATTAGTTTTAAATTAAAGTTTTATGAAATAGAAAATGAAATTTTACAAAATTTTTGGGTTATTTTATGAGTATTAGTTATTTTAAAGAATATTTTTCGAAATTCCGTAAAATAATCGAATAATCGAATAATTTTATTAAAATTAACTTTGAAAACATAAACTACATCTTCTCCTTCCGTCTGTCCTTTTACTGAATTCGTACTATTTTTTTTTTTTTTTTGTCCTAATTACTCCTCTTGCGAGCATAGGATATCTACTAGGCATCTCCATCTGACTCTATTCGGAACAGTTATTTTTGCTTCCTCCTATGTTTTTCCAGGGTTAGTTCTTTAGATACCGTGAATTCATTATTGTATCCGAGGCTCTGCCTTGTGTTTCGAATCGTTTTTTCCTCTTTTCAATTAAGTAGATAATTGGTCTACTGTAATCTATCTACAAGATGTCGCTTCTTAATTTTTCCCCTAGTGTCATCTATCGGTCAAGTAGAGAAACCATGTCATGTTTTAGGTGCGTCCTGCCATTGTAATTGCATATGACAGTTGCAATTACATTGTCGTTTATGTCACATATGTCATCTCTGATCATATGCACATATAGGTTATTGTTTATTCAGTATTAATTATTAGATTATAGAGTATAGCTGGAAACACGATTATAGGTATATTTTTATATTATTTTTTACTAATTATTTATTATTATATTTTTAGGTATAGAATTATTATATTATAATTTATTATATATTAATTTATTATAGTTATTAACTTTATTGGATATGGTATCTCTCACCAGGATTCGAACCCGGGACTGCCACAGTGTTTAGATTGCAAGGTTGCGTTCTAACCACCTAGGCTAAGGAGGAGACTTTTTTCGTACTATTATCTCCCAATAAACATTTTCATTACAAAGTTTCCCAGTAACCCATTTAAAAAATTTTGTGTGTGCCCTTGAATTTCCACCATCCAAAACTTCAAAAGTAGTTTTTATTCAAACTTTTATAAATTAATCTTAAAAAAAAATTATTGAAAATTAAAAAAAAAAAATCCGAAAATATTTCTATATAGTTTGGGAATTTAAAAATTTTCTAAAGTTCTTAAAAGATTAAGTACTTAACAAAAAGCCACTTTAAGTATTCGAAGTACTCGACTCTTAAATTTTCAGTTTCGTATGAATGAATTCGTTTACCTTGGCTTTAATTTTTTTTTTTTTTTAATTTTTAATCAATGATTCAAGAGAATTTTTTTTGTGGAAACTTTTGTGGAAAACCAAAAAAATGATAAGAAAGATTAAATAAAAAAAAAATTGTTTTTGAAAAATTTTGACCATGACCCAAAGAACATGATGACCGGAAGTAGAAAAATTAAAATTAAATCAAATATCCGTTTTTACAAAAACAAAAAAAAACAAACGGGAATAAAATTAAAACTTTTTAATAAAAAAAAAAACAAAAACAAAAAAAATAAAATTTTAATATAATCACAATGAACCGTTATAATAAACTTTCAATTACATTAAACTTTTGTTTTTCCCGGTTTTTAAATTCCTAAGTAAAGAACTTTTTTTAAAATGTTTTGAAGCGCAATTTGATGTTTATTTTATTTTTGAATTTTTATTTTTTTTTTTTTATAAAAATATATTTGTCCTTTTCTACCATACAGTATAAAAATATTTAATATAAAAATACAGTAAATCATTTTTTGTTATATTTTCATAGTACTTATAACGGAGCGTAAATAAAACTGTTTTTCTGTTTTATTTTTTATACGTATTTTATAATTTTATAACTGTAAATAGTATTTTACAGCTACTTCAACTTTGAACTCTTTCGATGCAACGATTTTTATTTGAATTCAACATCAATGTGAACTAAATTTTAGGTAGTAGTAGGGATAATAAATTTATATTTGAATTCTTAAAAGGGTTCAGTAATCATCCAGATCAAGCAACCAGTTAACTTGAACAGATTTTATGTTTCTCAGGAAATTTATATAATTTTATTTTATAGAATTGAAGAGTAGTAGCACTTATCAACCTTGGCGTTTTTTCTTATTATATTTTTTTTTCATTTTGCATTTCCTTATAATTTGAAAGTTTGAAACTTGCAAGTATAAATCTTGAAGTAATAATTCAACTGACTTTTTCAGTTAATGGAAGAAGTTACTTTTAAATTTCTGTTCAATGCTTTAGTAGCAAGATTAGAACTCTATGGTAAAGGAAAAGTTTGTTATTAAATCTTAAAGAGGGACTTAATTTTATTTTAAAAATTTCCATAAGCTTTCTTATTCGGATTTAATTTACTGAAACCAAATAACCCTTAAATATTTGAAGTTCAATGAAATATTTTGATTGAATTCGAATGTTACATCTTTTTTTATATGAATCTGAATGATATTTGGTCTATCATTCAGATTCATATTTCCATTATTTCTATTAATAGAAATTTAATAAAAAAAGTTATGCAAAAGAAAGTGAAAGATTGCATTAACTTTTGGTACATAAAAATTTTCAAAAAACAAAAATTTATAGGATGGCAACAACTTAAAAAACACCAAGGAATTGAATATTAAGTTTTTTTTTAAGAAATCAAAGTATTAATCATCAATATTTAGAGGGGCTTTGCTATTAGTTTTTGATTTCTTAAACACCAGCACACTTTAGTTGATAAGTATTTGATTATAAAAATAATTACTCACAAGTAATGTATAGGGTTAAAGCACTGACATAATTAATATAAACAAATGTATGCAAGGACGAATAACGTTCAACTATATACTTGTTACTTTCATTAATTTTAAGTCATTAAAGGAGATCTTTCAATCTTATTCCTTGTAATCGAAAAGCAATGATGTTCACTCAGAAAAATTCTGATTAAAACCAGATTATTTCAAAAGATTTTACAATTCTTCTGATCGCAAAAAATTTTTTTTCTTTGACAATAAAATTGAAAAACATCTATTAAATTTAATTAGAATAAAGTATCTAAAGATATTCATTATATCCATTATACAAAGATTTTGTATACTATAATAGTAATGTGTAATTTTCCTTAATTTAAATTTTTATATAATATGCTATTATAATGTTAATGTGTATATCCATTGTAAATTAAACATAATAATACAACCCAATATTTTAATAATGGCAACACTGACGTAAAATACTTATAAAACTTTATATGACATAACATTGTGTAACGGAATTTAAATATTGTATATGGAAGTAATAAAAATATGAAGTATCATATATTTTAAATATGAAAATAAAATAAAAAGTCACATATTGTATAAAATAAGGAAGGGAAAAAGAGATAGCTTATATTTTATTGTTTATAAATATTTGTTTTCTATTGATTTATTTATTTGTAGTACCAGAAAATAGTAAATATTGCCTGATATTATAATAGTCCTTTGTCTATTTGGCATTTGAACTTCTTATTAAACTATTATAATATACACTATATTTTTTTATCAGATATGATCCGATCCAGATTTGAACGACCAGGTCTCCCGACTTTTTGATTGAAAAGCCACCACTTTAACCACTGAGATATTAGTCATATCGCATGTTTCTATTGAATTTATCAATTTTTTTTAAAGTTCGTACTTCATCAATTATTATTGTTTGAATACTTCAATTGTATTTGTACATTAGATATTTTTGTTTTCTGTCTCTTTCTTACAAAAACAATTTACCAATACAATTTATTATTAAGTAAGACATTGTTTTTTTTATTCATACAATGTTCTATTCCTGTCAGACTTTGTTTTATTTTAACTTATTTAAATTTGCATTTTATTTTTCAATATTAGAGTGAAACAAAAAAAAATATTAGAAAGGGATAGAAATAAAATATAATATGAAAATATATTTAAATTTAATTTCTTATATATGTTTTATGTTTTATAAAATTGTTTTAGTAATTTTTCATTTTGAAACATGATCGAATGAATTCAAAATGTTTTGCATTTTAATTTTTTTTTTTCTTTTTATTAAACGTTATCCTTTAACTTATATATATAAATATATATATATATGCATGTATATGTGTTATTTATTTTTACTCTGTTCTCTGTTCTTTTCTGATTTTTATTTAAACCAGAAAAATAAAGGAATGGATGGATAAAAAATCGAAGATTTGATCTTATATTTATATTATAAAAAAAATTATTTTCAAATGAATTTCAATTCCAAACCCTACAGCTGCTATTTTTAAAGAATATAAAAATTGACTAAGTTCATAAAATGGAAAAGTTTTTGCAATTCTGAATGCAATCATCATTATTGAGAAAATAACACTTTATGGAAATATTAAATACATTGTATTAAATGCAACATTCTGGTTGTCTTAGTAGAAAATTTTTGAGACAATAAAAAAGTCCTTTAAATTTAATCAAGAAAACATTTGAAACGAAGTCCTAGAAAATGATTTGGAAGAAGAAGTGTAGACTATATAAATTAATAGAAAAGTGTAGACTAAGAAAGTATTGAAAGCATTTAATCCAACTGCCCATGTAAGAGCCAACTTTTTTTTTTTTTTTTTATTCCTTTTCCACTCCTTTAAGGAGTATAGGGCATTCACCAAGTTTATCTTAAATTAGGCTTCAGTTTCTTTAATCATAATACTCACTAAGCCGTTGATTACTCGGCTATAGCAATTGTATAAGGTTATGAAATATGAATGCACAAATGTTAACTTTGTGCGCCATCTATAATCTTACACAACAATTATTTATATATTTTATTAAATCTTATTTTATATTACGATATAAACTATTACGATATAATTATACAGTTTTACGATATTTTTTTATTAGATATGATCTGACCGGCGTTTGAACCCGAGACCTTCCACATGAAAGGCGGCGTCTTTACCACTACGCCATTGGTCAGTTCAATAATTTCTAGATCATGATATAACTAAAAGAAAAGATTTCCTCTTCTAAGTTCTAGATCTCTGTAAGAATCCAAAGAAGGGATCCGACAATTCGCTTTCTAGGCTCAAAATCATGAAAGAGTAAAAAGTAAAATACCGCATTCCCAATTTAAAATTAAAATTCTTATTCTCGAATACTATAATCTAAGTCATGCAAGAATCAAATCTGAAATAAATAAGTTCCTATATTTTCAAATTCATAATCGGCTAAGAATCGGAAGAACAAATTCATGAATTTTCCAAAAAAAAAACTTGACTCAATGGATTTTTTCCAGAAATTTGGATTCTAGGACTTACCGCAATTCACAATAAATCTAATAAGTTTCCTTAAACAAATTTTTTTTTTATTTTATAATAAGTTTCAGTTTATGAAAAATATTTTAAAATAAAATTCAATTTCTTTATAAAATATTTTTTTTTTTTTGAATTCTTAACGTTTCCAGGAAATGATAAAATTTTAAATTCGAATTTGCAATTTCTTTTTGACTATATTGAAAAATTTGAAAATTTTGTATTGTACGAAAATTTTAAAATAAACACATAATATAAAATGCAACATTCAAAATAAAATTTAATGCAATTTTATTTTTTTTTTGATAGCCTGTTACTTTAGGAAATTTCTGGTTCAAAAAGTTTCCAATGAGAAAATGGCAAATTTTCTATTATTTTCTCTTATATAAACTATTTATTCAATTTTTATTGGAAAAATTCTTTTCAAATCTATAATCAACAGTTTTTCTTCGATTTTAATAGTAAAAATAAAAAGAAAAGTTATTTACAAAAGATTTGACAGTAAAAAGATTACATGGTGGTCAGAAAGGTTGAAAATAAAGTCAATTTTAATAATAAAACTTTTAAAATCAATTGCATAAGATTTTAATTTATTTTTTTTTTAATAACTGGGAAATTTTTTACAATACTGAATTATAAATATTAAATTAAATTGAAATGCAATTTATATAATTAAACTATGGATATCCTTTACTGTGTTTATTGAACTTACTTATATTCACTATTCAAATTTGAAAAAGTTTTGAATTCTGCAACATCTTAAATTTTTTAAAAAATCTTAATTAAAAAAATTATCAATATAATTATTTTGATTATTTATATTAAAATATATTACTGTCCGGAACACAGACTTTTATTCATTAAATTAATAGGTAAAACTTTATTCTTTTATTTCATAAAACTCATGCTTGTGCCGTTTTTAATTTAATAATTAGTGAGCGAACTTATGGACTAAAACTATTCTAGGGTTTTCATCTCACCATCTTTGAAATTTCATTGAAGCGTTACGTTCACATACTGTTGTATTAACAAACTAAAATAATCTGTAGTTTTAGACTTTATATAGATTTGGTAATAGATTTGGTAGCCCTGTTTTGTATTAGATTTGGTAGCCCTGTTTGAACTTTTTCAGAAATAGGTGATTTTCATTCTATGTAAAACTATTTTTAAAAATCGCTTACAATATAGAAAAAACTTTGACATGGTTATGTACCTAATTATTTGAACTTTTTATTAGACTCAACTTTTTATTATTACGCCCTCATATTAAAAAAATAAATCTATGACAAAATAAAATATAAATTCTATTTTATCAAATGTCAACCTGAAGCGCTTGTAAATTAAAAAAAAAAAAAAAATCTCGAGTTTGTGATATTTTTTAATTTAATTGTACAGGTGTATTTAAAGAAGCATCAAAACCATCAATAGATACACCATATCTGCCGTCATATTTAGATTAAATATTTCATTTCATCCCTTCCATTCTAAAGAATTTTTCAACTTTTTAATTTGAAATAACAAATAGAAAACTTTTTTTTTAAGGAAGTATTTATAATATTTATAAATCTGACACTCAACACCTACATACCTTATACATTATATACTTCCTTTAAAGTACTATCTAGATCCAAAAGTACAAAATATTAAAAGATAAGTTATAAATACTTAAAGTTTTATCTAAAGATACATTTTTATATTTATTTTTATTTATTTTCGAATTAAATTAAATATGCGGAACTTTACTTTCGAAAAGTAAATACTTTTTTTTTATATTTATTTTTCTATTTATTTATTTAATTTTTTACTTATATATTTTACTTATACACAAATACATATATAATATTCTGGAATAGATATATAAGAAAATTCTATATAATTTATTTACAGGTACAAATAGAAAATTTTCTAAAACTAATATTTATTTTAAAATTTAAATATTATTTTTATTTTTAATTTAATTTCGAAAATACTTTCTTAATTAAGAAAAAGAAATTAGAGTTGGAGGAAAATGAATTTATAAAGAGATGAAAAGGTAGAATTAATTTTCTTCATAATTAAAATAAAAGTTTGGAAAGTGGAAAGAAATTAAGTAATTTATCAAAAAAAAAAATATTTTGGATTTTTGAAATTTATTTAGAGAAAAAGGTTAAAAAAACTTTAAAACCCGGGGAGGCTCTGATAGGAATTCTTTACTATTATGAAAATTTATAATATTGGATACATTCTCTATAAATTAGCAATCTTACACTACTATTAAAAAGATATGATCGAATCTCATACATACGCATTTATTATTACATAAAATATCCTTTAAAGAAATCTCCATGACGAATCTCCAAATTAAAAAAAACAAATTATTAAAAAAAGGTAATCAGGTCTAAAATCTACACGAATACAAGTCCATTTTAAAATATTGTAATTCTGCAAAAAGGATTATAATCATTGCAATAATTTAAAAAGGACATTTAATATCTTGAGTATATTTTGGTGTTTCCTGGAAAATTCTACTACAGAAATTTCTTTTTAAAAACTGTTTTTGATTAATTTTTCATTAAAACAATTTTCAAAAAATTTTAAAATTGCAATCAAAAGTACCAAAAAAAACAAGAAAAACAAGCAAAACAACAAAAATTTTCAATTTCATAACCATTTAAAACCTTTACAAGGTGTCTTGGCTTATTTTCTATTTTATATTCTATTTCCCTCTTTTCTCCACTTTAATTTAGTTTTGCAATTCTTTAAACGATTTGTTCGAAGTTGATTTTTAATTTTTTTTTTTTTTTTTTATCTTTTTACAAATGCAAATTCACTTGAAACTGATTTTCAAATATTTGACTTTGTAATTTTCTCCCCTTTTAGTTTTATTCATGTTTTTCATTCTTTATGTTCTGCTTCTTTCTTTTCCTTTGCGCTTTTGAATTCTTAGTTAATTTGCCAGTAATTATTGAAATCTCATTTATCATTTTCCTGAAAAATTCTTTTTCCCAGCCAAGGATAGAAAATCCTATTTTTTTTTTTGTTATGTTTTTTATGTTTTATATAGTAATCCCTATACTTGAGATAACCATCTTGAACACATACTACAGACGTATAACACAATTTTTAAATTGATACAGTGTAGGGCAAAACTGTATGATTACTAAATATTTATCGTCGACGTTTCAAAATCTTATTTTTAAAATTGTAAATACATGGACCCAGCAAGGCTTTTCTATTTTAACTTTGATTTAGATTAATTTCATTTTTAATGAAAATTTTAGACGACACTGTATGTTCAAATAATATTCTATGCAATTTATATTATGTGTATATGGATTCTAAATTCATTTTCAAATTAATCAAATTGTCCTTTTATACTAGAATCAATGTTTCTGATATTTTTCTTCTTCCATTTTTATATTTTTTTTATTTTTGTTTCTGCCGGATAAATTTCTAGATCCAAAAAGAAAAAAAAGCTTAATATTCTTACAAACGTATAATATGAAACAAACGATTGCATATACACCATATCAGCAATTATTCAAAATGGAAGATTAAAATCCAAATGCAAACAATCTCAGAATATATTATATAAGTATAGTACACAGAAATAATGTATATATATATATGTGTGCAAATATATTTACATACTTGAATGTGCCAAAGAAATTGCAAAATGGATAAAGGATGTCTTCCAAACAAATAGTTGTTCATCATCATTTTGATAAAATGTGAATTTTTTCCTTTTTTATTTTTTTTTATTCTCATTTGCATATTAAAAGAGTTAAAATGGAGAACACATTCGATTGTTCTTTTCGTTTTTTTTTTTCTTATTTTTCTCTTTCTTTTTTAAGATCTCGATATATTCTTTAAAAACAATTCAATCTATTATATATGTATGTCCTTATGTGTACTTTAATTTTAATATATGAGTACAAGTATTGGTTTGACATAATCTGATGTTAAATATGATAGAAAAATACTTTAGAAAGAGACAAAAAACGGAAGATTATTCAAAATAAAGATCAATAAAAATATGAAGTGTATGTGCTAGTATGGTAACTGTATGACTCATTGAAATATTTTTAGATTTTTATCCTGTTTTAAATTTTTATATCTTTTTTATTTTTTTTACTTTTTTTTTTTTTTGAATTCATCCTTTGAATTAATCCATAAACATTACATCATAATCATCAACATCAGATTATGTATGATAAGTATCAAAACACTTGATAGTACCATTATAAATATGTTACCATTTCTGTTGTTGTTAAGAGTTTTTAAGTTTGTTGTGAACAAAAATATAAAAAATGAAATTTTTAGTGTCTGTCTGAAAGTGCAAACTTCGATTATAACTGAAATTTAAAAAGTTCTATGAGTTATTGTTCGAATTATAAGAGATGAGGTTATACCGTTATATTTGACGAAAAACAAAACAAAAATATTCTTAAACGTCTGCAAGTCTTTTTATATTAAATATGATTTGAGTCGGTCTTTAAACCTTTTTAAAGCCGACTTCATAATGATTGTGATATAATATTGTGACCTGAGGCTAGGAAGCTGGATATCGTACTTTTACACCTACAAGGATATACAACTATTGAAAGAAGAAAGAGTGCTTCCAATGTTAAGAAATTTAATTTGATTTTGTTATGAATTATTTTTGTAGAAAATTAAATTCACTACAATTGTTAAAACTGAAATATTTTTAATTATTTTGAAGCATTTAATACCAGCAGCTTTGTTACCTGTCAGTTCAAAATTTAATACTTTGTTTTTGTTTTCCATCTGCATTGAATGCATTTTGAAAAAGATTGTTTTTTATTAATACTTATGTTCAATAAAAACACTTCTTTTTCCTTTGTTTGAAAAATAACTTAAGACACAAAAAACAAAACATAAATATGAAAGAAATTAATTTCTTCCAAAGCATCCATCACAAAGAAAAAAAACAAAAGACTTATTTATAATGAGGGGGCTTAACAAGGTCGATGAAAGAATATTTATTTACATGCAGCAAGAGTGAACGTTTTTTTTTAATAACTTATACTTAAATACATTCTTATATATTTTTAAAAAAATTAAAATTTTATATTGAGTATTTTTATATTACGATCACTTTGTGTTCATATTTAAATTTTGCCAAACAAATAAAATGGTCCCTAATTTTACAAATTCCCAAACAAATTTTGCAGTCGGGATATCATACACTTTAAAATACGCAATCTCCGCCTTTACATGAAATCAATTGCACAATTTTATGCTTTAGTTTTCAAAAATACATTTGATTACTTGAGAAATCTCTAAGTTTTGGAAAATATATTAAATATAACGGTATTTCCTTAAGTTGTTACACTCTTGAAAAGTCTTAAACAATTAAGGATTTCCACTTAAGCTTGATGATAGCTGCTAGATCTTTTAATATTTTATAATTAAAAGAATTAAAACCTTTCTAAAAAGGCCCTACTTCTACCTTCATTGTCGCAATTAGAAATTTTAGTCAATTTTAAATTAAAAATTGTTCGTTCAATCAGTTTTAATCTCCTGTTATTTTTCATAAACAATATAATCTATCAACTAATCACCTTCAAAACTTGCAAGTCCTTACAATAACAAACACCATCTAAATTTTTTTTTACCTACTTAAATAACTAAAAAATGATTACATTGTATACAATTTTAACACGTTATTAGAGGTGTCTACAATAAAAACCATTTGTTTGTTTCTAATTTTTCTGATTCTTTTGTAATTTCTTTTAAAATTCATTTTATCTTCTACCTTTTAAATTTTGTGTAGGATTCTTATACAATTCTAGACAGATTGAAATGTTTTATTATCCTGTTTTTTTTTTCTAATTTTTTATTTAAATTATTTTTTTTTTTAGCAGAGTGATAAGTATAATAAGTTTTTTTTCTTTCATATTTAAAATTTTAATTATTTTTTATAATAAAAACAACAATGATTTCTAATACTATCTAACTATATATGGTTCCATTCCATATAACCTCGCCAATTCCATTTTTTTATTTAAATTTTTAAAAAAATCGCATGAATAATGAAATCTCAGATGCTTCAAAGAATTTTCATTTAAAACGTTGCGTTAGAGAAGAAAGAAAATGAAAAATTAAAATAAAAACAATATTTTAAATTTAAAAGTTAGAACTTAAAGAAAATTGAAGAAAAAAATAACGGTTTTTTAGAAAAAAAGTTACTATTATAATTTTTTTTTTTATATTGCATCCACCTGCGGCTTCTTTAGTTTCTTTTTAAAACACTAAAATAAAAGAAAATTCAAAATCCCCCTTCTTTTGATTTGTAAATGTTTTTGAAATGTTGACAATACAATAAAAAAAAAAAACATGGCAGCACTAATTTCTTTCTATTATTTTTTTGTTGTTTTTTTATAGTTACCATTATAACGGTACTATCTAGGTAATAAGTACATTTTTTTACTAAATATAATGGTGTAACTATAACACAGCTTATCAACACATAATTACAACCAAGTTAAAATTAAAACAAAAGATGGTACCATTGTAGAAACATTGGTTTTATAATACAACTACATATACTTTTGAACATAGTGTTACCGTTTACTGTTTTTTTACGTTGAAGTTATCTTTAGTTTTACTTAGTTTGTTATTGTGCAAATTTTTGCTTTTATTATTTTTTTGTTTTTTTTATTATTATGGAAAATTGAAAAGTTTTTCTATTTTTTTTTTAAATTTTAAGACCCATTTGTTTCTTTTTAATTATTAGAAAAGAATAAATAAAACAAAAGTATAAAATAGAAAGGTGTTAAAATTGGTGAAGGTTTTATTTCAAATAAAATAAATTAATATAAAGGTATAATAATTACTTAATCAGTAGCGGTTTTCAAGTTAAGAATGTACCCGGTTATTAGCTTATGAAAGTCCATTTGGTTACAATTTTGAATTATATCTATAGCGGACAGCCTAAAGAACAATACAGTTTAGGTTTCATTATAATAAATTTTATAAGACTCGCTGATTTTTGTATTAAGCTTCAGTACTAAAGTACTTTAAGTTATAATTTTTTTAAAGAACTATTATTCTGTTCATTCTAGGGTAGAATCTAGAAAACCTAGCCTAGATTATTTGTAATAAATTCCTTATTTTGGGTCTAAATCGAAAAGTCACATAAGCGTCTAACGATTTACCTCATCTCTTATTACTTTCTAAATTATTATATACTTTTATATTAACTTGCCTGTGTCTATGGGTTTATTTTTCATTATGTAAGTTAGTGATACATTAATATTAGAAATCTGACCATAAATTAATAAGAGTTGTATGGTGCAGTGTTTAGCGAAGTGGCTCAGAGTGTAAGAAGATGTAAGCTCGATCCTCGTTGAAAGATAAAAAATATTTTTTTTAATTTCACTTTGCAAACAACTTAAAAACCTTATTCATTGCCGAATTTGTTTTGTTATGCTTATTTATTTTGACATTTGTCATATTCATTTCCAATATGGCGTCAAGTTATATTTATGCAGTTGCTTTAAATGTTGCTTAAATCTAAAAACTTTTCTATATTAAATTCCATTAAAAAACAAATTTTAATTCAAAGCTTTTAAGTTTACCTCAAAAAACTTTAAAAGAACTTTTTCTGAACTTCCGTCATAAATAAGTAAATCTATAAATAACAAACATTTGACTGAAACCTATGGTAGGGAAGAATAATATTTTTTCTTTTAAAATACGCTTTAATGCATACTTAGATAACAAAAGTTTTCTTATACTACAGTTATTTACACATACAAACATTTATAAATACCTTAAACAAATTTTGTTTTGTGCACTAAAATGAGGAGATTATTTGCAATGCAACAATAGCAACAACATCAACAAAATCAACAAAAATATATAAAATAAAATATATATTATTTGTTATTCTTAATCCTTATTATATTTTTTTTTTCTTTATTTTCCTTCATTTAATGACGCCATTTTATTTTATTTTTTTAATGTTTTTTGTCTCTTTTTAATTTAAATAACAAAAAAAAAAAACAAAAAAAAAAAAAAACAACAAACAAAAAATTAAATAAAAAGTTTTTTAATTTTATTTTGGTGCTTTGTTTTGTGGTTGAAGCACTGATGCAACCAAAAAAATAAAATAATTTCAAATTTTCATTTAAATTAAAAAAAAAAAAATAAAGTTTAATTTCTATTTATTTTTTCTGTCCTTTTCTAATCTGTCGGAAAATGTTTTGATAAAAAACTTAACACCTTAATTTAAAAGCAGGAAAGTTAAGATATTCTCTACATTCTGGTGATTAGTTTTTTCTTTTAATCTATAAGCGTATGCAGAAATGCACAATAAAACTGTTAAATTTTAAATTTTAAATTTTAAAAAATTTAACACTAAAGTTGAAAATTTAAAAAAATCAACAGATGAGGTGGAGGATTGGGAGAAGTGATCCATCTTATTGTTAAATTAAATTTTAAATTATATTGAAATAATTTTTTGAAAATTCGACTGAATTTGTGTGGATTTCATTCTAAGAAACCATAATTTTAATGTGGTGAAAGTGATTCAGCTTTTAACACTTAAAATCTGAACTAATTAATCTCACGACTTCTCTTTTAGACTAGAATTTATATAAATATTTAAATTATTGTATGTATGAATATATAAGTTTTTCACATTTATTAATCAATTTTGTTTTTTTTAAATATTTTCCAGGTTTAGCCATATTAGCATTAGCATTAGCGGAGGAAGCTCTTGATACAAGAGAGGGTGAAGATCTAATATTAAAATGTCGTTTTAATGAACAACAAAAAAATTCAGAATTTTCATATTATTGGGCGAGATGGACGACGAATCCAGTTAAATTTGAAAATGTAGCTATCGGTGACATCCAATTAAATTCAAATTATAGGTGAGTACTATACAAACTAATTTGATTAAATTTATGGAGATTTAAAATTAGATTTTTAAGAATTATAAATACATGTAATAGTCTAAGAGCCATTGAGTCACGTTCTCTATCTGGCACTCTTAAAATTCAAAGAATTGTAACTGTACTTACGTGTTATACTATATAAAATTTATAGATGAATTTTGTAAATGTTTCTGGGGTAACTAGTAGAGGATATTTCCTCAATAGACAGATAGTTTGGGCAATTCTAATCTCTAGCCAGACACATGTTATACCAATGTCGAATCATTACAATATCAATGGAATTCATTTAAGATCATTTGATTCTTAGAAAGTTGGCAACTTAACTATAAATTTGAAATTAAAATCCATTAATACTATTATATAAGTTTCAAACTTATCAAAAAATTGAATAAATTTTAACAAAACCTACCATTTAATTGCATTTCTATGAAAAGTTAAATTCAATGACACTGACACCTTACACCCAACAATAGCAAAAATTCAAATTATAGTACAATTTCCGCAATCTACTTATCTGTTATATGTTCAAGGATAAATGAATTCAAAGTCAATAATAACAACTTCTTCAATTTGATCGCATCAATGCTGTGTCAAGTTCAAAAATGTATCATGTATCTTGTCATAAGAAATGATTTCTAAAAGCATTAAATTTACACCACCAACACAATTTTCATGACGTCAAGTGGCACATCAATTAAATATAAAATTAACTATACATAGACAATAGTAGACATTAGAAGAGTTTATTAAAATTGAAAAGATGAAATTCAAAACCTTAACGTTAAGTTATTTCTGCATAAGTCTGAGATAAGTTTAAATATAAAAAACAGTCTTTGTAGGCGGTTTACATTATGTGAATTGATGATGTTGAATACGTTTCTAGCAGACGTTTGAGAATACAAAGATAAATAATAATAATATAATTTTATTTTGAAGTGCAATTTTTCTATTTTTAATAATATTTTATCCCATGATTTTTAGGTAGAAATGCACAAAAGTTTAATTGGAATTTATCAAACATGAAAATCTTGAAATTTTAATAAGTTTTTAAAATAAGATGAATTTATCAGAGATTTTGAACTGATTTTTGCCAATTCATTCCTTGATTATCGAAAATTTTTAAGAATAAATTTTGCAGAATGACTTTAAATAAAACTTTTTGATAATAATCATAAGTTTTTAATAATATCACAAGCGCATATTATTAAGTTTTCGAAAAATTTATTATAAAAATTCAAAAAAGAAATTTTGCAAGGTGATAACAAATTATCTTATAGAATTTTCATGAAAAATTCTTAGCTATGATAGTTTTTTAATTTATATGCAAATGATATATTCATTTATCATTCAATGATGCATTTATATTTTGATAATTGCAGTTTGTAACATGTTTTTTTTTTTGAGGATTAACAAAAGGACACTCTTTAGCTTTTCCAATGAAAAGAATACTTAAGTGTTATCTTTTGAAAGGAAAACTTTATATAAAATTATTTCAATTAAACGGAAGTACATATATATATATCATATATCCTTTTTTTATATACAAAATCCATTTCCCAATAATATTTTTCGAAAACAAAAGGACAAAACAAATCCTTTGAACTCATTTTTGATAATTCCAATATCAGATAAGAAGAGTATGAGAGTGTCATAAATGTTTAATAACATGCCTATAGAAAAAAAAAAATTTAAATTGAGCCAAAAGCTTTTCTTTTGATTTTCATTTTTTACTTTTTTTTTTTTTTTTTTTTTGTACTGTGAAGGTCACATGTACATTCGTCGTCAGGTGTAAATTATTTTTCACCTTAGTTTGTTTTCATTCTGTTAAGATGTAAATTGGTTTTTACTTATATGCATGTGTGTATATATGTATGTATACAAAACAAATAGATTCCAGGTCTTTCTATTATGGGTCTTTCATTCATATGAAAAATCGTTTTTAAATTGTATGAAAAAGAAAATCTCTTGAAAAAAAAAAACACCATTTCATCATTTTCATAATATTAAATTTGTAAATATGTATATATATATGTATTTAAAATTTTGTGCAAAATTATTTTTTCATAATAACTTTTCCCTGATTCTGACCAAAAAAGCCACACATAATTGAAAATCATTCTCACCTACAAAAAAAAAAACACATATTTACTTTATTATTAAATATATGTAAAGGTGTGAATAGGTAAATTTATCTATGAATAGTATATGTATATATATATGTATATATAGGTTATAAATATTACACTTCATCAAAGTTGGGTGATGATAATCTTAAAAAATTGATTAGTTGAGTATATAATGTATAATGATATATTATTTGAACAAATTTTATTATGAACTGGGTGATCACTAGAAAGAAATCCCAGTACTTTGGTAGTACTGAAATAAACAAGCCAGAAAAAAATATTCAGTAAAATTTAAGTATTGCTACTGGTATTGGAAAAAATAAAAGTTCCAATAACTAGGAGCTGACATTGCACTAACAGCTACTTACCAGTACTTACGAGTATCAACCAATAATTAATCAATACTACGAGTACTACCAGTACTTTCCAGGACTACCAGTATCTACCAGTACTTTCCAGTATCAACGGGCATTAAAGACTACTGTTATTTGTATTTTTTCCAGTATTAGTAACAATACTTAAATTTTACTCGTTATTTTTACAGTGTAAGGGCTTGTACTTGATTTGTACTTGTACTTGAAAAACGCCAGTTCTGCTGATGACATAAAACTTGGATGTATTTTAGTACAAAGGAAATTGGTTTAATTAAAATTTAGCGAAATTGAATTGACTAATAATTAAGGTGAATTAGATTATTAATAATAAGGGCTCTAGCTAATATATCCTTTAACCGCCTCAAAAGTACTGGTTTTACCGAAAATTTTCCAGATAGTTTTATTTGATCTTATGTGACATTTTTTTTGACTTTAGTAATTTTAAAAAATATTTAACAATTTTAACACTCCTGAATGCAATTAGTAAGTACATTAAATTATTAGTCCTGTATGTGAATAATAATAAGCGCCAATGAATTTTCCCTGTGAGTTTCAAATTGAACAATTTTTTCAAAAGCATTCAAAAGAATTATTTTACAAAAATATAATTCAGAACCTTTCAATATCACCCTGTTCCTAAATATATTAGGAATAAAATAAAGCCTGAAAGAAATCAAAACAAAGACGAATATTCTATAGATACATAATATATAAATTATATAAAAATGCGAAATATACCTTTCATAAACATTTTATATATATATGGGCAAAATGAAAATTAGGTTGACTTAATGAATAAATGACTTTTTTTTTCCATTTTTGGTTAAGGTTATATAAAGTCAACACCCTTTGCTTCACCTGACACTAACACATTCATCTAACACAAATAAAAAAATTAACTAAATCATTTCTGATGATATTGTGCATAAAATCATCATTACCACTTCATTTTACCTATCTTTTATATACGTCTTTAACAATAGTCATCTTTTTTCAAATAGAATTATATACATATATATAAACTTATATATTATTATTTAGTTTTATATTCATTCTCACCTTGTTTGTGTTTTTTTTTTTACTTATATAATAAAATAATGTCCATTTTTTTGCTCATTTTATATGTGTGAAAATGAAAATAAAATTTTTTAAATAATAGCAGAATGAGATTGGACTTTTGGCCAATAGCTAGAGTTGATTTTACGGTCCAATAATATTTAACTTTTCATCTTTTTTTTTTTTTTTTCTAAATAAAATAACAATAAGAATAAAATAAAAAAAAACCCAGGAAGGAAAAAAACCAACGGTTTTTAAAAAGCACATTTTCAAAATTATATACGGTTTCTTACTGAATATTTCATCAATTATTTTTATAAAAATATATATTATGATAATATTATAATTTTGTTATTTCATTAATAATTAATTATATGACTAATAGTGAAATACTTAGAATACAACCCCAATGCATTCAAGGAAACCTGTTAATAAGTGCGGAAAATAATGTTGCAGCTTCAATATTAACGTTTAATTTTGGAAAAAACTTACACTGGTCAATACGTTACTGTTTTATATAAAAATAAAAGTTTTAATTTTTAAGACCTAGTAGCCCTTCAATGGGGAAGGTTCCCAAATTTTTGCTTAGGAAACTTATGATGGATCTGCCCACTCCCCTCCTGTCGTCACCCTTCAATTTTTTTCGACGAAATCAATTTTGAACTCCACCAAAATTTGGAATTTTACCTAAAATTTTATTATCTAAGCAAAAATTGTTAAAACTAAGAGACAATTTCTTCGATTTAAAGAAACCCTTTAAAATTTAAGAAAAACCTTTAACATATGTTGAAACATAATGCTGCAGCTGTAAATTTTGTATTATTGTTAAAAAAAAAATTTAACAGGTATTCAAGCTACAGGTGTTTGAAAATACCAAACTTTCAATTTTCGAGCCCTTATAGGTCCTAAACAGGGGGCTTGACAAAAAAATTTGTTAGCCGACTCCTACTAATTTCGATAGACCTAACTTTTCCCAAAATTTCAAGACCCTAGCTTGTACCGTTCAGAAGATATGTGTGGCCGAAAATTTTGCAAAAAAATTGAGTTTTACATAATTGTAAATTTTAGTACCGTATAGCAACCCTAAACATTTGCTCTTTATAAAGCTTATAAAACCAGCTATCTTTTTCCGTTTTCAGATTGAAAATATACGCAACAGAACTCTTGTTATAACAATTTAAAAATAGGGCTTTTTTCAACTTTGGGGGTCTGTAGCTCCGTAACGGGTGGGCTACAGAAAAAAATTCTTCTACGAAATTACTTTTTTCGTAATATCTACCCGTGGTTAAAATTTATTTTCTCTATATCAAACGGTGTAAAAGTTTTTCTAAACATACGGATTGACAGACAGACAGACAGATAGACAGACGGACGGACGGACAGAGTGAAACAATATAGGCACATTTTTACAAAATTTTTTGAAAATGTGCTAAAAACACTAGATGATGATGAAATTTTCAGGTGATTCATCTTTAAATGATGATATTGTATATTAAAGCTTTATATACACACATGTGTATATAGAAGATCAATTTTTGAGTCTAATTTTTTCTATAGAATTTTCTAATTTTTCCTTCAGAATACTTTATTTAAATAGAATAACATTTTTTTTGTGCTTAAGTCTTTAAAATTTTAATTTGCAGTCCATTAAATGATGAAAGAAAAAAAAGGTTTCAGGACTAAAAGGACCAAAAAATATGTTTTTGTGTCGAATTAAGAAAATTTGTGAATTTTTACATTTATTTTTTTTTAATATGGTTCCAGTTCAGTCCATTTTAAAATTTTACAAAAGTAAATTTAGAAAAAATTCAAAACCCATATTTTCAATATAATTTGGTTGAATAAATTTTCCATCTTTTTTATTTCTTTGTTGTTGTTATTTTCCTTAAAAATTTGAAAAAAAAAAAATATATTTCCCATTGATTAAGGAAAAATTCTACACATTAAGATGATTTATGTATTACAATCATACCTGTGTTATGTTGTTTAATAAACAATAATAATAACTGGGTTAACTTGAGAACACAATAAAAATAATAAAAAAAAATAAAAGTATTTTAAAAAAGAAAAATATCTTTAGATATTATTATATATGAAATATCTTTAGATTCTTGTTAGGTTTGTTAGTTCTTTTATTTTTTTTTATAATATTAATGTGAAAAAGAAGTTGGGTAGTTTTTGAACATTATTTAATTTTTTTTTTTTTTAATGTTTCTATTGTTGTAAAAGTTGAGTTTATTTTCTTAGAATTTTTTATTGCTATTGTTGTTCGTGTTGTAAATTTAAAAATAAAAAAAAAAAAAAAACAAAGAAATGTTTTTATATTTCTCTATTAGAAAATAAATCTTCAAAAAATAAAAAAACAAAAAACATCAATTTTAATTCGAAAGGAAGGTGTTCATCAAAATTTTAGTTCTGCTTGTGTTGTGACTTTTTGAATTGTTGTTTCTTGTTGCATTTGTTGGCTTCTACAAATGGTTCAGGTTGACTTAATATCATTAGTATGAAGTTCTAATACAATTGAAAGGAAAAAATAAATAAAAAAAATCTTAACATTATTAGAAATATGATTTATTAAAGTTTTTTTTTTAAGAAAATATAATTGCATATTTTTAGGGGCATAAAAAATTATTATGTTATAAATTAACAAGTTATCAAAACAAAATAGCATGTCTGTCCAAATATTTTTTTGTTGTCTTTGAGAAAATGAAGCTAAATTGGTATGAGTTTAATATTTATTGAAATTGTCTATGTATTTGTTATATTTGTTCAGTAAATTAAAGTTATTTAATTGAATCCGAACACTATGAGTAGATCGAAATTGATGATATTTGTAAATAATTTAAAAGTAAGTAAAAAAGAAATACTAAATCAAAATGAAACTTTTTAAATATTAGTTTTAAAATATTTTATAAGTAAAGCTGGTTTTAATAAGCAGCTCTAGATTATATAAATATCTTTTATTTCAAGAGAATGTGATACTTTTGTATAACTAATAATTAAGAAGGGTGGTTGTCAATCAAATATTAGTTTCGTTCTGTTGAAATAGCGATTTGAAAATTTGGAAAGATTTTTACCAGAAATTTGAAAGACGACTCAAATCTTAAAATATTCGACTAATTTTTAAAATACTCAGTGGAATTTAGAGTCAAAGAGCATTGGCATTTGACCATAAAAAACCACTGAACAAATCAAAAATCAAACTTTACTTTGGGACTTTTATTTCGGGGAAATTTGATGAAATAATAAAATATAAAAATTATATTTAATTTTATTTTTAGGCAATTAATGCAACGATTTCAAAAATTTCATTTAATTTTCATATCCCATTTATATATTTTTATTATTATGTGGTTATAGAATTCAAAAACATAAAACATAAAAAATTAATGATATAAAAATTGTTAAACGACTTATGATAAATACATATATATATATATATATATATATGGAGAGTATAGTAGCAATGTACAAGTTGTAGTATTACTAACAAAATTAAAAAAAAATATATCAGTTAATCATTCAATATAGGATATACGATTTAAGAATAGAAATGATATAAGTAAATAAAATATAATCTTAAATGGAGGAAATTTACGATAAAACTTTTCACTTCTATTTATTTAATTTCTGTTTTTTTTTTTTTATTTATTATTATATAAGTTTATTTATTACTTTCATGTACATATATGCTACATAAAAAAAAAAATACATAAATATAATCAAAATTATATTGTATTTTAAGAGAAAATGAATGATTTTCAGGAATTTAATGTGAATAAATTATACAACATATAAGATACAGAAAAGATACAATTTGAATGAAAATATAATAAAAAAATATAAAATATAAATAAAATTAAATAAATACTAAGATAAGATAAAAAGTTGATTGAATTTCATATATTGAAGAAATATATATATATATATACAGTGAAAGCTCTCATAAACGGACACTCACGGTTCTAAAATTTTCGTCCGCTTATGGGAACCGTCCGGTTAATAGAAAAAATTTTTTTATAACCTTCTTTAATTTCTTTATTAATTTTTTTTATATCGTTTTCTCAAGGGTAAAATTATAAAGGTTAAACAACATAAAAACTAAAATAACAAAAGAAAATTAAAATTACTACAAAAAACTAAACAAAAATTCAATAAATTTAATACAGATTAACATTATTTGTTTAAATTACATGCTACTTCCATTCCAGAGTTTAAAAATTAATAGTCTTTTGAAAAAAAAATGGAAATCTTTGACTGCCGTATTTATTCCTGGTCAATTTTTAAAACATTATTTTTGAAATGTGTTTCTAAGTTTTTTATAAACTGGAATGCTGTAAGATCCCCTTTACATGTTTAAAATTTTGAATACTATCAATAGTGTTTAAGACTACATTGTAGGTTTTAGTTTCCAATTGTTCAAGAACTGGTGAACTATACTTAAAACGTTTGCGTAATAAACCTAATAAACCTAATACGTATTATTTTAAAAAAATGGAAAAATTTTTCAATTCTTAGAGAGCGAGTTTGCATCTTGTTAATAATACATACTAATACTATCTCTTCTTTGCTCAGAACCTTTTAAAAAATAAGAAATAAAAAGTACCTCTATGTATTAGGCATACATAATATTATTCAAATCCAATTATGTATGTATTAGATTCTAATATGTAATTCTAAAAATTAGAATGCATACCTATAAATAAATGTAATATAATAGTAAATTATAATACAAAATTTGTATTGGATTGGATGAATAAAAAACTCATAAAGTAGAAGTGTCCGTTTACGGGAGATTTTTTTGAAATTTTAAGAATGATTTAAGTGTCCGCGTCCGTTAATTAGAGTGTCCGTTAAAAGAATGTGTTTTGTATGAAAAATTTAAAAAAAGAATTGGTTTTGAAAAAACTGTCCGTCTCAAAGAGATGTCCGTATATAAGACCGTCCGGCTAAGAGAACTTTCACTGTATATATATATATATATATATATATATATAGGTATATTATATATATGTACTAATATCGAATTTAGATCGTTAATGAAAGTAAACAAGAATAAAAAGATTTAAGAGGATTTGCAATACAAAATTTTTCATTTTTAGTTTTAATTTTTTTTTTATTTGTTTTATGATTAAACAATTTTTCCTTCAAATTTTTCCTATTGTATCTTATCTATACATTGAAATTAAATACAATATAAATTGACCTTGGATATTATGTAAAATTATTCATTTAAATTAATATGAACATGTGTTTATTAATATTTTATAATGGCAGAGGTCAAGTCACGAATATTATACAAGTACAAGAAAAGTTTTTCTATTAAAGTTATAATAAAAAAAAATTTTTTAAAAGCTTTTCTTTAGTTAAGAATTATAATTAAAAAAAAATATTATCAATTTTTTCTAATTTTTTTTTTTTTTTTTTTTGAAGAACAAATAAATTGATAAGATCTGAAACTTTCTTTTAATAAACTTATTTTATTTTACATTATATATTATATTTTATTTAAAGACGTGAGTATTATTTAGCTATAAATTATGAAGGAAACCTTGTAATACAAAAGTTACTAAAGCACCTTCAGAAACTTAATTTAGAATTCATAAAAATTCATCTTCGGTTTGGGTAGCTGCCATACAACTTCTTTTTTTATATGAATATTACTCTACACCTAATAAAGCTGGGTGTCTGAAATTTTGCCAAAAATAGTTTAGTGTAATGGCCAAAGTTACTGCAAATTTTGGTTGGTCTACTGCAGAGGGTTCGAGTAGCTGCCATACAACTTCTTATTTTATATGAGCATTACACTACACCTAATAAAGCTAGTACTTATGTTTTAAATTTTGCTAAAAGTAATTAATGTTTATAATAATAATGATATAATGTTTACATAATGGTCATACGGTTATCCCAGATTTGGCACAGTCTACTCTACCACACTCTTCCTCATTTTATATTAAATTTGCATTGAGTCAATTTTACTTATAATAAATGAAATATGAAAGCTAGTTTTTGGCTTTTCAAATTTGTTGTAGCGAATGGAAGTTTTATACTTGTATATTTACAAATTAATAATAATGATTATTAATATAATCTAAAGTTTTTATTTGAAATTTAATTATTAAATTACTTTCACTGATTGATTTCACTGATTTCCATTATCATATTTTTGGTACAGTAGTTATTAAATGCTTAAAATTATTAATTTTATTTTATTAATCCATTTTTCCTAGTATTTAATTAATTTTAATTAATTTTTCCATTTTTATTGCATATGCTTTATTTCAATTTAATAACAACATTCACTGTATTTTACAATATTGAATATAATAATAATAATATTAATAATAATAACAATAATGATGATAATATGATTAAAAAATTATTTTAAATTGAAAATCAGTTTAATTCAAAATGCATCATTAATTGAATTCCATTAAAATTTTTAATAGAATAATTAAATATTAAATTTATATTTCATAATATGCATATTTATTAATTTTATAAAATTCTGTATAAGAATGTACCCTTATGTATATCTGATTTTTAAAAAAAAAATTTTAATTAGAAAATAAGGTAGATCTATTTAAATAAAAGGTTCTAATTTATTTGCTGCATTATCTAAATTTTAAAATAAAAAGATATTATTTTTAATACATAAAAATTTTAAACATTTTTCATTTGCCATTATAAATTAGTAAAATATATAAATATTTTAATTATAATTATCTTATAAATAATTAATAACTTGAAAATTTTTCAAGATAAAAATTTAATAAAAACTCAATTTCTAAAGATAGAGTATACATTAGAATTAAAATAAGAATTTAATAGTTTACTATAATAAAAGTATTAAATATTTTTAAGAGTGAAGTTTTACTCCCTTCAATTAACAATTTTTTGATCATTAAATTTTTTACTAGTAAAATATATCTCTATAACCTTCATCAAATTTATTTAGTTTTATTTTATTTTGTGTGATGTTTTATATTTTGACTTAAATAATAAAAAAAATTAGATATAAAAAAATATAGTGGCCCCAGAAGTTACCTAAAGTTTCTAAAAACTTTATTTCCCTAATAAAACAATATGAAAAATAAATGGAATAGAAAAACTAACAATCAAAAATATATAAGAAATATTAATAATAATATACAATAAATTTATATATGTATATATGTATAACATAAATATATATAAAGATAATTTTTTTAACATTTTATTACCAATATATAATAGTCATATTGGACTGATATTATATTCTTTCTGTCATTAATATCCTTTTAAGGACATAACCTTAAATGGTCAATTTATATTAAATATATTTATGAATATATATATATGTATATATTTATATTTATGTTTATATATATATATAGTATACATCTTTCTATATATTTACCAAACATATTTCTATCCATAATATAAAATAAAATACATACTAAATTAATTCTACTTGTATATTTATTTAATAAATATACAGGGTGCTCGTCTGTGAATATTCCCAAAAAATCCAGATAATAGTTAAGAGTAGATAAAAAATGAATTCTGACTGTTGCATAAACATTATTTGAAAATCTATTAATTCCAGTTTTATTCACTGATAACCCACAAATTATTTGGCCATTCGTATGTAAATCATGCCAATAGGAGCCAAAGGATTAACAGGAGAATATAGTTTAAAATATCTTGAGCTTTGATAGAAGAAGTGAGCTTTAATATCCATAAATTTTTAGTTTAATTTTAAAGTTTTTATGATATAAACCGTTATCATTTGACAAATCGTTGTAAAAAATGTCAAATAAACCTTTACGCCCTAGAATTATAACTTCCCTGACTCAAATTACAGGTTTCTAACTTGTATTTTATATCAAACTACTTTCAATAATATTGTAAAAAAATGGGTTCAATTTGGTCTGACTTACATATGTCTTAAAATATCACCTTATTAGGCCCCCTGTAAAAAAAAAACATAAAACAAAATAACTAACTATATAAAAATATGAAAATATTAATAAGAAAATCGTTTGCCATTGAAATAACCAAAAAAATAAAAAAGAAAAGTAAAATATTCAGGAGAATTTATTTATAGAGTGATCTTATTTTAACACGAAAATATAAAATTTTCTTTGAATTTCATATAATATATATATTTATATATACAGACGTAGTTATATATAAACTATTTTCTATTTGAATTTTTATATATATTCATATATGTTTTTTATAAATTGAATATAAAATAAATAAGTATATATAGATTTGTGTACATAATAATTTACATACTATATAATATTAAAGTATTGGATTCTATTGTAGATATTTATTTAACAAATTGATGATTTTCTTCAGATGAAAAACACATATGTACAATATTTTGAAAAGAAGTTTAAAAAAAATTAAATAAAAAAAAATATTTTTTTCAATATATACTTTTATTAAAGTAGTACTAGCCCCCTAAAATGTAGCAAATAAAAAATTGAAGGTAGATCTTGGGAATTTGTTACTATGTTAAAATAAAAGTGAATTGCTGGTATAAGAAACAGTTCTTTTTTAATATTTGAAAACTGTTAAGCTTAAAATGTTAAAAATTTTCATTACCCAAAAATTGATGGTAAATCTTTTGCATTTAAAAGTGTTTTAGTATAAAAGTCTACTTACATCCTAAGCCACTTCGCTAACCACTGAACCATACAATTTTTATAAATTTATGGTCAGATTTCTAATATAAATGTATCACTAACTGACAGAATGAAAAATAAAGCCATAGACACAGGCAAGTTCAATTAAAAGTATATAATAAAAACAAAATCTAAATAAAATATTTAAATATATATATTTAATATAAAATAGAAATATATTTATATATAAGTTGATTTCAAACAACAATATTATAAACAAAAGTCAACACTCAAAATAGTTGTCAATATTGTAAAAAATTAAACATCAAATGATGCTTAAACTGTCAATAAGTTGTTTTAAAAGTATGATTGACAGATTAAAAATTTCTCTAAGAGTTTCTAAGAACATTTTGATTTTGAATGATTCCAGAAAATTATGTCTTTGTATTTAAGTTCTGTACACTATACTTTTGATTTTAAATTGTGAATTTGAAGTGACATAAGTCTGTGACTTAAAGAGTGTCTGCAATATTTTAAAAAATATTACTCGAAAACTGTCATTTATAGTTTTAGAAATATTAATTTTTGCAAAATAGTTTATAATAAATATTTCAGACAATATTGATGGAAAATATTTTTAATAAAAAATTGGAATGATTTTTTCAGCTTTATTCAATGGATTTTTAATATTTCAATTTAAATTCGATGAAATTTTTTTAGCTTATTATTATAACGATATTAGTCAGTATTAAATGGATCAGATGCTTTTGCATGAATGGAATGTGCTGACAGTAACTGTAAAAGCAAAATATATTTGACAACTTATCTCAAATTTTCGAAATAAATTCGAAATTAAACTTTTTAAAATTAATTTTGCAAAAAATTCGTAGTAAAATATTAACTATTATTAATATTAACATCTGGTACAAACTTTCCTTGTTAATCAATCAGCTCAATAGAGAAACTTTTTAGATTGCAATACAACTAATGTAAATTTTATATATTGTCAATAAATTTTTTAACTATATTTTCTTTTAATTTCAATTGAATAAAATTTTTTTAATTGATTGATAAATTAAATTTAGTTTTCCGTAGAAAAACTAAAATGGCTTTTCATGCTTTTTTTCCAATATTATCATTTACTGCATATTTTCAGGCGTAAAAAAATTAAATTTAATTCAGTTGTCTTTTTAGTTTCAAGTTGAGTTTTTTGTGGTGATATGACATAAAACCCGTTGTTACAAGCCCAAAAACCCCTGGGGACTTACGTCTCAAAAAATAAGCCAAAAGTTCGCGAAAGATTATTGCTCCGATGAGTTAGCCAGAAGTTTTTCGGTGACTACTGACTTCACAAAGTGAAATATTTAAAATCCAATAATAAATATTTAATTATATTATTAGAATTATAATCACTAGCAACTTTGAAAATCGGATATTTTCCTTATTTCAAAATGCAGAACTTATATCGTGAATTAAGTTTAATTTTTTAGGGGACTTCTGGCTTAGTAATCGAAGCATTAATCTCTCGGGAAAATTTGACACTTTTTTTTGAGTCACTAATACTACATGAACCTTCGACTAGGGTATTATTGTCATATCACCTTTTTTTCTCAATGTATTCTTAAACAATGATCCATGAAGTATGGAAAATGATGAAAAATCATCTAGATTCTAATTTTCTTTTTACATTTTATTACGTTACACAAGAATAGAACGCAAGAACGCAGCAAAAAATAAATAGAAATAAAGTTAAAATTTACTTTTATATTTAGACAATATATCTTTGTTATTCATAAGTGATATACTATATACTCGTATACACGTGTGATATATGTAGGTGTTGAGTTCTGGTATTTCTTATATTATTATGTTATTCTTATGCTAGAAACAATTTTTCTTTTGTGCTTTTCCGTCCACAACCATAACATGTTGTTTTCTAAGTTATAAAAATATAATTTTCCAAGGAATTTATTTTCATTTTATGTTTTATTGGTAAAAAAAAAAATAACAAATAAAGAACACAAGCAAAGCGATATTAGTAGAACTAAAAAAAATGTCTTCATCACAAAACCACATCAGACACTGGAACTTTATATAGAAGATGAAACAAATTAGTTTCTGACATGACCACAAAAAAAAATATTATAATCAGAGATATTTTATTCCCAAAGAAAATGTGGAAAAACAGAAACGAAATATAGAAAATAAAAAAATGACACTAAACAAAATTGGAGTTTTATACAGGGTGTTCAATTATACAGGTTGTTATTCTGAAAATTTAAACCAATAATTTACCAGAAAACAAATAAAGCTTTGAAATTTTCCTTTCCAGAGGAGTTTAGGTGATTTTAACATTTTTTTTTGCTAAAAATACCCTCTATTGTGTCCTCAACCCTGCAATGACAATATCCGCAAGCTCGTTAGAAAATGTTTCGATAAATTTAAGAGCATAGGCAATCATTACAAAACAATATTATTGAAGGCTGCGGTATATTGAAAAATCTCAGGAAATGAAAATGGCTCCAACGGTTACGTAGGAGGGATATAAGTGCAAATTCATAATGGGCGGAGTATATTAAATCTCCGTTTGGTCGCGTCAAAGAACTGTTTGAACTACTGATTAACTTTTTATTCGTAACGGATCAAAGTAGAAAAAATTACGTCATGGATTGTGACTACACTTGAGCATAAAACATCAGACCCCCTACAGACGTTATTTTCTCAGAATATAGCTAAAACAGGGTGGCTTTTCACAGGACTCTGGAAAATTTAGGAAATTCGGCCAGATTAGATATTATATTTAATTAATTATGCAGCTGATGTGGTAACCATTTCATCTGCAGATGCCCAGCGTCTAATCAAATTTTTCAAAAAACCCTGTATTAATACAATACCTAATTTTCTACAAGTTAAATCCATTTTAATCTTATACAAGAAAATAGTGCTTATATTTTGTATAAATATTAATATTTAAAAAAAAATACCCAAGAATATCTACAAAATGGTCCCATTCAATTTCTGATGAATTTTTAGATCTTTTATGCAAAAAAATTAAATATTTTTTTTAAAAAAATGTAAACAACGTTAAAAAAAATTTAAAAATAAACTTAAACATTTTGGCCTTCATCTTTTTTTTTTTTTAATTTATTAGTTTTTTTTTTATTTTTAAATAAAATGATAGAAAGGATTAATTTAAAAATAATAATTTTTAAATAAATTCTAAAACTTAATTTTAAAATATTTCGAAAACAAAAAAATATTTAAAATTTAATATTATTAAAATAAAATATTTTGAAAATCTATTTTTAAATGATATTCAATTAAAAAAGAATTAATTTTTTTCATAAAAAAAAATAGGAAAACGCTTAAATCTTCTGTTTTTTTGGTTTTTTGTTATAAAATGTCCTTCAATATTATGTATATTGACTTTATTATTTATAAAATTCGAATAAGGTCAAATATTTATACAAAAGTTATTTATTTTAGGGTTGCTGTATTACTATACAAATTACTTCTATAGAAGAACATCAGTTGAAGATATTTAAGGAAATCCCGTTATGAATAGAATCTTAAGTTGAAAACTTTTGTTTTCTCATTTATTTTACTAGGTTAATATTTAATGTCGAGGGATTAATAATAACTGCTTTCTTACTTCTATTGATATTGTGAAGACAATTGTGGAGTTTGTGACATTTTGTAACGCTCTTTCTATGGAACATTTCTAAATAATTTAGGAACAAGTTCCAGAAAAAGATTTTCTCAAACAAAACTTGGTCTTGCAGCTGTTGTATTCCTCCTTCCTCAAACTCGGTTTAATTAGAAAATTTCCCCTCTTAGTAAATACAATTTAGGTCCTATTTACCAAGCATATGTCCTTCACATACCTTGACATTTTAAAAATTTTTAGGCCATTTGGCAACCCTAAATGTAATAAGAATTAAAAAAAAAAAAAAAATCTCAAGATATAAATAAATTTGATGACACAAGAAGCAAAAAAAAAAAATAAAAGGAAAGTAAATATTCCCAACATATTATACACATGTATGTACAACAACAACTAATAAAGCCTAAAGGCAGTAAGGAAGTCAAAAACTTGATTTTACTTATAGTATATCCTTTATATAATATTTATTTTATTATATTTTATCTTATACTTTTTAATATCTTAAGATTTGTTCGAAAAGATGTTTTCTCTCAACCTTTTCTTTTCTTTTTTTTTTATTTCATTTTATTTTCTTTCTCTTTCTTTAATTTTTCCTCATATTTTTTTATTACATATTTTATTGTTTTTGTTTTTTGTTTGTTGTTTATGTGGTTTGTTCTTGGTTTTTGTTATTAATAAATATTCCTGTTAATAAGATATATGGCAGATAGTTTTAAAACAAACATTAATTTAATCACCTCCGTCTTATGTTTTTCAAACACCAGCCCAATATCAACAACTACAACAACAGTATCCTTTCAAGATTATAAAGGTTATTGCGGTAAAACAGGAGTTCACAAAATAAAAATAAAGAAAAGAAAATGGACATTAGACCTTTAAATTGGACAACATGTTTTATTTCAGATATAGGTTTGAAGAGGAAGAAGCTGGTCAGGGGTAGGATGTAAAACAATAAATGGAACAACATTTTTTTTCAAAAAAAAAGAAAACCAAACAAAAATTATGACCATAAGGGTTGGGAGGGAATATTTGTTTGTTATAGGAAGATATGTAAAAACTTAACTTAACTTCTATTTAAAAAGCCTTAGAAAATTTTAAAAGTGTGGCTGGAAAATCTGATGAAAAAATTTGAAAAATTGATTTTTACACCAATTATACCATGAGAAATTTTGATTTATTATTATCCATTTTTATTTTAGTCTTACCGTTTTGAATTTTTGGGTTTTTTTTAGTAAATAAAGTGTTTAGACAAATTTATATGTTAAAATTAAAAATTAGTTAAAATAAGTTATAAATAATATTTTATAAATGGGTATCTTCTGTGATATTAAATTAGAAGTGTTTTGAAAGAAAAGCAAATCTGATATACAATTAAATTGAGACGCTGTTATTTTTATTTCTTGTTATGCTTATAATCTGTCTCATATCATTTGTAGTTAAGTTCTCTTAAAATATCGGGGCGATGAAGTAATGTATGATAAATATACTATGATGCTCGGTTCTTTTAAACCTCATTGTTAGATATATTAATTCTTAAAGATACTTCAAATATTGGTTATCTACCAAAAAATCGGATCAAGTAAAGACTCATTTCTTATTTAAAGATTTAATTTCTAAGTCAAGCGGAATTGAGACATCCTGAACTTAATTTCTCCAGTACGCTTACCATAGTCTTAAGGTTTCAAAGCTTCTTAACCAAAAACAAAACTACTTCACCATCTAAAGTATACATATAACTCATAAAGTGCATTTTTTTGTAATATTTTAATTAAATCGTATCTAAATCATCAGGTATTCCCCTAAGGACCCCCGCTTCCTTATGATCTGTTGCTTATGGAATTTAGGCGGAATTTAGATATACTGAACTTAATTTCTACAGTACGTTTACCATAGTCTTAAGGTTTCAAAGCCTCTTAACCAAAAGAACTCCCTCTTCCCTTTGATCCGTTGTTCTCATTCCTTTTTCAAGGATTAACAGAATTATACTAGTGGTAAGCCATTAAATAGTCCGTACCTGCAATATTTCAAAACAGATATATATATTAAGTGCTGCAACCTGATTAATAACAACTGCTCCCTTCTGTACCAAAAACTTAAATAATTTACAAAAAAATTACTCAAAATATTGTAAAAGAAAAATTATTCAACTGAATTGCTTACTTCCTTAAACTAAAAAAAGTTTTTAGTCTAAAAAATAAAAGAACAAAACAATCTTTTTATTTTTCTTAATTGAATTTTAAGATCAGAGTTTAAAAAAGAATTTACTTACTATGAATATTAAATTTAAAAAAAAAACTAAGCAATAAAAAAAAAATGGTCAGAAAATTCAATTATTTGACTTCATAAAACCCATAAAATAAAAGAAAATTCCTAAACAAATTTAAAACTTTGTACAAAAACTTTCATACTTTAAAACAAAATAAAAAATGGAAAAATGAAAATTTTTTATTAAATAGATTTAAGCTTTAACTTCCTTTCTAATTTTATTTAAACTATCTTAAGGAAGTAAATAATAGAAAGAGATGGAAAATATAAGCAGAAAATCAAGTACTCATGAAAGAAACGAAATAAAAAAAAATGATTTTCTTTTTTTTAATTAAGCTGTTGTTAAATTAAATATTTTCTCAATATTCCCTTTCTAATTCAATTTAAGGAGGGTTTAGTTGGGGAAAAACCTCTGTTGAAATGTAAAAAGGAGGAAAAACTAACTTATAAAAATAAATACTTACGGAATTTTCTTTTTCAAAATTTGTTGCCCTTTTTTTTGCAATTATAATTTTTAAAATAATTTTTTTTTTACAATAACTTATCCAAAAATTTGTTTTTTGATATGCTTGTTTTTTATAAAAGGATTTTCTTTCATATACACCTTTTTTTATAATTTCCTTTCTCATTTTCATTTGTTTTTAAACTTTTAAGAATAATTTAGAAGTATCTAATAAGATATCTTTAAAAGTAATCTTTAATTAAATTTTTTTCGGTCCAGTATAAAAATATTTTGTTCTTGAAACAAACCATTGCGCCTTTATTTATGCAATATTTGTATTAGTATTTACTTGTTAATAAATTTTAAATTAGTTGATTTTCATTAATTGATTAATTAAGATAATTATAAAAATAGTTTTAAGATAAAAATTTTAAAAAAGATGTAAAAATTGAAGGATAAATTAGAATCAGCTCACAATGGCCCTCGCAGCCCTTGTTATATTCGAAAATATAAATAAATAAATAATTAGTTAGCAGTAAATGGTTACCTACTTAACGTATTATTTCATAATTGGTTCCGATTATTTAAAGAACTTTTCCAGATATTTTTTCTCCAGATATTTCTACTCCTCCTCCTTTTTACATATTTTCTTTTATAAAGTTACCGTTATATAATTTGCATTTCCAAAACAGGAAGTTTTATAGAATTTCTTAAGGAAACTTATATCAAAGTTCTCCTATAATAACGACCTGCTTAATTCCACCTTATAGCTCATATATTTAAAACTTAATAATAATAATTTTACTCAAGATTGAATATGCCGCAGTATTTAAAAATTAAAACCAGACATTTCATTACAAATAATGTCGTAAATTTCTCGTGGTTTATGAAAATGATTTGATAAACAAAAATTGAAAGTGTTTGAAAATTTCTTTAGGTCCTTGCAGGATAAGTTGAGATCAAAAAAATTTTACTCCAGATAAACTAAAGATCTGTTGTACATTGCTCTCATCAATGACTTGGGATTTAATATACTTTCATATAATCACAATTGTGCAATGGTTTCCATGGTAACAGTCTTAGTGTAATTATCTTTTGAATTGTGCATTTGTTTCTATGGTTATCATTTTTGATAAACATGCTGTTACATTCTATTATTCTCTAATTCCTTCCACATTAAATATTACACATTGTCTTACCAATATTTAACAAAATTGCATTATAAGTCAATTTTTTTAAATTGAATAAATAAAGCATTGTAACTTTCAAAACCAAACAAATCCAATTATTTCGAACACAACAACTTATTTAAATTCAAAATAATTTGTTAACACTACACTTAAATTACATTTAAAAAGAAAAAAACATCAATTAAAATTCCTCCTGAGGGGCTTTATATAAATATTTTTTTAAATAATAACCTATCAAATTCATTGAAAATTAATATGCCAATACTGCATAATTATAACACTTTATCATTTTTATTATTATTACTCTTGTTTCAACATTCAATTTTTTTTAATTTTTTCCAAAAATTAAATGAATGTTACAAATTTTATCAAGTTGAGTCCCTTTGGGGCTAACCTCAAATCCCTATTTAGAGTGGAAAAATTTTCACAGTTTAATATTTCAAAAAAATTTAAATAATTTCTAAAAAATATAATTTTTCATTAGAATTTATTTAAAATATTTTAGAATAATAAAAAAAAAAAAAAACTAATAATGAATAGTGGACTTTCAAATTCATAATTTATAACAACCAATTTATAAACAAACAAAATATTTTGAAAAAAAAAAAAAAAAAATTCCAAAAAAAAAACTGCAACAACCTGTATTTTAACTCCTGTATTCTTTACCAACTTCAACACTTACAAATAATGAAAAACTGAGCGGTAAATTAGGATATTTTTCAAAAATTTAATAAATACCGTTTGTTTTTTTTTTCTAATTTTTTTTTTGCTAAAATGTTTCAAAATTTTCAACAATAGTCTATTCAACACGTTTATGGTTTTCCAAATCCCTCGCCCCTCGCCACTCACCCACAATATCAATTGATACCAAAATAATTAAATTTTTTAACGCGTCACCAAAACAATAAATACACAATTTTTTTTTTTCAATTCCGCCAAAATAATAATGGATGGAGTGAAAAATAAATGAAAAAATTGTATAATGTATATTGGGATAGCGGTAAACCGCTTAAAATTCCAAAAATATTTTTTAGACAACTAATTTTCTCTCTCTTTATAATAATATTTTTTTAATTTATGCAAAAATAACAGTAAAACAATATAAAAAAAAATTAAAAATAAAAAAAATTAGCAGGTAAATTTGGTTTTATTGCGCAAATTATTGTTGTTTTCATTACCGCACTAACAGTTATTTGTTGCTATTTTAGTTCGTTTTTTTCAGTTTGTTGGTTAATTTGAATTGAAGTCTGAATTAACAGTCTGGCTGTCCTACATATTGTTTATAAAGTCTTAGGATTGTGGATTTATAGTTAAATCAAATTTTAATATGAATAACTTATATAAATTGAGGTTTTTGGGGGTTTACCGTTAATTTCATTGTTTAAATTGATATTACTTAAAATAGCTTAGTTATTTGTTGTTGTTGTTTAGACGGGGGGGAAAGCAAGTCTCCCTTACACCTAGGCCTTGCGGCCCGTTGTGCACCCCTCATTAAATACTTTCTATTTATTTATAACTACTATATTATTTATTTTGTTTATATTATATATTTGTATATTTATATTATATTTGGTCACCATGGGGATTCGTAAAGAAAAATTATTTTTCAATAATTTTTTTTTTTTTTTTAATTAAATATTGTATGACCTGACCGGGAATCGAACCCGGACCCCCTCGGTTAATAAGCCAAATGCTTACCCACTGCACCACAGACCCAGCCCCAGCTTAGTTATTTAATAAGTGGTTTAAAAAATGTAGCACTTAGATTAAAAATAATGTGATGAATCAACCCAACATTCATTTCGGATGCAATTTACCAGTATTTCGCTGGTATTTCAAGTAATTTCAAGGGAAAGTAAACATTTTTAAGAAGAGTTTGAGCTATTAAAAAAAGTTGAAAGATTACTAGCTTAATGTAGCGTACCTGTGTTTGATGTTACAGTTGGGGTAGCGTTTTTTTATGAAGCTATTAGTTTTTAAGGGTTGCGTGGAACAGTGGTTAGAGTACCGATCTTTCATGTGAAAGGCCCGAATCCCAGTGAAAGTAAAATAACTTTTATCTGGATATCGACTCGAATTAGCTACCATTCACCATTGGGTTCAAATTAATATCATAATCAATAATTAATAATTATATATCTTTAATAAAAAAAAACCCTTAAATAAAAATATAAAAGAATACAAAATATAAACAAATAATTTAATTGTATAACACAACTCACAGATTTAGAATACCATAAAACTCAAATACAAAATTATTACAATATAAACAAGAACTGAATCTATTGAAAAACTAATATTTTTCTACATCTTATAAGGCCTAGTACTATCTCATATTTAAATTTTATGTGTAATTCATGAAATCGGTTCCAAAATTTACCTAAGGTATAGAAAAGCTGATTAGCCTAACAATTGAACAGTTAGCATTTAAAAAACAAAAAAAAAACCCCAATAGCAGAGAAAACTTCTTATTTAATTAATACACAAACAAACATCAGGCAATGAAAGGGTCTCCAAAATGATCTTCAACACACCAGGCCATGAGAGGATTTCCAAAAATAACCTATAGAGGATTATAGATACTAATTTAAAAAAGTGATTGCAGATATCCAATACCAAGTAAAGAGGATTAGAAGAAGTAGTAAAAATTAAATTACTCCTGGCCTGTAAGAGTTATAAAAAATGAAATGGAGAATAACCATGGTTAAAAATTTAGAAAAAGTAAATGTTTTTCAAGATTCTTATTCTCTATAGTCTAGTTCACCATTTGTTACCTAAAAATTAAATTAAGTTATTGTTGATATTGACAATGTAACTGTTGTTATTTTTTGTTATCTATTTTGAATCTCACATAACTGACAACATTTTATATACCAGTAATAAATTTCAAAAATTTTCATTTTTGCAAAACTTTTTTTTTTTTAATTTTTTATCAAGGCATTTATTATTAAAATGTTTGTCATGTTGTAATTTTTATTGTTTTTTTTACTTTTTTTATAAAAGTTATTAAAACACCATTATGTTTAGGTTAATGTGTGCGAATATTTTTGATAAAAAAAACTCAGACAATACATAGAAACCCTCCCTAACACAAAAACACAATAACAAAATGTTAATTTTAAATTGATGGTTTTGACATTTTTGCTGTTATTAGTGTGGTTTTTTGAGTGGTGGTAATTTGTTTTTGTTTTAGTTTTTTTTTTTTTTTTTTTTTTTCGTTTTTTTGTTAAATGAAAATTTAAGCACAGAAAATATTTTATGATTTTAAAATATTCCAGACGCAATATTTTTTTTTTAAATAAATAAATAAATAAAATAAATTGTACTTAATATACGTACAGTAATTGGGTAATTCTTCGATTAGAGGTTTTTTTTTAAAATATTGGTTGGGAATTAAAAGCATTTTAAAATTATGTTTCATTTTTAATTTTTTTCTAACTAAAATATTTATTTACAATAATTAAATTGTTATTATGTTAATAGAGTGTGAAAATTATATTTTAAAAATGTATTTCGATATTTTGTAGACATTTTTCATTAGAATTTCATTAAAAATTGAATAATGTAAAAATGAAGGACATACATTACAAGAATCACAAAAATACCCTAAAAATATACAATTACAATGAAAAATTTAAATTCAATATAAAAATTCTGTTGAAATATTTAAAAGGTGTATGGGTCGACAAATGGTATAGAAATGGGGCAAATTTAAATTTTATACCAAAAATTTAATTTTTTTACACGTAAAACTAAAATTTACCTGGATTTTAATGATTTTTTAAGGTCTCCCCTTTTATTTTTAATTAAAATCTGTTTTTTTTTTACAGTAAGTTGAACAGATCTACTTTTAAAACTCTGATTTGGCTGATTTAATTTACATCTTTGGTTTTAATGAGTTGGTTGGGAATATTTTGACTGATAATTATCTCCAACCACCAAAAGTAAAGTCAACCTTTAAATATCTTGAAATAAATGTGGGGGAGGTTAAAAAAAAATTTATTACTAACAATGTGCAGACCTTTTAAATCGTTGCTTCTTATCCATTTTTTTGTTTTGGATTCAAAAAATCGCATTTATTTGCTTTTAAGAATATTAACCTATTATTTTATTAAAAACTTTAAGTTTTTAGCACATTTTTAGCCCGCATGCTCACTGTGTCCGTCCGTCAATCTGTTAGTTTACAAATCTTTTAGAACGTTTGAAATAAAGAAAATAAATTTCAAAAACGGGTGGTGTTGAAAAAAAAAATTTGTGAAAATACTTTTTTCTTCAGCTCCATCCGCTACACACCTAGAGTTGCCAAAAATTCGGAAAAGCCCTATATATAAACTGTTACATCAAGAGTTCTGCAAGGTATATTTTCTATCTGAAATAGATGGAGATATATGCTTTTATAAGCTTTATATATGTAAAACAAATATATCGGGTTTCCATAGGGTATTTAAATTTACCGTTATACTAAACTTAAGTTTTATAATATTTTTGACCCTTCATATCTTCTGAACTGGCTTAATGCAGAAATTTGAGAAGAGTTAGATCATGAAACACAAGTATGAAACCTCTAAGAAAAGTTTTAAATGTAGCCCTCAATTTAGGAGCTAAGCAGGGTAAACATTTTATAAATGTGCTTTTTTAAAGACCCCTAATTTTCATTATTACTTATTTTTGGTGTCGTGCTTTGGAATTCAGTAAACCAAGAACAAAATCGCGAAATAGTAAAGAATCCACATCTTGAAGAAAAAAAACGAAAAGGTAATATACAACCAGTTAAACAATTAGTTAATCCTTCTCTTACCGTTATTTTCTGCCTCCTCGAAAAAAAATTTTAGTAAAAAAAAACATTTTTTTGATACGCAACAAAAAAAAAAAAACCAAAAACAAAAATAAATGTTGCAAAAAGCAAACATCGTCAACATTTTTTTGTTTTATTTTTTTTTTTTTCTGAATAAACATTTGTTTTGTGTGAATGTTAAAAAATTTTTTATTAAATTGTATTAAAAACAAATTTTTGTATGTACTTGAAAAACAAAAAATTAAAAAATAATACAAAAAAAAATGTTCAGGGTCTTGGGTATTTAAGGAAACGGTTAAAACACAGCCAAGATGAGTTCGAACACAAGTTATACATGGCACAGAATTTTTATGAGCGTACGGACAAAATACAAAGAAAAAAAACAAACAATAAAATTTAAAATAGCATGCAAAGTACAAAATAAACAAATAACAGTACTTATTTTTACATCTAAATATATATATATATATATATATGTATGTAAAAGGTATAATCATAAATTAAGTAAAATGAAAAAATAAACGAAAATTCCAAAGTAACGACACATTTTTTTATGTTAATTATACATAAAATCTTGTTAAAATTCCCTTAATGTAGTCAAAGCAAATAAATAAAAAGACAGGTGAATATACAGTACATACCATTTATACGTTACGTATATATTTTAACCATAACTGCTTATAATAAATTATATTTACATAAGTATATTTTACAAATTTCTATTCTATTTGTTAACAGTGCTGTGCAAAAATAAGACAACGATTTTAATATTTACTAAGCCATTCTTTTTTAGTGACAGTTTTTTCACCAGTGCTTGTGGTGAATTCTTTTTAAACACTAGTCTCTTATACTATACATCAAACCCAGTTGGGCAACTGCTCTTTAAATTTACACGCAAACCACAGCGTTGAAAAAGCTCAAATTTGGACTTAACACGTCACTCAAATATTGAGTATTTGAGTACACTGATATTTTGAACAATAACCTTGGTCACCGGTTAAGTAGACTTCTTATCTTATCTAGTTGATCTTATGTCTGATGATAAGTTTAAAATTACTTTATTAATAATTTAAAACTTTTATAATGATAAGTTTGTAACTTTTTTAATATTCAACACTGTACTCGTATACACTTTATTTATTCAAAATAATTTAATATTTTTTTTTATTTTTACATTTTTAATGTATGTACCTAGGTTTATTTTGGCACATAAAATCACTGAATTTATATGTAATTATAAAAAAAACATCTACATTACATACACATATACACAATCAAACTTACATACGTTATTCTGTATAAAAAAATGAAATAAAAATCAAAAAAAAAAAAAAAAAAATCGAATAACATTTTACATATCCATAAATGTAAATAAAGGTTAAAAAATATGTAAAGCAAAAAAAAAAAGAAACGACTCAACCCTCACATCACCCCCACTCCTCCCTCACATTCACTTCATAACAATCATAATAATGTGGCAAAAAAAAAAAAAAAAAAATTTTCAATTGACATTTTATGTTCTTTTTTAAGTTAAACTGTACATAAATTATGTGTAAATTGCATAGCTACCAACTTATCTTATTTTATATTTTCATTATTGTATGTTAGTATTTTGTTATTTAGTCGATATATATATACAAGTATAACATGGAAGTGGGTGGGTATCTTAATACTCAACTAACACTCATTTTCCATACCTATACTTTACCTATGCTACAATTAAAGCTATAAAATGTACTTACAAATGATTTTTATGTAAAAAAACATGGAATAAATGAAAATTCCTTTTAAAGTCATGTTATATAGAACACATATACACATGTTCATGTATACATATGTAAAATAAATTTATATGCTTGTAAATTATTAGAGAGGATAAATGTATATACTAAAACAGTATTTAAGAATATCTTAAGTATATTTTTTTGTAGAAAGTGGTTTTGTATAATTCGTAGATTATAACTAATTACAATTGATTTTTTTTTTTTTAAATTTTGTCTTAAGTATTTTCTAAGAAATATTTAAATATACTTTATGAGGATTTATAAATGGTTTTTAAAGTTGTTCAGACTTAATAGTTTTTTCTGTAGTATGCTTGTAGTATTTTTAAGTTTAAGTTATAATGAAATTATAGTTGATTTTGCGCCTATTAAATTGTTAATAGGTTCTGTTGTATGTTAAAAGTGTTTGAATTATTTAAAAATAGGGAGTATTTAAAGAGATTTTGATAGGTCTATAATCGGGTGTATTATAAAAATTTACTTATTTTGTTTGTTATTTGATTGATTTATTTATTTTTTCATACTCAGTGACTTAAACTGCGCTAGTTATTAAACTTGACGATTATCTTACAAATCTATTAATTAATTTAAGCTTACTTATACAATATTTTCGGAACTCAAAAGACACAAAAGTCAGAGGGGATAGGGGAGTTTAGAATCAACACAAAATTGTTCTGAAGCGATGAGAAGGATCTATTTCTAACAATTTCCAAGATAATATATAATTTTCTTGCACGTACATATATGTTTACAAAAAATTGTAACGATACTTTGTACATTTTAATATACCTAATTCAAGACGTATTCTTTTAGCTTAAAATTTGAATATAATCTTTCTTAATTAGTAACAATTTTCGTAAATTAAAGAAGCCTATACATTTTGGTACATGATCATATCTAAAAACAAAGTGCCACATACAAACGTCTCTATCCTCATCGACAACAACCCCATAGAACGAATGTCCAGTTTCAGATACCTCGGGTCGTGGTTATACGAGAGCTGGAACTGCGATAAGGAGATCAAATTGTCGTATAGAGATGGCAAGAAGTGCCCTTCTCAAATATCGAAAGATACTAACCAATCGAGATATTAACATCGAGTTAAGATTACGTTTTATGAGGTGCTATATATGGTCAGTTCTCCTGTATGGTGTTGAATCATGGACCCTAAAAGTAGCAAGCATGAACAGAATTGAAGAAATGTGGACATACAGGCGCATATTAAAAATACCATAGACAGACAGAGTCACAAATTCAGAAGTCCTAAATAGATTGAGAAAACAAAGAGAACTACTCTTATCAATCAAAAAACGTAAAGCTGCCTACTTTGGTCATGTTATTAAGGGCCAGAAATACGAACTTCTGCAATTAATTATACAAGGGAAAATTGAAGGTAAACGAGGTGTAGGAAGAAAACAAATGTCCTGGTTACGAAATATTAGAAATTGGGCAAATATAAGAACGATAGGAAATTTAGTCCAAACAGCATCGAATCGGGAAGAGTATGCTAATGTAGTTGCCACCATCCGTTAAATCATCAAAATTCGAAGATACAGGCTTACATCCAGTAGTGGATTGGCAGTGGAAGAAGAAGATACATTTTGGTACCCATAGTAGAGTAATCATAATAGAGTCCCAATCTAAAAGGATCATTTATTCAAAGGACTTCCTTAATAATATTCAGCTCTTTTAATAACTTTGTACCTGACCTATAAGTCAATGAACTTTTTTTAATTTATGAACTATGTACCATATTTATTGCAACATAACGCAGAATGAGCCAGGAAACCAAAGGGAAATCCTGGCCCCGTCCACCCTTTAGAGACGAATAACACAATCATTTCAAATTAAACCAGACCGTAACATTTTCGAACATTTAACATCTAAATGTTAAAACTTATTTCCATGTACAATTTTAAAGATTCATAAAATTTATATTTATTTTATTATTACAATTTTGAATTTAAGTTTATTAAAAATTAAATTCATCAGTTTTGAATTACAAATCTGAAGAGTCAACACACCTTTAACAAAAAACAAGTAACTTAAGGTCACTTTATAATTAAGCGTTTACATTTAGTTGTAAATTTTTTAAATTATGAACATAAATTTTTAAAAAAAAAAAAAAGCAGAATGACAAAAAAAAACAAGCAAATCTTTTTCAACATAAAGAAAGTAAATTTAAAATTCAAGTGCAAACTAAACTTTATTTCCACAGTAAACAAATAAACAAAAAAGCAAACAAACTCCTTAAGAAAAAATTTATTCCTATGTTGTGTCTCACTCTTTTTTTATACTTGCTTTAAAATTTATTACTTGATCCAACACTTAAAAACACAAAAACAACAACAAAAAATACAAAAAAATAATTATTTTGGTCAACATTTTAGTCCTTGTCTTAAGACTTATTTACATAAGAAAAAGAAGAAGAACAACAACAATAAACTTTAAAAACAAGGAAAACGAGGAAATGTTACAGAAAATGTTTAGATTGTCCTTGTTGTAGAATTAATGCTTAAATTTTATTTAATATTTTTTTTGGTTCCTATTTTAACCTTCTAATATACATAGGCTTTTTTATTTTGTTTTTTTTTTTTTGCCTTTTTTAGGACCTTTTCAACTTTTAGGTCCTTGAATTTTTCATATTTTCTTTAAAAATTGAAAAATTGGTTTTTGTTAAATCATCCGGAAATTTAAAATACAATAGGCACCAAATTCTCAACTTACAAAGAAAAAAAACGAAGAGTCAAGAGGAGCCAAACAAAAGTCAATCCTTTTTGCACTTACCTACTCTTTTTATACATTAGACGTTTACTCTATCGATCTTTTGATAACTGAGATATCCTAATCCTTGGAGCTTACGTTAGATAATCGGTCATTCTAAATTCAATCTATTAAAGCTCAATCTTTCAGTTTTATTAGTTGCAGGATCAATTTAATGCTATTTCCAAATCTAAAGACTCGGGAGCTAGGACACGAATTGAAACGTTTTTTTAACATCATAATAACACTATAATGTAAAGACTCAGGATTTTCCTAACAAAACCAAATAACTTGGGACTTAAAAAGTTTTCTGACATATATATATTCATAGGCAATTTTTTAATACCACCACTCCAGTTTGACCTATAATGTACAAAACTAATTATTTTAAAAAAATGTTTTTTTTAATTTTTTTTTGCTTGTTTTTACTAAAAAAAAGAAAGAGGACCCAAAATCGGGATTTTTAGTTCGAATTAGAGAGAAAATGAAAATCAATATAACATAATTTTGTATGAAGAATGAAATCTTATGAAAATCTTTCGGAAAAACTTTTTAGCCAGGATCCAATAAAAAAAAAAAAAATTTAAAAGGGTAATTGTTTTTATTTTTTGTTATTGTTTTTCATTTATTCTGAAAGAGTTAACTATGTATTTGTTACACATAAACTAAAAGGAAGGACATGAATTAAAAAAGCAATGACGGTTAAGGTTCAGCAAAATAAAAAAGGAAGAACTGATTTTTGTTACAAAATAAAAGTGATTAATGATGGTATATATACATTGTTAACAATTCAATTTTTTGCTAGCTCCTGTGAATTTTAGGACAAATCCTAGACAAATGGGAGAAACTTTTTTTTATATATTGGGTATAAGAAAGCCGGGCTAAAATTGAAAAGGTATTAAGATTTTCTGTTAAAATGTTTTTTAAAATTTTTTCATTAATGCGTAAAAAAGTTTTGAATTTAACATTTATTTCGAGAGGAATCTCATATTGTTGAATCAGCGCATAGTTATTGGCAGGATTTACCGTTTCAAAGTGAGGATTTACCGTTATTGTGCATTACCTTCTTAATTGCATACAATTCCTTTAAAAAAAGTTTTAAATTTAACATTCATGAGGAGTATCATATTGTTGAATCAGTGCATAGTTAGTGAGAGGATTTACCGTTTCTAAGCGAGGATTTACCGTTATTGTGCATAATCTTCTTAATTGCATACAATTCCTTTAAAGTTTGTACTAAGTTTTTTACAAAACTTGAGTTTCTTTTAATTTATTTATGAAATTTTACTAATTAGTAATTAAAATCTAATCCTACAATTGACAGGAATCAATTTTTTCAATTGTTTTCAAAGGCTACAAATATCTTTTGTCTTTTCTCTTTTAATTACTTTCAGAATTTTGTAAAAGTTTTTTAAACGAGAACAAATCGCATTCATTACAATTATTTTTATAATATTTTTTCCTTTTTCAAAACTCCACTCGACTTTTCAATTTTTCTAGCTTCCATTTTGGACTTCTTTTAATATTTCTGGTCCCTTTCCACTTTTGCAATTTAATGAAAAATCAATGAATAAATTTTTACTTAAAAGAAGAAAAATTTACTCGTGTTTATTTGTTTGTGTTTCATTTTTTCACTTGTATTCCTTTAGGTATTAAAAAAAATCATGTAGGTATTAAAAATGGACCAAGTTCTTTGATTTCTTTTTTTTTTTGTTGAAAAAATGGAAATTAAAAGTTTAAGAAAATTAAATTAAAATTTTCTTCAAAATTACTTTTAATTTTAAGTTTTATTGTAATTAATTAGTTAAGAAACACAAAATTTTAATTAATTTATAACATAAAAAATAAATTTTTGGCAGATTTAAGGTTCAAATTTGGCTTTTAATTTTAAGGACTTTATTATGTCCTTTAATTTGGACTATATTAGATTTAAAAAGTGTTCTTTAACTCAAAAACCAGAAACTTAGGGGTTAAAATACGTTTGATATTGATGTGTTAAATAAATAAAGACTGATTGCATACTTATAGGATGTATAGCTTGGGAAATTATTCAAAACGCTATTATCAGGAAATATCTCCTTTACTCAAGACCAAATTTTTTTTTATGAATAGCCATTAAAATTAGATTTCTAAGTACTCAATAGTTTCCCACTCATAAATGCTCTTTAAAAAGTCCATAACCTTTTTTTCCAAAGATAAAAATCTAGACTTTTGTTTTGAATTCAAATGAAAATTTTAAAATTAAATAAAAATATTATCGTCATCGCTTAATTAAATCATAATCCATAAATTAAAAGTTAATTATATAAACAAAAGGTAATTTAAATATTATTAATCCGAAAAAAAAAGAAAACCTTAACCTAGATAGGTATATATAAAAATAAAAAAAAAAATCCTGAATTCTAACCTCAAAATGAAAAAAATAAATTGAAAATTCTATTAAAAGAGAGAATAAAAAAATCGAAAGATATAAAAATAAATATAATTTATAATTATAATTAAACATGGTCTCATAAACCAAGGTCATTTAAACAAAAACTAAATTAAAAATGGCAACATTATAAATTAAAATAAAAAAAAAAAAATGTCTTTATTAAAAATATCATATATCTTGTTCTTCTCCTAGAACGTAAAGACTCAAGAGTCATCTTTTAATTTTTTTCTTTTCTTTATAATTTGAAAAAGAAACATATATTTTTTCTCTCATTTTTTCTTTGTTTCTATCTCATTCACCTTATGAATATGCAATTTAAAAATAAAAATTTTTTATTTTAATAAATAGCTCAAGGATTCGAAAATCTTATATTCACAATATTTCAAGACTAACTAAAAATAAAAGAGGGTGAAGAAACAATAACAAAAAAACACCTCCTAAAAATATGCAATATGTTTTTCAAATACATTTGGATTTTAGAAATCGTCTTAAGAACTTGGTTCTATATAAATTTTTGTTAATAAAATGTGGTCATTAAAATTTTCACTGGAAACTCTTCGAATATCTAGTGTCCCAAAATTCCTGGTATTCCAGAATAAATTAAAAAATCTTAAAATCCTTAAGATTTCGAAACGTATAATTTAACATATTAGTTATTAAATTTCTATTCTATGATAACTGATAAGTGATTTGAAAAGGAAGAAAACTTCAAAAACCATTAATTTCTTGTATTTTGTATAAAAATTAAGTTACCATTGTGTGATTTATGATAGACAACCAAATATACTTTGGTTTGTATTAATTGTGAGCTATCCAAAAATTTTTATTAAGTCAATTCATTAAACATGTACTTACATTAAACACAGATTTAAAAATTTTTCTAATAAAATAAAGAATATCTTCTGGACTCTTCTAAAAACTTCCAGTTTTTAAAAATATTTAACAGAAAGACATGTTGTGCATCATATGCAATTTATAGGTCATTAGAATGTCAAAAATTTACATTTGAATCTAGATATGAAAATTTTTATCCTTCTATTTTTCACTGCTCTAAGCTACTATCGAATTATTCTTTAATATTTTCCCTTCTCTTGGTTATTTCAAAATTTTGTGTAAATTAAAATGAAAAATTCTTTAAAATTGGTTTTTTATTTCATTTTTTTTTTTTTTTAAATGGAAAATTTTTTAGATAAAAAAAAAATTTATACATGTTTTCTTTTGTTATGTCACTCTTAAAAAGTTTTTCCAAGTTCTCAGATTAAAAACTATAATTTAGAAACCAGTATTTGAAAAAATTTTCATTATTTGATATATTATTGCCATTGTTCAGTGGTTAAAGATCATGACGTCATATAATAATGAATTATAAAATGATAATGTCAACTCTAAGAGCATCTCTAACACATTGTAATTAAAAAAAATAATACAAAAGACGTGTTAATAAATTCATTGTTTAATACTAAAAACTTTTAATTGAATAAATTAATAAAAAGTTTAATCATGATTTAACGAACAAAGCTTGTTAAAAAACTATGAATTAAATTTTTTAATTAATAATAATTTGGAGTTCATTTTAACATAATATTTTTAAAAAATTTCCATTCATTCACTCTGTCCTCGGTTTTATTAATTTTTATTCCAATTTTTTTTTAGAAACATTTTTTAATCTAAAAGTTAAAACAATTTTGAAAATAAAATATTTTTGACATATTATATTATGGTATGTGTTATTTTGAAAATATTAAATTTATTTTAAAGAAATGTTTTACGATGCACTCTTAATGCATTTTTATAATAAATTTTGTTTCAAATTTAAGAAAAAGTTTACTTATTAAATATATATATAAAACCTTAAGCTTTAATTAGATAAAATAAAGTTTTGGAAGTTTTAATTGCAAAAAACTAATAAACATAAAATATGTTTGATGTCAAAAATTATTGCATACTTTTTAGAGCTAAATCAATTTTTTTTTTGTATATTCTTTTTATTTTAAAATTTCTACATTTTATTATTAAACTCGTATACATAACACAACTACATACATAAAGAATGTGTAAACTATAAACTATGAACTTTAAAGTATGACATAGAAAATTCAAATTTCGGCAATTAATGGGTTAAACCAGACGAAAACCGCTAGGTATCACAAAATCTTTCTATTAAAGTAAATTATATTCAAACTTTGACAAAATTTTATTTTAAACTATATTAAGATCTGTCTTTTCTGTCAAAAGAACTGTCAGATATATCTACTGAGGTTGTTGATTTGAAATCAAAAGAATCAAAATATTTAAATAATTTTATTATTACGAATCCAATAATTTTACCCGATACTGTACAGTTTTTTACATAAAAACAAAACTTCATATGAATATGTTTCTACACGAAAATTTTAATATTTGCACAATTCTAATGGCATTTAAAATATAAAAAACAAGTAAATGCAAGTATAAAAAATTGTATATTTCTACATGATATTAAAAATTTTTTTTCAAATTTGTTTATTTTTTATTTATTTAAGTAAACAAACCACTATATTTTTAGTTTTTTCGTTAGTTGTTTAATTCTGCAAAATACGCAAAATTTCTTGTGGTTTATTTTTCTAGTTGTTGCAGTACTGCTATAATTAAAACTTTCTTATTAAAGTATTTAATTTTAATAAAAAACTTTGTGTATAAAAAACAGAGAAATTAAATATTTTCAAGAAAATTAAAATAATTTTATATTTATTTCTTAAAACAACTCCCAGAACCGTATAATAAAGCTGAAGTAAAGACCACATAATTCCTATGACATAATGTTCGCCAAGCCTTAGCTTTTTTAAAAAATTTCTCCGATTGTAATATATCGGACATGGACTAGAGAAAAATTTAATTGAACCTTTTATATACTTATTAAAACTTTAAAACTCAATAGTATTTAAAACCCTTCAGTCCCAAGATTTTAAAATCCTTTGATGCTTTCGCCAATTTAAGTTTCCATTTTGTTTCCTCCAACAAAAAAATTTCGTTAATTTTCATGTACAAATGATTTAAAAATACATTTGTATGCATGATCCACCTCAAAAACCTCATCATTTCTAAAATTAACCATCTGTTTTTGGTTTTTTATTATTTCTCTCTCTCTCTTTCTACATATTTTTTCTATCATTTTATTACAATTTTTAAAAAAAAATTCTATTCTACTAATTTTTCAATATTTTTAATATTTTTTTTAAAGATTCACTTAAAAAAAAAAATGTTCACTGTTTTTAGCTATAAAATAAAATTCTAACAAGCGTTTTTCCTTTTAATTTTTCTCCAGTGAGATTAAAATTACATTCTAAGTGTTATATTGTACACTCACAATCTCTATTAAGCACAAACACACACACATGTATGTGTTTATTAACAGAATATATAAAAAAATAAAAATAAAAACTCAAATTTAAGACCACATCGCGTAGTTATTATCTCCATTAAATTCAACAAATTATCTAGGAGCACTTTAAGTGTTCCAGTCCATCAAAATTCCATCACAAATTACTACTAAGAAAAAAATGTTTAACCACACCATTTCTAAAAATATTATTTAATTTTTTATTCATCCATCGTTTAACGACACACCATTCAATCGTTATTATTTTACCGTTTATTTTATTTTTATTCTTTCTGGTCCTGTTATAAACCCACCCCCCCACCACCATTTTTAAGTGAAACAAGTTTTAATAAAAAAGAAGAATATCATGATTTTACTGTTTGTTTCGAATATTATGATTTCTTCTAACGGTATTTCCCCAATTTTCGTATTAAAGAAAGAAAAGAGAATATGAAGATTTCTTCTAACGGTATTTCCACATTTTTATTTTGCTGTTCCTGCAAAATTTTTCACCTACTATTATTAATGCCTTTAACAGACATAAGAAAATCATCGCCACCTCTGAAGAAGATAATTTATGAAATAAAATGTATTGTTGTAAGTAACCAAGGAGTAGCCAGGCGAAATGAATTGGCAACGGAACTTTAAGAAGAGTTTAAATATTAAGAAATATTTTCTGCGACTCCTACTGTGAGATGAGAAGCAGAGAAGATGATAAAAATGAAAATATGTTTCTTTTTTTCTTTTAACCATTAATTGTAAACGGTCCCCTTGGTTTGGTTTTTTTTTTTTTGGTACTGAAATGTGGCTGTGGAATTTTTTTTTTTATTGTGGTCTTATTTACGTGTTTGTCTGCACGTGTTTGCTTGTTTGTGTTTTGATATACGCTTGTGCCTGTTACAAATAATAATTCCGCGAGCTATTTTCTGTTTTTTTTTTATTAGATATTTCTTCTTCATTTGGTGTCTCATTTTTTTTTGTGTCAGTTTTTTTTGTTTTTAACCATCTTTCTCTTTCCATCTCATTCTTTCATGTTGTGTAACATGATACTTTTTATACGAAAAGTATAACTGTCATCGTCCTTCTGTTTTTGTTGTCTTTTGCCATCTCTTCCTGTATAAAATAAAATTAAATAGAGAAAAATAAAAAGGAATTATTTTCCTGTATGAAAAAAAGGACCTCGCAGAATCCTTCAAGCTAAAATATAAAAAAAAAAGAGACAATAGTTTATATATTACATAACTGTATATTTAGTACTGCCGCCGCCACTGAAAACATAATTACTAAAATAGCTATAAAGCATTTGTGTAAAATTTTTATTTGAACAAAGTCTCGCTAAAGGTTCGCCTGTATTACATAAGTGAAAGAAATAAAATTTTAGGGCACATCATATTATCTTCCCTCTCTTTTCTTTACGGCCATTTTATTTTTTATTAAGAAAATAATCAGAATGGTTTCTTTTATTTACATCTGTTTTATTTTTGTTTTTTATTTGTTTTTCTGCGGTTTTTAGAGTCATCGTTTGTATGTTTGTTCATGATTGGTCCTTGCCAGCCTGTGTGTGCCAGTCGAAATGAAGGATTTATCATTTAAAAAATGTGTTCCTGGGCGAAAATAAAAAAGAAAGCAAATGAGTAGCAAAATATTTATAAAGGGGGGGAGAGAGCAGCCGATGTTAGGTGAAAAAATAAAAAATCGGGTGGCAGACAGAGAAAGCATGATAAAATAAAACTTTAAGTTTTCTAATGTCCTTTTTTTATCAGTGTGAGGGTCTTTTTTTTTGTCTTTTTGTAATGCTTAAGGCTAAATTTAAGTTAAAAAGCAGTTAAAATAAAAAAAACATTGAAGATTCTGAATATTTTGACATGAACAAAATGTTCGGCATTAAAATATTTTTTGGAAATTTTTTTTTTTTTTACTTTGGGAGAAAATGAAATAAAGAAATTATATTATTATTATTATTATTTTTATTATTATTTATTACTGACTGTGGGAATTTTGATTCAATTTTTTGGCGGGAAGATGTAAGAGCAGATTGAAGCAATTATGAAGGAGTAGAAATAAAAAACTGTGTTAATTTGGTTATTCATAGGCCATGTTTAATTGCTCATGGTAGAGAAGGAAATTTCTTAGACATATTTTTTGAAATTCTTGTGTTTTTTTAACTACCAGATTTTAATTTAAACAAATACCCATTCTTTTTTATATTCCGTCTTCCATAATTTGCTGTTTCCACAATCCAGATCGAATGTGCAGTTCAGTGATCTTAAGATTCATTGAAATTCAATAATAGTTTATAAAAAATTAGGTTGGTAATTTTTTTAGTAGTATTTCGGTCTGTAACACCTACTGGACAGATCTGTAGGCAGGTAATATTATATTGTATAGACAAACTAGTGTTTAAATTTTGATTAAGTTTTATAACTTATGGAAAATTTTATGAATATCTGCTGTGACTTGGTTAGTAAATTATTGTAATTTAAATTGAATGGTCAGATCCTGTCAGCGAATTTTACATTATATCTTAAGTTACAGCATTAATTCATTTTATTTTTAATCTATTTGAACGATATCCCCTAGGGTCTGGACAACTTATTCACCTGAAAACATTAGAATTCAATAAATATTTTTAGGACTATTGTTACGTACAAATACTCACCATTAAAATTTAAACCTTGAATGCAAAACTTCATCTAAACAAAAGATCACTTCCATGGTTTAGTTGCTAAAAATTTTTATTTAAATTGACTTTGTTTGAAGTTTATTTCACTTAACACTCTCAGATCCTTTATTCTTTAATACTTGGGTTTGAATTAAATTAATTTTTCATCATCAACAAACACTCTTGAACAGATTTTCTATCACTATCAAAAGAACATTTCCATTTTACTCTGAACTTTGAATACAATACCTAGTAATTATACTTTAATTATTGCGGTGAAAAAAACAAGACTTTTACAAAAATATTTTGCATCTGAATCAAAGTGATAATTCAATATTTCAAGTACACTGATTTAAATATCAAAGATACAAAGGTTGAAAAAAATTTCGTTGTCTTCATTTTTAAGTCAAATAATCTTTTATTATAGAACTTTTAGAATATAAACTTTAATATTAAATTTTTTTTTTGGTATACTGGTAAATTTTGGTACTCTTTAACAGCAGGAAGTCAATCACCTTTATTTGATTTCTTCTTCATTACATGATGTTGGGGATAAGGGTGCAAAATTCATAAGATAATATAATGCTGCTATTTTGGATTACTGAATGAAATATAAAATGGAAAATCTAATTTAAGAATTAAAGTAGTTGTGCTACAGTTGGTAGTAAAAAAATTACATTCGTAATTTAATAAAAACACAGGAGGACAAGAAGCGCCTGATTGGAGTCTTTTATTATCCGAGAAGTAAACTACGAATAGTACAATTGAATCCGAATCTCACATAACAATACCAAATACCCTAAACCCAAACTATTTCCAATTTTCTAAAATCGTTACCAAACAGTACATTTGTATCATAGGTGCCTTCTTGAAGTTTGGTTAAAAAAAAGTGGGGTTTTGGTGGGTAAAAGTCGCACATTACCTAAAGGTCAAATGGGTGGCTTTCGAAGCTTTAATTCTCTCGTAAAAAATAAAAAAATATTATTTGGCCATCATAAGTTGGATTCTTTAACGTATATATGAAGAAAGTTGTTTAGGCTTAATACACCTATTAACCCCTTGAACGGACTGTAAATATATTATCTTTAAAAATTGAGTACCAAATTGTTTTCATGCTGTAAAGTGTCTACAACATAATTATGATGGAATAAGATCCTGCAACTTTACCATACTAATGTTTGATGAAATTTGAAACTTGACTCTTTGAGGGACTTCGTAGATGTAATCTAGTCTCTCAATTAAATTACAAGCCAGAAGAAATTCTCATCTCAAACCTTTTGACATAAAAGCTTTGATATTTTGAGTTACCAAGTGTATTTATGTAAATTATTTGTTTTTCTTAATAAGTTCTTAGGCTATAGAATTAGTTTTTAGTTTTTTAACAAATTGCAGGTATGATTGAAAGTTAGATTAGACAAAAACAAGAAGAGGTTTTCTTTTCATTTCTTTATTATCAAATTCAAATGAATAAAAAAGTTTTACAAAAAAAAAAAATCTTGTTGTTCTTCTCCCATTATTTGGTTTTTCTTTCCTTTTATTCCTTTCATCCATCCACAGATTCATTTATTCTTTTGTGTGTTCATTAAGATTCAAAAGTTTTCTTTTTGGGTTCATTTCAAATAAGTTCATAACCATATACAAGATTAATCTATCTTTTTTCCTAAGAATACATTTCTTTAATTATATACCATATGTATATGTATATATACATAGAAATGTATACATACATATACTTCTACAGATAATTAATAGTTTACTTAGATTAATATTTGTATAAGGTATCAAAATATATGAATGAGGCTTAGAATTAAATGAAAAAGAGCACTCACTGATTTATATTTTGAATAGAACTAAAGGAAATCTATTGTGAATGAATTGGAAAAATGATATTGGTAATGATTATTTGAACTTTTCTAAGGAATTGATATAATTATTTTCTATATGTTTTTGTTTTTTTTTTTTTTTGTACTTTGTCTTCAGGTTTGTCCAGGGATGAACAGTTTTTTTTTTAATATAGGAAGGCAATATTAATTTTACACTTTTATTAGGTTTGGTTTTATAAAGCTTGATGGTATGATACAGGAATATTTCCTGTCTAATGGTTATTGTATTTCACTTTAAGATTTCATTGAATTGAAGGAGATTCACTATGTTTACAAATTGCAAATGAATCTTTTAGCTTATTATGTTTAATTATGATGATATCTGATAATTTATTAGATTAATTTAAGAATCGTGGATGACAATGAACTGAATAATTCAGGAAGACTGACTCTATATTGGCTAGACTTATTTTAATTTAAACTTTAACAAAAAAGGAAAATGATGGCTTATGTTGAAGTAATTTCTTAGAGATCGGACTAAATATTGCTTATAATTTGAAATTTCCCTTGAGCATCCTTAGTTTAAAAAGAATCGGAGCGATGGTTCGAATACTTTCGACGCACCTCCCAAGATATAACAATAATATCTTCGAAATTAATAAAAATAGAAACTTGAAATTTTGTACATTGGTCTTTTAGGTGTTCTATTCTATCCTTAAGAATTGAGGTGGCTTGGATAAGTGGTGCAGAAACCTTACACACACCTCCTAAGATATAGCAAGCATATCTTCAAAATAATAAAGATATTAACTTGAATTTAGTAAAAGGATGTTCTGGCATGATTTCATTATACATACAAAATTTGGGATGAATTGGAGTGGTGGTTCGGGTATTTCCCATACTTCTTCTTATATTTATCCAGCATATCTTCGGAACTATTACAGTTAGAAAGTTGAAATTTGTTACAAGTTAGTTCTATGAGTATTCTTAATGTTTCTGAAATTACAAATGAATTCAAGTGTGGGTTCATGTTTTCACAAATTTTATTATAATAATAGGTTCTTATTTCCTCCTTTTTCCTCTTTAAAATTCATTTCCCATTAAAATTGAATCACAAAACCAAAAATTAGAAATATCATTAGATTAAAAGATCAAAAATCAATATAAAACGTTTTCCTCATCCATAATTTTTATACCAGAATATAATGAACGCTATTCCGATTTTATGCTTTAAACGATTTATCTTTAATTAAAATCATGTTCACAGACATCCAAAAAAAAATATTAAAAGAAAATTTTTGTTGACTTTTAACACAAAAAAAAAATTAATGAATTCATCAGCTATTTGTGAATTCTTCAATCTCCCAATAACTTCAGAAAGTATCTTTTGTATAAACAACAATAACGGAAACACTAGAAGCATAATTCATACACATTCATCTAATTCATTCCTTCGTCCTTATTTCGTTTCCATATTGAATAAAATCAATACCGAAGTCAAAAATAAAAAATTTATATAACTTTAGGTTAAAAATTCATAAAATATAAAAAAAAATATGCCATAATTTCTAAAAAAACAAAATTCATCAATTTATTTTCAATATGCATTAAAAAAAAAAAGATCCAAGATTTTGGTTCTTAACGTTGATTTCATTAATTGATGAATTGATTAAGGAAAAATAATCAAAAAAAAGCCCATTTTACAAAATAGCATCACAGTCAATACAATTCCGATATATTCATGTCAAAACAAATCAACAACAAATCCAAATTTTTTTCAAAAATTCTGTGTAACCTCACCTCAGGTTTTGTTTCCGATTCCTAAAAATAAAGTTTGAAAATGTTCTTTTTTGAAATTTCACATCAAATCATATGCTATCTATTTAATGCTTTTCCTCGTTGTCTTTCCTTCCGTCTCCTTTTTCAGTTTAATTCCTTCCTTTATTTCTGTTCCATATCCCGAACACATTTATATTAATAATACACAAAATCTCTGATTACACTATTCTGATGATTCTGATGGTTCCTTTTGCTTCACATTCAATGACCTTATTAGAAGGTTATATATACATATACTGAAAAATCTTTTGAAATCCTTTTTAATTTTCAAATCCAATAGATTAAATTGGTATACAGTCGTTTTAAAATTCAACACAATATGCTACCATTAAACGTTTTTAATAAAATTCTAATTTTAAATACATTGCCACACACACACACACACTCATTATATACATTATATGCGGATAGCTTTTAAGGAAATATTGAGGAAATAATAACAACAACATGATGGGCAGGATTTGAAAATTGAAATGAAAAACTTACATGAAAAACGAAGAGTAAAATAAAATTAGTAGAAAAAAAAAAGTGGAAAACTGCAGAATTTTCAAAAAGAAAAATGAAAATTCAACACGTTACCATGATTTTTCCAATGTTATTTTTGCCTTTCAGCAGTGATTTTTTATTTTTATACGTTTTTCCCTTTCGATTTCAGTTTCATTTAATATTTTAAATATATAGTATACATATATAAATATACATATATATATATATGTATCATTTGTATCCTTATTGATTGTTGGAATAGTCTTTTGGAATAATTCCTCAACTAATTCCTTACCTTCAACTCCCTATACGCTTATACATGTATTTGTAAAGCTTATAAGTTCTAAAAAATTAAATAAATTTCAATGGTTATTTTTTTTTTAGAACATGTTCAAAATTCCAATATATTAATTTTAATTTTTTTTTTGTTAAATTTTACAGAGCTGACTTTCGTCCTGAAAGAGGCATTTATGATCTTCAAATACGAAATGTTTCATATAATCGTGATAATGGTCGTTTTGAATGTCGAGTTAAAGCACGGGGTACCGGAGCTGATGTACATCAAGAACATTATAATTTAACAGTATTGACACCACCTCAACCACCATTAGTAGCACCTGGTGCTATTGCTGTTACAACAGAAGATAAAAAAACAGATTTAACATGTAGTAGTATAGGTGGTTCACCAGATCCAATAATACAGTGAGTATTTGAGTTTCGTAAAAAAAAAAAAGATTTTCTATATTATTAGCTTTGTTATTTGTACATTGCATTTCTTTTTCTTATTTTATTTTATTTATATTTTCAATGCTTTTTGTTTTTATAGTTGGTATCGTGATGGAGGTCCAGTACCATTACAAGCACCATTAAATCGTGGTGGTTCAAAAGATTTACACACAACATCAACATTATCAATAACACCGCGTAGAGAAGATGATGGCGCACGTTATAGATGTGTTGTATGGAATCGGGCAATGCCTGAAGGACAAAAATTGGAAACAACCGTTACATTAAATGTTAACTGTAAGTGCATTTTTTATTAAGAGTTTTTGTTTGAATAATAAATCTGAAAAAAAGTAAAGATACTGATGATTTTATAAAAGGTGGGGTGGCTCTTAAATTAGCGATACTACTATAATGCAGATAATTCATTTTAAAAATTAGAATAAAAAATGTTTATACTTTTTTAAATAAAGTGTTAATATTCTTGACACCTTGTATAACCCGTGGCTGCTCTATTTTTGAAAATTTTTATATCCGTAAAAAAATTCAAAAGTTTCTTGGGTTATGCAATATTTAAAAAAAAATTCATTATTTTTATCACGTGACCTATTTTTTAACACCTCAAATAACCCGTGGTTGTTTCACCTGTGGAAATTGTTATATTCAAATAAAAAAAAAAGTTCCTTTAAATATGCAATATTTAAAAAAAAAAAATCTATATTTTTGTCTCATGACCTAACTTTTCCTATAGAATCAGTTAATGGATTGTCAAATATCTTTTAATACCTAATTCAATTTTAACGACCATTCAAAAATTACAAATGCATTTATTTTTATTTGGAAATATCTGATAAAATTCTGAATTTCTCATTAAATTTTACATTTAAATGTCGCCCCACATTCTGATTATCCATGAAAAGCAAAAAATTCAACCAAATTAGTAAACAAGAAATTCATTATTTGAATTTACTAAATATTAAGAACTTTTATGCTCCAGTTTTTTTCTTAAATTCTTAAACCAACAACCGCACACACAAATACAAAAATTTTCAAATACAAATATATATATATACAATATTCACAATATTATATTTTATAAATAACCTGGAATCTTGTAAAAGTATCAAATCGTTAAATTAAATGACTCTGCAAAAAATAAAATATATAAGAAAATAAAAAAACGAAAGTGGAACATCCAAATGTAATAAATGAAAATAAAATATAAAAAAAAAAATCTGATAAAAATTCCTGACGGAGTTTTTACTACTGCCGACTTCACTATGTACCTACATACAACTATATATTATTTACTTATTCTATACAGTGAATATTCAGTTGCCAGTTGCCAAAAAAAATAAGTAGAAAATACCAAAAGAAAGAATTAAATCTTTTCCACTTAGTCAATTTTCATATTTTTACTTTAAAATAACGGTATTTCCTTATTTTATTTTTTTACAGAATTTTTTCACTATCACGACGTTAGAAATCAGAATTTAAGCTGTGACGTCTTTACACAAACACTCACAATTTATTCTCCTGTTTGTTTTCTCTCACTTTCTTTAGGCTTTTATCATTTCCTATCATTTTGAAGCAGTCTGGGAAGAAAAAATTTTAGAAAGACATAATATACAAAATTATAAGCATTGCCTAACTCAAGGAGTCTCATAACTGTAAACCCATAAGAATAAAATATTTACTAAAACAAAACTATGAACAAAAAAAAAATAGACAAATATTTTTCTAAAAATTACCATTTATATTTTTGCTTGTTAAAATTGTATATACATATATAGTGTATATCTATAATTTGGCTTGTTATCACTATTTTTCCAAACAAGCAAGCAAGCAAAATGTCATCCAAATTTAAATTGTCATTCTTAGTTCTTACCACATTTCTAAAATTATAAGAGAAAAGAAATATGAAAAATAAAACATAAGAAAGAAATGGAAGAATAGTAAAAGAAATTATATCAAAATAATTTTAGGTCTTTTTCGAAGCTTCACTTTTTGTTTTGCAATGATAATACTCTATAGTTGAGATTTTTAGTTATAGTGTTGTTTTGTCCGTTCGTACAGCTGTACGTTTATAAGGCTTTTACACAGACTTCAACACCGCTCTTGATTAATATATTTAGTTCAATTTAAAAAACCCAGATCTTAAAAACCCGTAGCATCTTTTGAAGAACTATTTCCAACTCCCGCTGCTATTGGATACAAATATCTGCCGTTATATATGTCACAGCAATGTTTTGTCAGATTTAAAAAGCCTTCCAACGCCATATCTTTAATGGATAGACGAATGAGTTTTTTAGAAGAGCAAATAATATATAAGAACTTTAAAAGGTACCTTTCAAAATTTGTTTTTTTTAAATGGTGCACTCGAATAACCCCTGGTTTTACATACTGCCTAATTTTTATATTAATTTTTCTGAATAGTTTTTCATTGCATTCCTTAAAAAAAATGGTATTCTACATATCACTGCTCAGATTTTACCTGTTAAAAAAGTGTTTTCAATCTAAGTCCTTATCATAAAAATATTCATACAACAGAATTTTAAATAAAAACCGTATATAGTTTATATAGAAATAACATAGCAAGTGAGAGTTGAGATTTTTTATTTATCTTTGTTATACATAACTAACCACCTACCTGTATCACCCTTTTTAAAATCCTTTTGACAAATAGTTTGTCACTTTAAAATTGCTTATATTTATAATTTAAAAATGTCAAATAGAAATCTTAAAAAAATAAATAACTGTATACTGCTGATAAAATAATAGTAACTGCTCCTTAAAGTATGCAATTATTTATAATATTTTTTTTGAGTTTATATTATTTGAAAGGAGGTTTTTTTTTTTATTTCGTGGAACCCCAAGTTCTTTCATTACTTTTTATAAAAAAAATTCCGAAAAAAAACCATTAGGATTTAAAGGAGAGGGCATTAAGACAGTTTGCTGTACAGAATTGTTTTAAGTGACATGTCAATAGAAATTCACCTTTCTCTAACTCCTATATAAAGTTTAATAAATTTTATTTTTATGAAAGTGGCTCCTTTGAAAGGCGTATAACTCTGCCCTAGCTTTTTTTTAAAGGAACCCCTTTATCCAACAGTGAAATAACTCTTGAATTAATGGAAAACCCTGTAGTAATATACCTTTTCTCACAAGCTTATTTTATTTAATAAGGTTAATTTTTCCTATTTTTCATAATATTTTTTTTTTTTGCAAATCACAGTAAATCGTAAGAGTATACCATATTTTAAAAATTTCTATTATTAAAAAAGGTCACAAAATCTAATGTACATATAAATTAAAAGGACCTTGTATAAGTTTTATTATAACTGTGGGGTATGTTTACAATGAAAGGATTTTATTTTAAAAATTTGACGGAAACATATTATCTAACATTTATTTATAAAAGTAAAAAAGAAAAATAGTGTAAAGTAAAATTTTTCTTTCATCTTCACTCATGTTCATATGTTTAAACTACAGATATGTATGTTTGTGTATGTTCATATGAATACAATTTAAGTGTTCACTAGTACATTAATATATGATCCTACATACGATTGTATTCATTTTTTTTCCTTTTATTTTACACAAAGTTCTATTTTTCCATGCTTGAAAAACGCTTTAAACCTCTTTGTTTGTTTGTGTGTATGTTTTTTTTGGAAAATAAATTTCCATTATAAAAAAGAAAAACTCTTATTTTAAGTAATGATCCGTGAAGGCAAAAAATAAAAAGCACTAAAATTTTTATAAAAAAAGAAAAATTTTTTTTTTGATATTTTACAAGACGCTTTAAGTTGTAAAAAAAAAATGCTGATGCATGTGTGAAAAACAGTTCCGTATCGATTTTTCTAATATGGTGTTTTAAGTTATAGTCCGTATCGAATTGAAAGTGAAAGTATTTTTTTTAAATAATGTTAACAGAATTAAATAAAGTTTAAAAATTTAAAAAGGAAAATCTGATTATAATTTAAGTAATTAGTCAATTAGAGTAATTAAATAAAGGCAATTTTAATTATTTTAACTAGGATTGGTTTTAATTATTTTCAAAATTTCTAAAATGGAAACCAAAAATAATTTATAATATAATAAAATTTTTATTATTTTTTTTTAGTATTTTACAATAAAGGCACTTGTTCTGATTTTATTATTTGAGAACAACCGTGTATTCGCTGCAATTCTGAATAAAAAAATATTAGAATATATAGCAGATAGAAATATATCTAAGTCCAAATCTAATATCTTGCACAGATTATAAGGACACGTCCTATCCAATACTTGGGATTCCACAAGATTATAATATCTCCAGTACCTTCCCTCCGGTTCCAATATGTACCTATGGAGTGCGCAGATTTGTTAGCATAACAGTTGAACAGTTAGGGGGCATAAATTCAGTTCTTTGCTTACCCATCGATATCCGTTCACTATAAACCATGTCAATCAAATCAAGGGCAATGACAGTCATGGCAGTCAATGAATTAAACAATGTCCTAAGCATTATCTTTCATTAAATTATTTTTAACCTATTTTAACCATATTTAAATAATTCCCTAAAAAATTAAAGGAATATTCAACTTAAAAATATTTAATATATACTTGAAAGATCTCTCAATATGGCCCCATATCATAAAATAAATCAATTTTAATAATAGAAATCTTTTGAATTATTTTACCGGAAAATATTCATAATAATAATACCGCCATCAACACTCTTTCAAAATTTTTTATCTCTATATATATTTTTTATATATATATATAGATATCTTTTACAAAACCGCTCTTAAAACCTTTTTTTATGAACAATCAGAAATTAGAATTTCAACAAATTTTTTTTTAATTTATCCCATAATTTTAAAGGGAATCACAACCACTTAAGAATTTAAACCACTTGAAAAATCGTTTATTTTTTGTATTAAAATTCTTAAATTAGGCGTACAAAATATTTTGTTAGTATCTTCAGATATTCCGTTATCCTTTAGTTTCTTTTTGTTATGATTGATGAATAAAGTGTTTAAGAAATAAAATAGAAATTCGAAATTAAACCCTTTCTATTCCTTTATTTGATCCCCTTACAAACAATTTATGCTCTATTACGAAATTACATACAAGTTATATATGTATAATTAATGTCAAAAATTAATAATGTAAAACATATATAAGATAATCTTAGAAAACTGAATATGAAATTATACATTTATACATATATATTAATATGTTTATTGATATTTACATTTTAATGTAATTAAAAAAGTCATAAGAATCATAAGTGGATGAAATGAAATTTTCCTGGAACCCAAATTTCAAGATTTCACTTCTTAAATTCAAATTTATCAATTTTAATGAATTCTTTTATAGTTTTGTAAGATATTTCATCCCTTCTTTTATTATAGAGACATGTTCTAAGAAACATGTCTATTGTAGATGTCATAAAACGTATCTAAAGATCCGATAAATTTTAATATTTTATGAAAAATTTATTACTCCAAAAATGTTGGGAAAAAAAGCGTATCCATAACCCAAAAATTTTATAATTATTATTACCGCTTATTATCTTTATTAAAAAATTTTTTTTAGGTTATGTACAGTATAATTAAATATAGAAGAGTAAAGATATATTAGTGAGTGAGATATATTATGAGGAGTGAGATATATTATGTCAATTATGTGGTGTGTTATATGTCATAACTTATAATTAAAATTTCGTTTAAATGTCATTAATGACATTTATTACTTCTTATTGCAAAAGAAATATATTATTTGAATTTAGAACATAACTGTTGTCATCATCATCATCATCATCAACTGGCGTTACAGCTCGGGGTGAGCTTGAGCCTCTTGCACAACTAGTCTCCAGATATTTCTGTCTCTTGCTTTTATCTTCCAGTTTTGTACATTTAGTGTTAGTAAATCCTTTTCTACACTGTCTACACTACAACATAACTGTTGTATTTTTATTTATTATAGTAGTTATAAATAAGCAGTATAGTTATTTTAATTTTTGGTTTATATTTTCGTATGGAGTACAAAATATGATTTTCAGGGATTCAATTATATCTGAATAAATTTAAATATTATATTTGATAAAAAAAGAGTTACCAGATAAAATAAATGGAATTCCGCTTTGGATTTAGGAAAGTGAAAAAGTGCTTTAAGATGTAGTTTTGAATTTTATCAATTTATTTGGCTTTTTACAGAGTTAGTCATAAAAATGGAACCTAATTTTACGGTTTACGTTTATTAATTTGAGCTGAGGTTTTTTACTTATCATGTGCGAACTTTACAATTTTTCAAAAAATACTCTATTACAGAATCTTTAATTAATATTCAGGGTGTTTCCTAATAAAGTGCACTGGCTAGATACTTATGAGTAGATAAATTATGTGTATGTGAGCTAAGCTAGGTCTCTTCTAGTTTCCAAGATATGGGGGGGCTTAAATGAAATTTCAATATTTCTTTTTAGTTTTTAAAATTTTACTTTTAACTCTGTTTTTAGACTACTTATAAAAATTTTGTAAGGTGCATTTGAAAGCATAAGAAATCTTCTTTTAAACAAGTACCTATTCAATTGGCTCACATGTTTTGAGAGATTTGGGATTTTTTTATTTGACCATACATGAAATTTTTATAATTTTTGCTATTCCCTTCTTAATAAAAATTTAATTATGATAAGCTGGTTTTCAATAGAAATTATTAATTTTTTGAGATAAGAAAAAAATTAATTACTTAAATTCACCTGAAATAAACCAGATTTGACTCCTATGGATTTTTATTTATGGGGTCATTTAAAAAAATTTAGTTTACAGCAAACCAGTAGCAACTAGGGAAGAGTTGTGGGCTAGAATAAATGAAAGGTGCAACCAAATCAAATACAACCGTCCAGTATTAATCAAAATCCAAGAAAATTTCAAACGAAGAATAAATCTTTGCATATCAGAAATAGGAAGACATTTTCAACATTTGTTGTAAAATATGTATATTGTAAATAAGATTTTTTTTCAAAGTTCAACATAAACTTTCAAACATATTTAATAATTTAAATAATTTGTTTAAATATTTTTTAATTGAAAATTGTTCAAAAATTAAAAAGAAACAGATAAATTTCCCTTGGAAATTTTATTTCATACTATTGCGAAAATTTTATAGTTTTCTATAGTGTATATTTGATTTAAGTTCTTATTGAACCCTAAAATTGTTTAAATATTTTTTATGGATAAAACTTAAAAATTTTGAATTCATTTAAAACTATTAATTATAGACTATTAAATCATTATTTTATTTTTTGACTAGTTTTAGTAATTGACTAAAAACTCATTGTACATAAAAATTATCTAGAAAATTAAAAGATACTTCAAAGTTAAAAATAACTTCATACAATTCTTTTAACAATTTTATTATGTGGTTTCTAGAATAACTTTAACAATAAAAATCTATTCCATTTTGACCAAATTGTAGATTTCAAACCATTCTACAAATTGAAAATAGTACTACTTAGTTCCAGTTGATTACTTATTTCATATTTAAATTTTTATACGTAATTTAATCCATGACTTTATAAATTATCATTAATTCCTTTTATTAACATACAAAACAATACAATCTTTACTTAGAACATCATGTAGAATATAAATTTCAGAATATTTTAACAATTTTGCAAAAAGAATATTTTTCTATTATTTGTTTTTATTTAGAAAACCAAAACTTTAATCAATTTTGATTATAATATTCTTCGAATTTCAAAACTATTTATATCTAATAGAATATAATACTTTGGATTTCAAATAATGGAGAAAAAACTCTTTTGAAAAAATTCCTTTGAATAAAATTTTTGCAGATTAAAGTACCAAAACTTTGGAATTTTTGCATAAGAATATAATGTATATGGATTGGTTTTCAGATGTAGAAGTAATTAAATTTAAAAAAAAATAAATTCCCATAAACTAACCAAAATAAAATCGAAAACATGTATGTAGAATATAAATATCAGATTTAATATAGATACCAGCATATATAAGCCACAAGTTTATTAACCTGGGACTTTGTTAAAACCACATAATACGTTGTTTTCTAGTATATTCAATAATCTGAAAATCGTTATTAATTCCGAAGAATTTTTTATTTTTATTCTAAATTTCAAAATATTTTTCAAAATATTTTATACAAAATTTGAGTGAAAAACATCTTTTATTTATTTTCAATTGAATTCATTAGTATTTTCATATTAATTGAATATTCAAAAGTGATTCAAATCAAAAAAAATACACGGATCAAATTAATTTTAATAATTTTTTAACTTTAATTCAATTTTTTTTTTTAGTAAATTAATTTTACACTTAAAATAAAATGAATTGAAAATGTCCTTCATTTTTTATTCACTTTATGATATTAAAATGAAACCACATTCAAAAATCTTATGAATATGTGATTCAGTATACGTTAAAAATTAGAATATTAAAAGTGGTGACTGCATATACGTATTTCTATCTCTATCTCTTTCTATTCTTTACTAACGTTCTCTATAAATATAAATTTTTAATTGTATGGGATTATTTTAAGATTTTCTACATTAAATTTCAATTTTTGAAAATTTTTTTTACTGGTCACTTTTGCACTCAAAATTTTTTTTTCAATTATACGCCTTAATGTATGCTATGTGTAGTATATGCAAAAAAAAAATAATTAAAATTTAATTAAAAAATATATACATATTTTTTTGTACATTATATTTAAATTGTAGAAAAAAATTTTGTACTTCTAATTAATTAATTATTTAATTTTATGTTTAAAACATGTATTTAATTTAATTAGTTTGGAGTTTTTTTTTTGATTGCTTATAAAAAACGTGTCACAAGATTTTTAAGTATATATGTATATGTATATATATATATATATGTATAATTAAATATTCGTTGAACGTAACTCGAATTGAAAAAACATTTAAATATTTTTTAGAAATTTAAATTTTGACTTGAATTATTTCAAAATTTTTGCTCGATGTTATTCTTAATCAAACAGGAGCCAAGGTTGATTAAAAGTCTGCAAATCTATTTGGTCGTAGTTAGAAGATTGAAATTTACTGATATAACTAATTTTAAAATAAATTCTAAAATTTTTTCTCTGTATATATGATAGATATAATTATAATTAAAAGAGAAATTTTAAGGCGTCTCTATGAGCGTTGTGACATTCGTTTGAATTGCTCTGTAAATTTAGGTCAGAATGAACTAACAGCAGAACTGAAAATGAACAAAAGCCATACGAATTTAAGCTAAACTTTCTGGCGTCGGTTCATAAATTAACTAAAATAATAAACGAACTAACGCCAGAGCATGTAATGAACTAACATCATCATACAATTGACAAATACTAGAATTCAATGAACTTAAACAGAATCCCATTAACCAACACTAGAATCCAATAAACCAACATCAGAATCCCATAAATTGACACCAGAATTCAATTAACCACTACCAGAATGAAATGACCTAATGCCAAGAAAAATAATATCTGGCCTTAGTTCACTTTCAGCTCTGGAGTTGGTTCGCCGTTTTAATCAAATTAATCATCAGCAACCCCATCCATGGGACACAGGCCAGAAGTAAATTCTTTCCATTGGCTCCTATCTGCGGCTAACCCCTTCAGTTGTGGTGACGTTCTTTACTGGGTACTTGCTTCGGCTAAGACAGTTGTTGTCCGCGTTTTGCTCGGCCTTCCGACACGACGTGTACCCTAAGGATTCCATTCAAACATTGTTTCGCGATGTTGTTGTCAGGTTTCCTCTGCCGGATTTCCACGTCTAGAATCAAATTAAATAACCAAAAAAAAGTCACAGAAGAAGTTATCCAATTCTAATCAAAAATAAAAGAGAACGTAGGTGAATTTTATGATTCTAACTTTTTTCCTTTTGGATTTTATTAGATCTTTGTAGGTCTTGGTTAAATATTAATAAAGCCTTAAGTTTTGGAAAACTATATAATTAATCATCGTCGGCAATAGTCAACTCATAATGTGCTTCCATAACAATGTACAAAGAATATGTTATATACAGTATTATGTAAATGTGTGTACCAATACTTAGTTCCTTAAACCTGCACTTTTCATTGAAATCCCTTTAATTAATTTTTTCATTCTATTTTCAACTTTAAACTTAACAAAGATTAGCTCTCCAACTTATATATTTATTTTGTATATATATAAATATTCATTCTTTAAAAATGATAGTCTTTTTAAAAAACTTTTTACTGTTACACATGCAACAAACTAAAAAAAAATGTGTGTGCATCTTTTAATGAGTTTTTGTTATTTAACACACATGATCCCCAGCATATCCGCATACAAAATAATAAAAAAAAAAACTTTATATAAATCGGATTCCAAAAGTAATACAGACCGGAAAATACCACATATGTACAAATACCATGTATACAGACAGTTCCAAGTGTATTTGCATGTTGTATAACCAATCATATAATAACAAGTATATATATTCTTTTAATTATATAACAGTCCTTTTTAAAAGAAACATACAAAAACACAACAACCCTATTAATTGTAAAACCTTGTTACATAGAATTTTTGCAGAGAACAGGAACAAAATACTAACGACCATTATTATTATAATTATTATTTGTTTAATATTAATTATGCAAAACTCATTACAAACATAATATTATTAAAAATTGTTGACCTCTTCGTTCTTCGTCCTTTATAACAACTATAGGTATACATCCATTTAAATATTTCTTGGTATGTTTTATTAGAATTTCTCATTTGTGGTATTTCTTACTTTTCTTCATAATAATAAAAATAATAATTATAAACCATTGTATGGTAAACTATCATCATGGACTAAATTATTATTATTACCATTACCATCACCACTACCAACACCACCACCACCACTTTAACTACCATCATCAGTAATGGCAATAATAAGTAACAAAGACCAACAGTGGCAACACAATATAAATTTAATTTTCATTAAAAACATTGGATAATAATATCATAGACTGCACCGGTTCCCCAAATGTATATTATGATTTGTTATACTGAATCACCTTCCCTCCCACCCCAATTTGTCTCATGAATTAATACACAAAGGAGATAACTTAAGTTAAATAGATAGTTTGAATAGTTTTGGGCTTTAGAAAAAACTTAAAAAGAAAAGTAATGAGTTTATAAAAGTTGAAAATAAAATGTTTTGTTGCTGTTGTTGTTGTTGCTGTTGCGATTTACAAATAATATAAAAATATATATTAAATGGATAATGTGTTTTATATATAAAGACATTCCCCGGTGTAATTAATGTCATTTCTTAAAGATTCAATAGGAATGGGATACAGATAAAGTGGGGTCTTCTTTTCATTTAAATGAATTATTAAATGCAAAGATTGTGTTGAATGTTAAATACTTTTTGTTATTGTTATTAGAATTTAATGGAAATTATTTTATGATAGAACCGTCTGGTGTTTGATTTAGTGTAAGGACATTTGCCGGGCTTTAATTTGCTCAAAATTTATTGGAAAGAACATTTTTTGAGTAAAAAAAAATATATTAAAGTTTTTTGAATATTTTGTGTACAAGTTCATAATGATTTTAAAGGATTTTTATTCAATTTTTATTTAAGGATTTTTTATGCAATTTGAGGTCTAAAAATTAAAGACTAAACATTGAAGGAACTTAAAGATGTAATTTCAAATCAAATTACATTAATGAATTTTATTTCAAATCCAAGAACAGAAGATATAACTTGCACATGTACTGAATAAATGAAAAGAGTGTCTCTTAACTCTTAAATCTTGAGAGATTTTCACACTTAAATTATTATTTATATCAATAAATAAATAATTGAGCCGCCACCGTCAATTTTGTGACCGAATGAGCCGAATAATATATATGGTTTTTTAAGTTAAAATCATTTTTTCATACTCCAAAAGCACTCAAAAAATCACTCAATTTCATTTTCAATATAATATTTATAATTATATATTAAGTCACAACTATTTTCATATTTAAATTTATTTAATATTTTAAAGATCACTCATTTTCAAGCCCTTAAACTTTCATTCTCTATTAATTTTTTTTTTGTTTTTATAAATTTATGATTTGTAGACCGGAATGAGTAATTGGGACTCATTTTAGTGAGTTTGTTTATAAAAGCTCTATTTAAATTAAATCAAAAAATTAAGGACATTATAGAATGAATTCTTGAATAATAAAAATTCAAATTCAAAAACAGAATCTTGAATAGAAATGCATTTCAACCATATTTCAAGTTGAATTTCCAAAAAAAAAATTAAATAAAAGTTTTTAATAATAATAAGAAAATTTGTTTGTATGTTTTTAATTTACAAAAAAAAAAAACATTTTCATCATATTCAACTTAAAGACAAAAATATATATTTTTTTTTTTTTGAAAGTGTAATTTCCATAAAAATTCAAAATACCAAATAAAATTTATTTAATTTTTTATATACTTTTAATTGAACTTGCCTGTGTCTATGGCTTTATTTTTCATTCTGTTTTAATATAAAAGTAAATTGCTGGATTAAGACTATCTGAAAGAAGAAATGTCTCCCATTTCAGCAATTTACTTTTATATTAAAACACTTTTAAATGCAAAAGATATACCATCAATTTTTGGTTAATGAAAATTTTCAACATTTTAAGCTTAAACGTTTTGAAACATTAAAAGAACTGTTTCTTATACCAGCAATTTACTTTTATATTAACAGCTGGGTGGCACAGTGGTTAAGTGCCGACCTTTCATGCAGAAGAGCCCGGGTTCGAATTCTAGTGAAAGTGAAAAAACTTTTCTGGTTTTCGACTCGACTCAGCTACCATTCGCCACTGGGTTCAAATTAATGGCATAATCAATAATTAATAATTATAAATCTTTAATAAAAAATACTTTAATATAAAAATATAAACAAATGCAAAATATAAACAAATAATTTAATTAAATAATATAACTCACAGATATAGAATACCATATAAGTAAAATATAAAATATTACAATATAAACAAAAAATAGAATTGTAAATATTGAAAATCTAAGACGTTTCTACATGTTATAAGGCCTAGTACTATCTCATGTTTAAATTGTATGTGGAATTCAATAAGACCAATTCTAATAACACGAATATAATATGACCCCCTGTTCCAACATGTACCTATGGTATAGACAGGCTAATTAGCCTAACAGTTGAACAGTTAGCGCTTAAAAAAAAAAAAAAAAAAAAAAAAGTTACAAATTCCCAAGATCTACCTTCAATTTTTTATTTTAGGGAGCTAGTACTCCTTTCATAAAAGTATATATTGAAAAAAATATTTTTTTTTTTATTTTATTTTTTTAATATTCAAAAACAGTTTTTCTTTTGAAAAAAATCATTGTTATGTTAATAATATTTAAAAAAAAAAGAAAAACTATGTATAGTACTAATTTTCTTATATTATTTTTTTTATTGTTTTTTTTTTTTTAAATGAAAAGCCAAACTAAGTAATTTTCTTGTTGATTTTATTTTTTTTTTTTATTTTATATTTTAATTCAATTAAGAAAGTTTCTTGACCCAAATATTTTATAACATTTTTTCTAACTTTTCATTTTCTTTCAAAATTTTTTATTTTTATTTTTTTTTTTTTTATTATTTCTTTTTTTCAGTACTAAATTAACATTTTTCTTGAATTTTTGTATTCTAAGTACATTTAAGTTGAAAAAGGAAGAAATAAAAAAATTTTAAACTTTAAATTCTATATATTACATATGTATATATGTGTGTGTGTGTCTGTGTATATAAAAAGTAGGTCAATATAAGTCCTTATATCGTTTTTAATGGACCAATTCAATTTACTTAACAATTTTTTTTTTTAAAAATACACATGAAACTTAAACTGTTATACTGCCTTTAATAACTCTCTTTAAATTTTATTGTTTGTAAAAAATAAGAAAAACTTGGAGTGCACACATATTCACACATCTTGTAAGTCTAATTCTAATGTTTTGTCAAAGGAAATTATTTTAACAAAGAAAAGCAAAAGGGAAATTTAAGAATTCTTATGTCATTTTATGTTTTTGAAAATTGTTTTTTTTTTTATTCTTATATTTAAATGAAAAGTTTTATTATATTCATTCCTTTGCTTTGACAAGTATCTGCAACACAATCACAAATACATATGAAAAAAAATCACAATACGTATTAAACGTATGCTTATCAATGATAAGAAACTATAAGAAATAAAAAACCATTGGATAAAAAAGTTTTAAAAGGTAAGAACCTTTTGATTGCCATTTTTTTTTTTGAGGAAACTAAATGAAATTTGCCCCCACCATCATTTCATAATAATAAAATATGGGGATTTTAAAATAGTGGGAATTTTTCTTTCAATTCAAATTCATATGTATTTACAGTTTAGAAGATACATATTCACATACAAAATACGAAAAATGTATCTTAAGAATGAAAAATTTGCACAATATTAATACTAAAAAAATCTTTAGATTCAAATGATTATCATTCTGGTTTAAAAACAATTTTTAGTTTTATTTTTTTCACAATACCCTTCTTAAATTTGTTAAGTTAGCCCTTAGCCCTTAGTAAATGTTAGCCCTTTTACTTTTAACTTCCAGTTTCTTTCATTAAGGTGTTTTGAGGACTTTTAAGAAATCGTCAATTTTAAAATTGATCACATTTGAAAAAATTGTTTTAAAAGTCAAATTATACGATAAGTATGGCCAGGGCTGTCAAACTTTTAAAAACCAGGAGTATTAGTTTTCATGTAACTTTTTTTTATTTAAAAAATTTTTCTTCAGCAATTTAACAGGGACTTAAGCTGGAACTTAAAAATTTTTAAAAGTACCAAATAGTAAAAATAATCGCTGTAAGCGTTACCTCATGAAGAAATTTAAACTTTTTAAATTTTATCTCTTCCACGTGATATGTTCAACTCTTATATACCTACACATGTATACATATATGTTTGTGCGTGTGTGTGAGATTATTTTGTTTGTTGAATAAGTATAAAAAACAAAGAAGTAAAATAAGACCCATAATATAGAAATATTTGTTTAACGAAAAGGCTAAAAGTTAAAGGTGAAAACACCAAAAAAATGAAAATCCTTCAAATACAAAGAAAAACTTATTTCCGAAAAAACAAAAAAAAACTCAAATTCCAACAAAAAAAGAAATTTATGGAAAACATAACAAGAAGAAGAAAATCATGAAAATCCCGTTCTGCACTTTTCACTTTAAAAATGATTTGTTTTCTTTTTAAGGAATTTATATTTCTTTCTTTTTATTTTTTTCGTTTTTCACTTTGTTGATAACTTTTGTGTGAATATTTTCCTCCTTTTAAGCAGATTTTAAAAAAAGTTTTTGAAAGAAATGTGTCTATATATTTTTACTCTGTCTAGTTGCCCTTTTGGTCATTCGATCGTGTAATACAAAACTTTTTCAACTTTTGAAAAAAAAGGAATTCAATTTTGAATCAAGGACTAGTATTCCAAATAAAATTAATTTTTTTATATACCCTTCCGGTGTGGAATTACAGCCCTGCAAAATCTGGATAGTCCTATGTTTAAATTGTTATACTTTCAATTCGGTAGGCCCAAATAACATTTGTAGCACAAATCTAAAAGGGTGCCAGAGGGAACTTAAATTTACTGTTAAACGAACCTAAATTTGTTACTTAAGTTAGAAAGTTGAAATTTTGAGAAAAGTTTGATTATTAGAAATTCAAAGAAATTGGTGAAAATGTCCAATGATTTTAACAATTTTTCTTGCATAATTAATTTCCCTCAAAATTTTTAAAAAATTATTTTAAATTTATTTTTCAAATACAATCTTTACTCAAAACTTATTATAAAGCACTGCTTAAATTTTAAATTGTGCTTTTTAAAAAACCTTGCATGCTTGTTTTATTTTTCTCTCTTTCATTTTGAGTATTATTTCTCTCACTCTCACCTTCCCATCACACCCAAAACAAAAAAACAACATTGTAGCACCTAAAACAGTTGAATATTTTTGTAACAAATTTTTAACCAAAGTGAAGTTTTTCTTTTTTGTTTTTGTTTCATTTTCAGTTGTTTTTGGAACAAAATAAAATGATTTTGTTTTTTTCTTCACTAATTCCATAGCATCAAAACTTTCATCTTGCAATCCCGAATATAAAAGTTAGCTGTTATAAGTTAAGAAAATCCTTGAATCCTTTAAGTTTTTAACGTTTTTAACCACTTAAAAAGTACCAAAAAATAAAAGCAAAAACAACAACAGAAGCCTGAAACTTTCATATAACGTGTTTTATTTTGTACAATAAATATTCCATTCCGCAAATACTGTTTGTTATTGCTTCGCTTTCAAAAATTTCTTCTGATGGGAATTTCTTGTTCCTTTTTCCTTTTTTTTTTTTTGTTATTTTGTTTTTATTGTTGTTGTTGTTTTCTTTTGACGGTGAATGAGCAAAAACTGAAATAAAAACAAAATAAAAAAAAATTTATAATGAAAAAGTTTTAGTCAAATTCTTAAAGCAAGCTACAAAAATATAACAACAAATCAGTTGTAGCATTTTATATTAAAATATTTACAGTTAAAAAAAAAACAAACAGAATGAATTTAAAAATAACAGTTAAAATAAAAAAAAACTAGACTTAAAATAAGTTTTTTTTTTCCTGCAGCTTCAAAATGAAAAAGAAAATTGAGTCTTTCAAAAGCGTTTTTTTTAAAGAGTGTTTTTTATATGCTTTCAAGTTTCAACTTGATTGCAGTATTTCTATATAATTTTTTTTTTGCTTTAATATACTTTTTTCACATTTATCTGTGATTTAAGATGATCGAATGAAAATCTTTTAAGAACTCATAATAAAAAACTAAATTTGAAATGATTCATCGGCTAATTCGGTCACTAAAATAGCCGGATGCGACTCAATTATATGTTTATAAAAATTTGATTGCAAAAATGACTTGAATTTTCAGGGCTTCGCAACACTAATTTAAAATAACTCTATTAAGATTGTTTGAAACGTTTAGGGAGACATCTATATTAAACTTCAAACATTTGTTCTGTGATACTCACTTTTCAAAATATTTGACTTCCATTTTAGAATATAAAAATTATATAAATCGTATAACTGGAGTAAGTTCATACATATACAGTTAGAATAACATAATAATATATCAAATTATTCTATTATTGATTTTACATAGTATTTATGTCACAGCTTATTATGAATTGTAAATAACTTTTATTTTTTCTAATTGAACTTGAAAATATCTCAATTTATGACAAAACTGAAATTGATTGACATCTGTTATGTTAATTTTTTCTAAATATATTTTTATGCAGATCAATTTTTTCACGCATCTGTCCATTATTTAATTGACAGGTGTAAACAATGTTTAATAAATTTCTTTAAAGCTTTTCCCAGTAAGCAAAAATATTTGTACTAAGGTGTAGTAAGATATGCAATCAATGGAAATGAGGTTTCCATGTACTAAAGTTAATTAAAACTTCACCGCCTAATTCATTTCGATTCTACTAAAGATTCCAGAAACCAATTTCTGAAACCGCTTCATTAATTGAAAGTCAAGTATAATTTATTTTAGAAGCTATGGAAATATAGACCTCACTTTATTAAGGGAAGAAGTTCTAGTTTCTTACTAGATAATAAAATGCCAAATAAATTAGCGATTAGTCTTTTTACAACTTTTTTACAATTTTTTCCTAAACTCGTCAAAATTAATTTTACTTTAATTTTATTTAGAATACGGACCTGTTTTCTATTTAGCAACGTTTTTGCATAATTAAATATGCAATATTTAATTTTACGTCAACGGAACTCCTTACGGTATTTACAATTCTGTAAATTGAAATATCAGTTAATATATTATTTAATTAGTGTCACCAATATTCAAGATATTCAAAAATTATTGACACAAGTGGTTTATTTTTAAAAAAAATATTTCTACATAACTTTGAACAAAAACAACAGTTAATTTATTCAGGTAAATTTTTTATTTCTCATATATAAGTGACAGAAAGTTTATCAAAGCCATCTAATTAACTTAATCTCTCGAAGCAGTTCTATACTTCAAAATAAAATATTTTTTTTAATTTCCAATCAAAATATTAACAATTTACGAAACATGAAATTTGCTCCAGTAATTCTATGTGCATTGCTAACGGTTCAATTGACATTTTCTGAACCGGTGCTAATACTTTCTGGCACTTTGGGTGATATGGCATCCGAATATGATGATCTTGCAAACAACGCTGCCGATTCCTTATCAAAAATTATTCTAAAAGGTGCAGCTATTTCTTTTAGAAATTCGGCTGAGCAATTAGCAATCCGTGCTGATATATTACAAAAATCTGGAGCAAAAGCTAATAAAAATAAAGAAAATTTTAATATTCAATTAGAAGATGATAAAGATTTATTACAATATTATGGAAATGAACAAAAAAATAAATCTGCAAATGCATCTCCTGTTATTAAAGATAAAATTCAAGGATTGGTTGACGAATTCCTCAAAAATTCAAATAATAAAATTGATGAATGTGCAAATCAACTAAATGAGCCAGCTGAAGATTTACGTAAGATCATCGACAAAGCCAGTAAAAGCATTTCACTTGCTCTCCAAGAAGTTCTTAAAAAAATTGACGAATGTGATAACTTAAATAACAGTGATAAAGCTGCTGTTGCAAGCTGTGCTAACAAAATTAAAAATAAATCTGCACAATTAATATCTCTTTCAGCAAAATATTCCATTTTAATAATGCAAGTAAATGGTGCCAATAGGAAAACTTTATTACGTTCAGTTTGTATTCATACTGTTCGTATTGGAATCGGTTTCAATAAAAAGGGACTAGAAGATACAATTCAGAAACTTCTTAAAGATGATGAATTTAGGCAAGGAAACGATCCTAAAACATCCGATGCATCCGATGCTTCATTAGCCCACGAAAGTTTAATAACCCCTTCACCCGCTGGCGACTCTTCATCCAGCTTATTATCGGCCGAAGTAAATATATTTAACAATTCACCCACTGCAGGACCCTCATCAAATGATGCTGATGATGTCATTGGTGAAAATCCCTCAAATACAACATCCGCTGTCGAAAATTCAACAAGTGCACAATCAAATGTAGAAAACTCATCAGCTGATGAAAGCTCATCTAATTCTTCATCCTCCGAAGAAAATTCATTGGAGAGATCATCCGGCGAAAAAGGCTCCTCAAAAAAGTCATCAGAAAATGAACATACCAATAAATCATCCCCCCATAAAAATTCAAAATGCGGAAATAGTTCATCAGAGAAATCATCACATAATAAAAAATCAAGAGGCTCCTCAACAGCCAAAGGCAGCTCTTCAGAGAAATCATCATCCCATAGAAAACCTTCACCCGCTGGCAACTCTTCATCCAACTTATTATCGGCCGAAGTAAATATATTTAACGACTCACCCACTGCAGGACCCTCATCAAATGATGCTGATGATGTCGTTGGTGAAAACCCCTCAAATACAACATCCGCTGTCGAAAATTCAACAAGTGCACAATCAAATGAAGAAAACTCATCAGCTGCTGAAAGCTCATCTAACTCTTCATCCTCCGAAGAAAACTCATTGGAGAGATCATCAGGCGAAAAAGATTCCTCAAAAAAGTCATCAGAAAATGAACATACCAATAAATCATCCCCCCATAAAAATTCAAAATACGGAAATAGTTCATCAGAGAAATCATCGCATAATAAAAAATCAAAAGGCTCCTCAACAGCCAAAGGCAGCTCTTCAGAGAAATCATCATCCCATAGAAAACCTTCACCCGCTGGCGACTCTTCATCCAACTTATTATCGGCCGAAGTAAATATATTTACCAACTCACCCACTGCAGGACCTTCATCAAATGATGCTGATGATGTCGTTGGAGAAAATCCCTCAAATACAACATCCGCTGTCGAAAATTCAACAAGTGCACAATCAAATGAAGAAAACTCATCAGCTGATGAAAGTTCATCTAATTCTTCATCCTCCGAAGAAAACTCATTGGAGAGATCATCAGGCGAAAAAGGCTCCTCAAAAAAGTCATCAGAAAATGAACATACCAATAAATCATCCACCCATAAAAATTCAAAATACGGAAATAGTTCATCAGATAAATCATCACATAATAAAAAATCAAAAGGCTCCTCAACAGCCAAAGGCAGCTCTTCAGAGAAATCATCATCCCATAGAAAACCTTCACCCGCTGGCGACTCTTCATCCAACTTATTATCGGCCGAAGTAAATATATTAAACAACTCACCCACTGCAGGACCCTCATCAAATGATGCTGATGATGTAGTTGGTCAAAATCCTTCAAATACAGCATCTGCTGTCGAAAATTCAACAAGTGCACAATCAAGTGAAGAAAACTCATCAGCTGATGAAAGCTCATCTAATTCTTCATCCTCCGAAGAAAACTCATTGGAGAGATCATCAGGCGAAAAAGGCTCCTCCAAAAAGTCATCAGAAAATGAACATACAAATAAATCATCTCCTCATAAAAATTCAAAATGCGGAAATAGTTCATCAGAGAAATCATCACATAATAAAAAATCAAAAGGCTCCTCAACAGCCAAAGGCAGCTCTTCAGAGAAATCATCATCCCATAGAAAACCTTCACCCGCTGGCGACTCTTCATCCAACTTATTATCAGCCGAAGTAAATATATTAAACAACTCACCCACTGCAGGACCCCCCTCAAATGATGCTGATGATGCAGTTCGTCAAAATCCTTCAAATACAACATCCGCTGTCGAAAATTCAACAAGTGCACAATCAAGTGAAGAAAACTCATCAGCCGATCAAAGCTCATCTGACTCTTCATCCTCCGAAGAAAACTCATTGGAGAGATTATCAGGCGAAAAAGGCTCCTCAAAAAAGTCATCAGAAAATGAACATACCAATAAATCATCCGCCCATAAAAATTCTAAATACGGAAATAGTTCATCAGATAATGAAAAGCCAAAAGGTTCCTCATCAGCCAAACACAGCTCTTCAGAGAAATCATCATCCCATAGAAGACCGAAAGGAACAAAAGGAAAACCATCTGATAAATCGTGGAAAGAAAACTCAAAAGAAGAATCTTCAGCTAAAAGAAGACCATCAAGAAAATTATTACTAAATAAAGGGTCATCCGAAAAATCATCATCCAAAGGACTTTCTAAAGGTGCATCAGCCAACAAAAAATTATCGGAAACTAAAGGCTTAAAAATAAAATAAATTTAAAAAAAAAAATTGTATATATATTTTAAAAATTAATAAAGAAACTTTGGTAATTGTGACTTTAAACAGACTTTTTTTTTTAGTTTTATATTGTTTTTTTTTAAATCTACAAAAAAATGTCCATCTTGATTGGTCTCTAAAAAATTCAATTAAAGTCAAAAATTTGGATTCATTTAAAAAGATATAAAATATTTTGAAATTAACAAAAGATCTACGGTTTTTTTAAGTATCATGGAAAATATTTTTAACGTATACTTTTATATTAAAGAAAAACATTGAAAATTGAAAATTCGTTTTTTTTTTCTTCTTAAAAAAACAATGAAATTAAACAAACAAAATCCCATCGGTCTTAATATTATTTTATTTATTATTATTTTTTTTTTGAACAGAGCTTCGAGAATAATAACAACAAAATTAGTATCCGTAGGAATGATAAGTTTTCTTTTCTAACAAAAAAAATTTAAAAACCACAATTAATTAAAGCATCCAGTTTTTCTGCCATTACTAGCCAAAAAAACGAAAAACAAATATTGCAAAATAACAAGCTGACAAAACATAACAAACCATATTTTAATTAATTTTCATAAAAAAAAATTATATTCAGAAAATCTTCAGATATTCATTTCTCATGTTTTTATTTTTGTTTTTTGTTTTTGTTTTTAAGTACAGTTTTGAACAAATCATTAAGTGTACCTAGCTGTGAATGTACTTACGCTTAATTACAGAGATACAAGTATTTAGCTAAATCCTATGCATTAGAAGAAGTGTACAAGAACTTAGACTTAGTCTTATAAATTATTTCAAAAGACTTAAGGAATGACTATCTGTGATAATTTTTGTTGGATTCTGAATTTTTTCTTAATGAACGCATCCTTTAAGTAATCTTTAGTAAAATTTTTACAAAGAAACCAATTTTATTAAGAACGGTTTTACCTCTTAGAGGTAGAGGAATTGAGGTTTAGTACATAACATAAGACAATTAATTTTATGTTATGCATTAAACCTCATCAAAAACATCGTCCACTACCAATAGTTCATCTGACATATAATTAACTGAATGAAACTTATATAACAACTCACTAGCTTTGTTACTTTCATTACATCTAAAAAATGACGTAGTTTTTAAATCGCCGACTTTTCAAGTAGATGGATTCGGATTAAAACCACGAGCAAGCTGTATAAGTTAACCATAAAAGCTTATACCGTTATTGAAAAAATCATATAATATAACTCTTGTGTAAATTAATAGATGGCGCACAAAATTTAACATTCATAATTTGGCCAATGGCAGAGGTAAAGACGCCGCCTTTCAAGTGGAAGGTCTCGGGTTCAAACCCCGGTCAGATCATATCTAATAAAAAAAATATAGTAAAATTGTATAATTATATTGTAATAGTTTATATCGTATAAAAATATATAAATAATTCTTGTGTAAGATTATAGATGGCGCACAAAGTTAACATTTCTGCATTAATATTTCATAACCTTATACAATAGCTACAGCCGAGTAATCAACGGCTTAGTGAATATTATGATTAAAGAAACTGAAGCCTAGTTTAAAATAAAACTTGGTGAATGCCTTATACTCCTTAAAGGAGTGGAAAAGAAATAAAAAAAAATTTTATGCCATATAGTTAAAGCCGAATAATCCACGATTTAACGGATATAACAATTAACGAAACTGAAACTTAATCATTTGGTGCATGTCCTATACTCGTGAAAATGAAAAGTATCTTCGCTAAAATTTTTCAACTACTTACACAACGTTCTTAAACCTCTTGCAGATTTCATTAATTAGAAAATACTTATCCAAAAACTAATATCTGATGCTGCTTGAAATTCTACCCAGCGCCCAACTTAAAAGTAAATCCTGAATACAAAGTGTACAAACATTTTTTAGCATTAAACTAATTATGACAACATCCGAACGATTTGAATGCATAAATATATTTGACCCTAATTAAAATTACATGACTATATACTTACAAAAGGATATACGTTAACATAATATTATATGCGTATACATTTTAAAAATGTTTACATATACTAATATACTTGTATTATATATGTATATATGTGATTTAAAAAAAAATAATAATGTACAACATATCAGCAATTCAACAAAAATAAACAAAAAAAAAACAAAAGATGAAACTAGGTTAATTAAAATTGAAGAAAACAACAAAATTGTTTTTCTTTTGATTTTTCTTGTTTTTTTGTTTTTTTTTTTTAAACCAATTTAATTTCAGTGAAAATACGAATTACCTTTTCATTTTTTTGTTGTTTTTTTTTTCGCTTTTTAATGAAAATTTTTCTGTTTTTATTTTTTTGAGGTTAAATTTCCCTATAATTCAAAAATATTTGCTCAGCGGAATTTTTTTTTTTTTTTAATTTTACAATTTTCCAAAATTTTTGTTTATTTGCTTCAGGTGCAGGAAACGTTTTATTTAAAGGAAAAATTTCTTTAAAATTAAAGGAATATTATTTTGATATATTTTATATTTAATTTAAATGAAAAATTATTAGATTTTCCATAAAAATATCTAAATCAGGTAAAAATTATCATGTTTTTAGAAAAAAACTGATTTTGTTTACAATATCTTCTAATATCTTGAAAACAAAAGCTTTTCTCAACTTTGAAGAGCCCTTTTGAAAACCATTGTTCTTATTATAAAAGCCTTACATAAACATTAGAAAAATTGATTAAAATGTCATTAAACATATTATGAACTGAAAATTAACTATTTAACACTTCACAAGCGTTATTTCGCTCACCAGTCTTCTAAATACGTGTTGATGTAAATTTTTCAATGTGACAGATCAAAACGATGCTCCAATATAAACACATCTATTAATATCATGCATATAATTTTCTACGCTATGCTCTTATCGATACTCTTATCACTTATCGCAGCTTCAATATAAATGCTTCCTAAGTTAAAAATGTTTTAGAAAATTTTTATTCTCATTAAAAGCTGCACATTTTAATACAATCCAGCCATGCCATACGAGTACTACTACATAATCTCAAGTCGACTGTTCAGTATTACAAAATTATTTACCACGTTCATGGCTTCAAGTCGACTGTTTAGTTTCACATGAGTATTCGCTAAAATAAAAATGTCAAATGTAAAATATGAGTTGTCAAATCTTATTTAAAAAAAAAAAACAAACATTTTTCATGTATGTGTTAGTAAGTAAGGACTGATTTAAATGTAAAATTTTGTATTGAAAAATTGTTTTTTCTCCAAAAATTATTCCAAAAATCCTCAACTCAAAACTAGCTTATTGGAAAGTGGGTATGAAATGAAGCGCAAAACCTTCCTTATAAATATTACTGCGATTTAGGTAATTAGAATAAACGACTCGATCGTGCAGATCTACAACAAATCGAAAAATTAATTAAACTTAAATAAAATTAAAAATTACATGGAATATTTAAATACAAGATTTTTTAATTTCAATTTTCTACTTTAATATTTTGTTTTTTTTTTTTGCGAAATCTAACCGCAGTGTTAAAGTTGATTAGGTCTCTATCTATATTTTATATATTAGTTATAGAATCTTTTACTATAACAATGCAGCTAGTATTGTACAACAATTACTTCAAAAATTATTATTTAATTTTTTTAACTTGTAATTCTGAATAATTCATTTGAATTTTCCAAAAAAAAAAAAAGAAAAACTTTTCCATATATGTTGAAATTTATTGTGTGCATTAAAATATCAAAAATATAGCGAAAATTAATACAATGTAAATAAATGAAAACAAAATAATGAAAAAAATTGAAAAAATAAAGTTTTTCACGAGTTTTCACTAGTTGAAAATATATATATGAACATTTTTCTTTATCCAAAAAAAATTTTAATTAATAATTTTAAGATAATATTTTGGTTTTAATTCTTCAGATAAAAGATAAAATTTTAAAAAAAAAAACAAGTCATATTTAATAATATTCATTATTATGTTTTAATTTCGAAAAATTTTTTTTTAAATAATATTTTTATTAAAAATTTTTATTAGAATTTTTGTACAGTCTTTTATTAAAAACAAGACTTTTATTTTATTTCTTTTGGTTTTTATATTTAATTTATTTATTTTTTAAATTACATGGTTTTAGTTTTCTGCAAATGTAATGCTAAAAAAAATTCAGAAACCCAGCTTCAATAGGCATAGAGTATTGCTCATATAAGGGAAGAAGTTGTATGGCAGCTACTCGAACCCACTGCAGTTGACCAACCAAATTTTGCAGAAACTTTGGTTATAAAACTAAACTATTTTTAGCAAACTTTCAGACACGCAGCTGTAATAGATACAGAGTAATAATCATATAAAAAAAGAAGTTGTATGGCAGCTTCCCGAACCCATGGACCAAAATGGCTGGATTTCAATAGCGATGACGGCAATTGCAAAAAAAACTAATTTGCAAATCCTTTATTTTTTGAATCGATTTATTTTTCGATTCTGATTTAACTCTTTGACCTATAGTCATACTGGTATAATCATATATAAAATGAAAATTAATTTACGGAATTAAATATTGAACACAGGGGACATGATAGAAGGAAGGATAGGAGTCAATCTATCTTCATCGTAGATGTAAATGTAGTATCAAATTGGTCGTTCAATATTTGTAAAATTTTTAATAAGAACTTTTCTAAGAATTAAGGTTTTAATTTCCAAAACTTTTAAAAGGTATCAATAATCGATTATATCGATCGATACGTATTCAAGATTCCTTATTTAGTTATAAGTTCAAGTAAAAAGGAAGTTTTTATTAGGAAAATTATTTAATTAATCGTTTATTTAATAAGACGTTTTTACATGTTAAAATGTCTAATACTATATCATGTTTAAATTGTGTGTGGAATTCTAATAACACGAATATAATATGACACCCTGTTCCAACATGTATCTATGGTAAAGACAGGCTTATTAGCCTAACAGTTAGTGCTTAAAAAAAATTTAGATATTCTACAGAGAATTTATCATTATTCTGGGACCTATTCATAATTTCTAAGGATACTATTTATAGTTTAAATACCGCGGACCTGAACTAAGTTTTGCATTATTTTTTTTTAATTATCCGTGAAATCTTTATGTGGTTTCTGTTGTAAAAGTTTATTTCAATTTTCTCATCTTGGACTTAAGTATATATTGCTAATTGCAAAGCTAGTGTTGCCAGAGCTTTAAATAAACTTAATAATATTTGATTCAATATTAAGAAATTTAAAAATAAAATTTATTTAATATGAACACATAATAAACATTTTATGTGACCCACTAAAACACATCTTAGCTCTTTTAACTTTAATCTATGAGAAATTTATGATGAGTTGACAATAGTTCTTCAAAGAATGAATATTTGATTGATCATAATCGTATTTAAACAGGTATAAATAGTCCTCTAAAACTTTTAAATTAATTTTTTACTAAATACAATATTTCCAATCTATTCAATTTTACACTAGAAGGTCGTAAACCCTTAAAAAATTTAAACTTGTTCGTTCTTAAAATAAACTTAATATCTCCATTTCCATAAGAAATGCTTTACTGAATTCAATTCCTAGTATAACACTAGTATTAGTGTATATTTATAAAAACATAAATTTTTTTAAATGAATATAATATACATAAATAGATTTATCCTACACAAAGGACCATTTTATGTCATATATAATTTTAAAAAATTTGTCAAAACATTCCTAACATTTTCCTACTAAAAGCAGGACTAAACCAGGATATGAAGCAGATAGCAATAACACTTTTATACCATATATATAATAAAAAATTTAAATCGATGCAAAAATTCAATCAAAACCTATCGATCGATTTTTAAAATTTCAAAATAAAAAAAAAAACCAAAATATTTTTTTAGTTTTTTTTTTTAATTTAAAAAAAAATATAAAAATAACACAAATTTCTTTTTGGTTTTATGGTTAAAGTTTTTACTTTTACTATTCTTTGCTTTCAATTTGTTTTTTTTTTATTTAATATTTTTTTGGATAGTTTTTGGTCTAAATGGGGTTCTTTGGGACGACTTAAAACTAATTTATAACTTTTCAAATTTTTTATTTTGAAAATATATTATATATATATATATATATATATAGAATTTATACATATATTTTTTATAAAACAAACTTAAAGGATATATCTGTGTGTGTGTGTGTATGTTTTGCCTTTTTAGTCCTAACAAATACTGTATGTAGTATATGTACTACACATTCAATGTAAAACAAAATTTAAAACAAAAATTTTATTAAAAAAATCGTTTTTTTCTCATTTCTATTTTATTATTTTTTGAAATGTTTTTTTTTTTAAAATCAATTTTTCCGCATATTAAAAAGATTCCTACTGTGTGCGTATTCCATGTTTTTTTTATTTTAGTAATTGATTATTCTTTGAAAATTTTTGCGAAATCTAATATTTTCATTTTGAATTTAAAAAACTTATAAATAACAGCAAATCGAAAGCAAAAAAATGTTTAGACTTGTTTTTAAAACATGTTACTAAATTTCAGGCATTTTATTTAATTCTTTTATTTTTTAGTGTTTTTTGAAAAAAATTTAATTAATCCTTATATATATTAATAATATACAAAAAGAGTAATTTAAGAAATTTTTAAATTTACGACCTAAATTAAATTGTAATTCGGCAATTACATGTTTAATAAAATAATTTTAAAACCAATAACTCAGAGTGAGACCTTAAATATGGGGTCGAAAATATCTCAATCTGGTTTGATTAAAGTGACGATTTTTTAAAAGCAATTTTTAAGTTTTAAATTTATTTTTGAGAATTGCCTTTAGACTTAACTCTTAAAAAATAGAATTCGCTTTTAATGGAACTTTAAGAAGTTTGGAAGGTTCTCTTAAGTTTCTTATCATTGGCCAAATTTGAAAAAAAATCTATAACATCAGTACAACCCTCGGTTACTAAGTCTATTTTGGGCTTGAAAAATATAAGTTTTAATTTTAGCACTACATTTCTATTGTATATACAGACTTATGGCACAGATTAAACAAAAAAAGGTCCCCAATACTTCGAATAATTAAAGTATATTAATAGTTGCATATTTTTAGGCGGTCAATTTCATTTTTCAAATCAAAAAAACCGTTAGATATAAAAATATTTCCTGGGCAGTAATGCACAATTTGAAAAATATAATACAACTTTTAAATTTATTTGAGTTTAATTTTTATATATAAATATTTTTTATTATTTTTAAAGAATCACTTTGTAAGTGTTTAGGTGGTTCCTTTAACTCAATAAAATTAAAATAAAACGTTGAAGTTTATATGAAATCAAATATTTGTAGGCTTTCTATTTACAAACCAAAGAAGCCAATATTGGTATGCTTGGTTTTGAAGCAATAAAGGGTGGTGAATTTTCTAATCGAATAGCAATGGAAGATCTTCTATTAAACCCTATCTTAGGCTTTTAATTTATAAATTTACCAAGCAGTTGATATAAGAATTAAAACCTTTTATAACTCGCTAAAGACATAGTTCAGATTATTATTTTATAACACTATCGGTACTTGTTACAATCCTTAAGTATCTTAGTTATATTTTATTTTAATTTAACGCACTTTATCTCTTCAAACTATTTTCGTTCCAACAAAAATTTATATTTCAACACAAACTTTGAATTATATAAAGTAGAATCTAGGCATCACATGGACACCTCAAATACCTTTTATGAATTTCCCACAAAAACAAAGCTAAAATCACAACCACAAACATAAACTCTTATTAAAAACCATATTAAAATCACAATATAAAAACTAAAACTAAACATTAAAACGACCATAAAACCACTAGCAATCAACATAGAATAGCGTGTCGGGTTAAAAAATTGGATTTGCGGTTTTAATACAGTTTCTGGCTTAATTAATTTCGCGTTTTTTTTAAATTTTTTTTTTCCCGAACTGCTTTACACTTACGATAAATTTGCAAAATTCCATATATATAAGAATTCAATGAACTAATGTTTTATTTGAAGGGATCAAAATATAGAAAATTTTTAGGTGAATAGAGAGTAGACTTAATAATTTTATGCCGCTTTTTTGTTTTGAATTCATCAAAAATGAAAAAGTAAAAAAAAAAACACAGGATAAAGCAAAATATTCATTTTTTCCACGGCGAAATTATTTCCTTTTAGTCCCGACTACTCTGAATGAATTCGCTTACAATTAATTCTCTTCTTTTACCCGAATAAAACCAAACCATTAGTTGAAAAACTGCTTTGCAATCGAGTTTTCTTTACTTCGTACATTTGTTGTTTTTGGCTTTTTAGGTTTTTTTTTGAAAAAAGATTATCAGGGGTTTTTTTTAAATGCATTTGCAGAGTAACGCCAACCCATTAAAAAAATTTTCTGAATAAAAACTTCAAATGTTTAAAGGAAAATCTGAAAAAAATTCAGACTTTTCAATTTTAGAAATGAAAATTTTTATTTTTAGGAAAATGTTTGTTTAGGAAAAAAAATTAAAAAAATTTTGAAAAAAAAGTGGAAATTTAAAAGGGTCCAGATTTGAATAGAAACCATATACCGAAATCTAATATTTGTTCATTCTTTCTTTTTGGTTTTTGTATTTCAAAAGGCACCGCAATAAATCTAGAGTAACACGCGTAGGATGTACATACAAAACAGTATGAAAGTGTGATATTTAAAAAGAGCAGTGTGGGTGTTTAAAAATGGTTTAAACGGTTTGAAATGCATTAGAATTGAGGATTTTTGTTGTCTATGGAATTTTTTTAAAAGTCGTTCACATTTAAAAATATACTATAAATCAGTTCAAGTCTTCAACTAAGTATTTAAGGCCAAATAGTTTTAGCAGGACCTTTTTTGTTCTTATAAGTGTTGGTAGAAAACATTGAAAATTACATATGGAAACTGAACAGGACTCAACTGATTGTTGCTGAAATTTAATCAAATATGAATTAGGGCCACCAATAAAGGTGTAAAAATGGTTGGAGGACATTGAAAGTTGTCAACCTGGGAAGCTGAACGAGGTTCTTCTGAGTAATTTGTTAATTTAAATAACCATAAATTAGGTTGACTTCTGTGCTCTTAGTTGCTTCAGGATATATTAAAATTTAGGATTTAATGATTCAAGACAAGTTAAAATATTTTTAATATTAATATTCAGGAAGGTTTGAGTTTTGAAGGGAAGAGTTTAGGAAGTCTGGTTAGGTGGGAATTAACGATTATGTAGAATTAACGGGAATACTCGTGGGAGTCGTGAACCTACATCAATTACCAAATTTAAGGAGACCTGAGGTATTATATAGTTCCATACTCTCGACATTTTCATTGAAAATGGATTTCTATAGTTTCATATAAAAAAACCACAGAAAATTTTATGTGAAATTAAATTGACATCTAAAGCTTTTTGATTAAATGTTTGTTGCAACATGAAACTATCACATCTTTTAAAGTTCATACCGACAAATCTGCAGATAAATTAGACCATGCTGTTATAATACTGTAAAAATATTATTACGATAGTTTTAGCAAATGATTTTTTAAAATAACCTATGCTTAAAAATTACAACAAAAACTATTTTTCCTTAGAAATAACTGTAAAACCCCAGTTTTTTTTTTTGCATATAATAAAAAGACTAGGTTTAGAGGCAATCAAGTTTCTAATATGGTTATTTCTTTGTTTTAATAAAGTTTCGATTGTTCTGCTCATTTCGCATCTTTTGTTTTTTTATACCAACCTGCAATAGCCTTTTTTTTTAAACAAAGTTAAGCGTTTTTTTCCCCTCCTTCACGTTCAACTTTTTTGTCCTTTTTTTTGTAACTTTTGTTAAAAGAAAATTTAAGTGTCCTTTATTTATGTATAGTTGGTTGTTGTACAGTTATTTTCATTATTTAGTTTAAAGCGAATTAAAGTACTGTTATTTTTTTGAATTATTTTGCGGTAGTTTTTGAATGGTTAAAGTTTTTTTTTTTTATGTATTTCGCGTAAAATAATGTAAAAGCTAACGGTAAAAAGGCAAAAAATATTGGAAAAAATGGTGAGAAACATTTGGCGCATGAAAAATATATTTGTGTTTTTGTTTGTTTAGGTCATTTTGTTTTTTTTTTTGCAATGTTGAAAAAACTGAAATGAATTTCAAAAAAACACTAGCAACAAACAAAATCATTTTCAAAAAAAAAAAATAGACTCCTTTGAATAAAATGTGGAGGGATGATAAAATAAAAGCGTACTTATGGATATGAATTTTCCTATAAGGAAAATACATGCAAAAGCATTATTTTATTATAGTTTTCAATAAAAGCCTTTAAGGTATGAGCTTATAAAAGTATGTGCTGTGCGGATTTGCGATTTAGGCAGTAAAACTTGTTTTTGCAGTAAATCCGTTAAAGTTTATATGAAATCATAAGCATTATAGTATTGAAATTATTTTGTTTTAAGAATAAGCATTTGTTTGTTTTGAAAATTTTTCACCAGATTCTTTACATGTGAAAATCAAAATAAATTTAGTAGAATTTAAAATATGAATTTAAAAGTATGAAAATGGTATAAAGGTTCTTTTTATAAATTTCGAAATTTATTATTCAGTGTAGACGTAGAATTGATAAATCAATTATTAAAAATTTTTTTAAAAATATATATTTTTAATTTTATTATTTAAATAACTTAAATATTTTATTAACAATTTAATTTTTTTTTTCATTTCAGGTAAGTCTTTTAAAGAATTTTTTAAAGAACGCATCCATTAAACACAGTTATGTAAGTATTTTTGTAAAATAATTATGCGATGTACTAAATGGAAAAGTTTCGAACAATCGGCCTAAGAAAATCTTAGAATGAATTTAATATCTTATATTTTATCCTGATTATGATTTACATAGAGGAAATATATCATTGCCTGTTATTTAATCATAGGCTCAAATAGTTTACCACATTTCTTGCTCAAAGTTTATTAAATAAAGGTGTTTTTAATAGATGAACTTAACTGATTGATAAAATATAATATAATCTGCAAGGTTCTCCATGTTTTAAACAAAGTGTCAGTTGTAGCTTTCATTTAAATGCTTATTTGGAATTGACAGATAATGTTTCACAAAGTGTTAATTTAATGATTAAATGATTTCTTAAAAATAAATTTAGCTAAAAATTTTTTATATTTTATTTTATATAATTGATTGATTAAATCGAAAAGATTGATAATTATTTTGCTGAACAACTGATCAGTATTTCGCAAAATGAAACATAATTGTTCCAATGAAAGATGTTTCATTTTCCTCCGTTTCGATTTGTTATTATTTCATTATGACTTTGTATTTCAAACTAATTACACCTGAAATGCTAAAAACGGTAAATCCTCATACGGAAAAAGTGTAAGTTAACAATGAAACGTTTTTTCTATATAAATTTCAATGAAAGCTATAACTGACGGTTAAAGCAGCCCTCAAACTATATAACTGCCTTCTTTTGTTTAAAATTATAATAGTTCAGAATACATTTTTAATTCTATAATAAATCATTTATATGATTAAATTTAATTAATAATTACATTACCTATGCCTTATTGCATCAACCACTTGTCACTAATCATATAATAAAATAATCAATTTTTATAAGTTCAATAAGTTCACTTTATAAGTTCACAGCATCAAAACCATATTTTATAATAATCCAATCGATTTTTGATTAGTAACAATCAATTAATATTTAAAAATGATTTTGTGATTATTCGAAAAGTAAAGTGATAAATGATTTGTACAATAGTGCCCTAATCCCTAGTCTGAACATCGTTTCATTATCATGTAAATGTACTTGTTAAAATTTTGAAACTCATCATACTTTTAATAAAATAACACGTGTGTTTAAATATTTCAATATATATACTCTACGATTATTATATAACTACTTCTTATGTTATCTATTTTTGTGTGTGTTTTATTCTTTGAGGCTTTATACTTCTTTCCATATTTCGTGGTGTTCTAATAGTTTTATTATTTTGTTAATGCTGGTTTTGGTATTTTCTGTTATTGTTGTTGTGATTGGGTTACATTCATTGACCCAGATTCTAAGTGTTTCCGGACATTCCAGAAATAAGTCTTTTACTGTTACAGTATTGTTGCAAACTCGACAGGTGGGAGGATTTTCTCCGGTGAAAATGTGTTTATGTGTGTATAAAGTGCACCCCATTCTAATCCGTGACAGCTTTATTTCGGTTTCCCTACTTCTTTTGTTGACAATTTTGGTTTCTCTAATGTTTGGGAAAATTTGCTTCCTAAAAGAAGTTGAGCAGTCCCATTCTTGTTGTCTTATATTTTGAATGTTTTTTGTAATTCGTTTTTAAATCATTGTATATGATCTAGGATCTGAAAATGTAATTAGTAATTTGAGCTGGCCCACATGCTCTTATGGCAACCGGCCCAAACAAATTAATAAATATGTATTTATACATTTTATTAATAAGAATAAATAAATCAATAAATAAATAAGCACTTCTAATAGTATTAAGACTCGAACTCACTATGTACAAAGTAATCAACTAATTATTTACATTTATTTCATTATTTCTATTACAATTCTAATCCTATTATTTAATTTATCACTATTTTAAAATTGCTCTTCATTTGCACAGGAATTAATTTTTTAAAGTAATGATGAAAGAAAAACATATTTTTTTCTTTATTAATACAATACCTATAATTTTCCTTCTTCCTCTTTTTTTAAATATTGATTCTTGTCCATTGTCCTGGAAAATTTCCTTTAATTTTCCACTCAGTTTTTTTTCTAATTTTTTTTCAATCCAGTTAATTAAAAAATAGTGCCCAGACAATTTTCATGTAAAATAAAGAAAAATGGAATAACAAATAATTAGTTATCAATATTTATGAGATAAAAAAAAATGGAAAATATCGAAGGATAAATCATCATCACCAATTAATATCAATATCATTAGCATCATCATTTTAATAATAAATTCTGATAAAAAAAAAATGCCGGACTCATTTAAATTATGTAAGAAAATTATTCTTCCACCGTCCCAGATAATTTTTTTAGGAAACTTACAACAACAAAAAAAAAAACGAGTCCACTACAATTTTTTTTTTCTTTATTTTCCCTGATTAAATTCCTTTTAGAACTAATTCATTTTTCTGTCTGCCGTCTTCTTCTTCTTCTTCTAGGTTTTCTTGTTTTTGTTCTGCTTCTTAGATTTGTTGAAAAATTTTTAAATGCAGTCTCTATGAAAATTAATTGAAAAATTTGAATGTACAAAATTGAAAATAGGAATGAAAATGATAAGTAATTACTGATTATTACTTTACAACCATCATCATCATTATAACAACACTTTAATTTTGTTCAATATAGCACATTATGCTATGACTAGTACAAATCATTATGCAGCCGATTCCGCCATCTTTTATCAGGATAAAAAACTATAAATAATGATTGGAAAACTAAACTACAGATGATGAATCAATTTTCTTATGTACTTCATATATAAATATACATAATATATATTAGTTATATTGTATATTATATAAGATTCTTGTTTTTTTGCACGTTTTTAAAAAGTTTTAAAAAAATGTCCCTATTAGTTTGACTATGTCCGTCTGTCTGTCTGATTGTTTGCAGAACTTTTTAATAATCTTAAAAAAAGCAAATAAATTTGAACTACAATAAAAATACAATAAAACTTCTTTGCCAAATTTTTTTCTTGTAGCCCCACCAAAAACGAAGCTGCAATCTACCAAAAAGTTCGAATCCAACTACTAAAGTTCCCAAAATTAATATTAAATAAGTATTATTGTGAAGCACTAAAAACTCACGCAATTTTCTCACTCAAGTTTTTTTTTTTTTTTTTCTTTTGCGAGGGAATGGAACGCTCGAAAGCCACCCATTGAAACTGTGCGGTATTTCGTTGGGTAGTGTGCGACTTTAACACACCAAAACCACACCCTTTTTGAACCAAACTTTAGGAATTAACCTGTGATAAAAATGTACAGTTTGGTTACAGGGATGTGATATGAAAGGATTTTAGGATTGTCGGAGGTTACTTGGGAATTTTGGATTATGGTGGATGGGTAAAATTTGGAGGGATATTTAAGAGAAAGATGTTAATATTCTTATTAAATTTATTTAAGTCGTACACATACGAATTTTCAACTTTAGGAAACACATTGAACGGAATGTGATCCCATAATCTCGACATTCGCATAACAAACGAATTTCCATAAGCCGTGTTTCGCCATCTTAACAATTCGATTCAGTAGGGATGAGCATCTGTTGCACTCCTTGTTTCACGTTGGAAATCTTTGGGTGGAGGTATTAATTGTTTTATTTCCTTAGAACAGGTGTTCGACTCCACTAGGTATCTATAAAACAGGGTAAGTGACCAGACTGTGCGCCGATAGCTAAGTGGAGTGAGCGTTGAGGTAACATATTTATATTTATAAACAAATAGTTGAGCCGCAACCGGCAAATTTTGCGACCGAATAAGCCGATTATCTTTTTAAATTTCAGCTCTTCTCTATGCTCTTTGGGAATGTGCTTTTTAGAATCCCTTAAGCTTTTTTTTTCCATTTCCACTTTAATTTTTTTTTTTTTACATTTTTTGCATTTCTTATTTAATTTTTATTTTGTTATTTATTATTTTTTTATGTTTTTATTTTTTTATTTGCCTCGATATACGTTGGTACCAGAAAATATACCGATATTTAAGGAAAATGTCCTTTTCATAAAAAAAAAGGAATTTAATACCATCTGATGAATCAATTTAAATGGTTGTATATATATATGTCTATATGCATAAATGTATAGGACATATGAAAAAAAATTGCATACGAGATAATAAATTAAAGAAAAAAAAAAAATAAAGAAAGAAAGAGATAGAATGAGAATTTTTTTTTCTCTATTAAATTTTTGCTTCATTTAAAACTCATTAGTAAGATGAAAATCTTTTCATATTTGAGCTCTGTTGGTTTTTTCTGGGTTTTTTTTTCCGTTATTTTAAATGTCTTTCTTTATTATTTATTTAATTTTGTTATTTTTGTTGCTGATTCTGTTGTTGCTCTTGTTGTTGTTGTTGTTGGTGTTGTTGTTGCTAATATATATCCGAAGATATTATTCTTTTATATTTCTCGAATATAAAAAGAAAGAGATAACATTATGAAATAAAAACTAGAAAATAAAGAAAAGGATGCCAAAACTATTATTTAAAAAAAAAAACAAATGGTGTCCTAGCTATTAGTATCATTGAATTTTGTTAGTGCATATATAATTCAGTATTTATATATATAATAGATTTTTTCATGCAATATATACAGGGAAATGATAACAGTAATAAATAAATAAAAAAAGGAAAATATGAAAATTCATCTACAATAATCATAAATCCTTTTTCACTTTTATTATAAATATTTTGTGTGTCCTGATTTTCTTTTTTTGTCGGTTCAACATGTTTTGTGTTAAATAATCTTAGGCTTCGTAATTATTATTGCCCAGATAATATAGAAAATTATTTTTAGTTTTAATAATAATTAAAAGTAAAATTATTTTATGTCAAATACTTTCAATAAATTCATAGATTCAATTAAATTGTGTCTCAAAAATTAGTAAACATCAACTGTTTCATCATTCACCTACTTTGTCTTTAAATATGGAAATATAAGCAAATTCAAAGCTAGCTAATTCTGCTTTTATATCACAGATAAACTTATTTTTAGAGTGTTTCAGACCATTGTCAATTAAGTAATCAAACACTAACAAATGAATTCTTTATTCATTCGAGGCTCGGATGACAGGAAGCCTATTTCCAAAGAAAACGAATATTAGGTGGGGGTTTAAAAGAAAAGTGGAAATGTGCTTCAACAGGTTTTTTTTCCAAAAGCTGCACATTATACAAAGAACCACGTTCGAAGAGAAAAACTTTAAATTTCAACCACTTTTTCCTATTTAGCGTTTCTCACAGTAAATATGTTTCCAAGGAAATTGAATAGTGAACCAATTAGCATTTGGAGCAAATCGGGGTGTAAATTTAAATTATGTTTATTGAGATGTTATCATAATGGACATAACCTGTAATATATGTATAAAGTGCAGCAAAATTCTGTTGAGTTTAAGTTTTCTTAGACATTGACATTGTCCATAAAGCATAAGACTTGATATGTAATTTCCTCAAGTAATCTAATAAAGTTCGATATGCGCTCACCTATATATGAGGTTATATTTTAATCTTTGGTCAGATAAAAGTTTTATGAATATTGAATTTATATTTTAAAAACAAAGAAGCTTTTCGCTGATCAGGAAATCCAAACATTATTTAATTAACCATTTTTAGAATTCAATGTTATTTTCCCTAATTTGTTAGTTACTATGTTTACAACAAACATTTATAATGACCTTAATAATTATCAAATAAAATTTTTTTTATAATTTTATTCTAATATTCTTTTATTATTACTTTTTAATAGAAAAATTCCAAAATAAATTTTTTTTCAATTTCCTTTTTCCTGGAAAATCTATTCATAAAAAAAAAATTTATAATGTTCAGACATTGATAAAAATCATTATTATTATGATTATTATTTGACAATAATTGTAAATTTTTACTATTCATAACAAAAAATTGTAATAATAGTAATTATTATAACCCATTATAAACATTTTTCAAGTTAATTTTTTTAATAGGAATTTTAGTGGACTATTTTATCATTTATAGAGAAAGAGGGGAAATCGGGGAAATGGGGACTGAAAGTTGAAAATTAAACAGATAATAATTAAAAAAAAAAAAGATATTATACCAATTTCCTGTATTCATTATTTTCATTACAATAATTTTGAATATAGAAAATAATTCTAAAACATAAATTGATTTGATTTATAAATTGAAGAGGACATTTCTACTAATACATAATCAGTTTTTCTGGAAACAATGGATATTAAAAATACTAAACGATTAGATTTAATTATAGTTGTCCCTTTTTTTTGGGTTTAATCGAAAAAAGGGATAATTCAGCGATTTGCGTCATTAATTTCAAATAATTGTAGTATTTTAAATTTTATTCAAAATTATAATGAAGGAAATATTATTGTAAATTTTTCAAATCATTTAATTCAATTTTCTTTTAATTGTTATTAACTAAATATAAAGTTTTGAAATTCAAATAAAAGTTTAAAATTGCGAACTTTTAATAAGGTCTATTACTAGACATTGCCTAAAAATTAAAACTGCTTTATTTTTCCGTACTTAAGAAATTATTTTAATTAATTTAATTATTTTTAATATATTTTAACTGAGAAACCATCTTTAATATCACTAATAGGATCTGGTTTTATTTTAAAACGATTTTAACATTTTATGAAGCCTATCAAATTAATATTAATTAAATATTTGAACTATAACTTTTTTTATTTAATGACGTTGGGCCATATATATATATGTAAGGCAAAAAGTTAATTAAGCCACTCGACAGACGACAACTCCCCAAACCATTTGAACATTAGTTTAGTTAATTAAATTATTTTTACAATTGTGTTAATTACATACTATAGTATAATATTCCGAATATTTTCCGAATATTAATTACCTAGTCAGAATGAATGCAGTCGTAGGCAAAAAATCTCGGAAATACTAATCTTCCTCGATATTTTCTACTCTTAAAATATCTCAGAATCCCCAGATGTAATGAACAGTGGTTGTACTATAATACACTTTTTAAAAGTTTTCTTCCGAACATGTTCGTCGAATTTATTTAAGAAGATGTAATTTTTCTGCAAAGTGTTCTTTAAACTAATCACATTGGAAAAACAGTACTAGTTAACTATTATAAGAATAAGTTAATACTATTTTAAATAAAATCGGAATTTTTTAAATTCCGAATTGCGTTATCGAAACTCCAAAAGTCACAGAAATAGCATAAATCAAATTAAATAATGAAAATCTGTTCTAAAGAAATTATTTTAATTAAGTACAAAATAAACTCCATTTTAATCTCAAATCCATATATGTCAGAGTTGACTCAAATTCACATTTTCTAACTTTCATTTATATTGAATTATTCTATGCCATGTGGAAAATGTATATAATTACGAATAACTAAAGATTTATTTTGAAATGCTTTCTTTTTCGATTCCTATAACATAACATTTTTTATATAAAAGGCAACTTAATAGTATTGCAATTTAATAAAAAAAAATGAAATAATTCTTTTATTTTAAACTTAACTTGCATGCATTACTTTTCCATTAATTTTCAGAATTTAATTAAATAACATGTCATTCTTTTTTACACTTAATTAGAGGAGGAAAATTTTGTATATATATAGTGTATTTTATATATATATATATGTATACATATGTAATAAAACAAAGGAAAACTACTGAAAGAAATAAATTAATCCTATGGACTTTCCTATTTGCAGGATTTAACAAAGAACCCATCATTCTTAATAACAGACTGATAACTACTTTTTTTTTTACTATACACTGATTGTTTTTAACTTACAATTCACTTTCCATTACATTGCAATCCTTCCTGATACATAGGATGTGGTAATATCGTCTTAGAAATTCAGAAGGAGTTTAAAATGGCAAAACATGGAGGAAGTTTAAAAAAACAAAAGAAAGTGGGGAATTTTTCTGTCACGACATATTGCCATTCCTCAGAATTTTCCAAGTAAAATAAAAAAAGTTTTTATGTATTTATTTTTTTTTTTTTTAATTAAAATCTACAACTTAAGAACGTGAAAGTTAAATTGTTTCATATTTAAAAAAAAAAAAGAAAGACTGAGTATGAAACTTTTTAAAAAACGATTTTCTATTGTTATTAAATATTTTTAATAATTTTTATTTAATAATTTTGTAATTAATTTTAGTTTTAGAATGACAGACAAAAATTATTAGTTTTTTGTTCTAAAATGATTTGAGTAATTGTTTTTTAAGTTGTAGAAGAATATATTGGACATTCTAAAACGAAGATTTAAAAGTTTTAATTTAATTTTAGTCTTTTTGAAATAATTTTTGTCATTTGTTCCATATTTTTTTTTTATATTTATTTTAAACTGACTGGGGATTCATTAACGTATGAAAATAATCCAAAATAATATATCACTGCTTGGTTTACCTATTTGTAAGAGTGCAGTGGATTGAATGCGTGTTAGAATATCATCAAAACCTAAAACCTTCAACGTATCTGAGGGATGAAAAATCCTTCAAAAGGCACCTTGAATACTAAACCCGCCGCTATAGCTTTAGATATCCGATCACTTAAAAAAACCTTCCTCCATAACTAAAATAATAGAATAGGCATCCAGCTGGCTTTCGCAGTTTAATAATTGAAACTATGTGGCAAATATGTCCATTCCACTCGGGTTCAATGGGAAGTCCTGAAGATATATGTTGACATCTCTCATGAATTTTTCTAAATCATAAATATTGGGCAACACATACGGGGATAATGTGTTCCGTTAGTTTTTCTTTAAATAAATATAAAATGAATATTTTAATTTGAAAATATAACTCACAAATACAGAAATAATTTTACGGGAAATCGGTCAACGTTAATCCTAATAATAACAATATTACTTATATCTTTAACTCGTACCTTCGAGTATCTTCTAGTTATCAAAAAAGCTGGTTAGATTTGAAATTTAAAAATTTGCACATAAAACAATTCCATTCCATAAATTAAATTCCCACCCACTCCATAAATTAAATTCCTTCAACTAAATATCGAATTTTTCAAAATATAATTCTTTCAATAATTTTCTCCTAACCTCCTCCCCCCATTAATTTAAAACATTAACTCCAACCTATAAAAATCATCATCAAAAAATTAACTAACAAAGTTTATGATATTATTAAAGTTCTTTAATAAACAATGAACAGAGTTCCTATTCCTAATTTATCTTAAATCCTTTTTTTCTTATTTACTATAATTCCATACAAATTATTTTAAAGTAATAATCAATTTTTATCTTCCGTCCTTTTCCTTCCTTCCCTCAAAATTTTCTTTTACAATTTTAATATTAAGATTTTCCTATCAAACAAATTATATACAATAATTCCCGCTTAGTTTGCATTATTTTCCTTTTCTTCTTTATTTTTTTTTTTTACTTTTATTTTGATCCTTACAACACAATCATAAAACAACAACAACAACAATAAGAAAAAACAAAATAGCATACAATAAAAGAAATAAAATTTATTTTTTAAAATACCATTGAAACCTTTATTATGCTACATTTTACATATATATATATATATATATATATATATATATATATATAATGTACTTCAAAATAAGCTTCAAAATATTAAATTGTAAATTTTCTTTAAAAAAGACATATTATTTATAATAAACATATACTTAACATACATATTACATACGCATATACATATACATACATATTTAATTTAAAGAAAAAAAAAAGAAACAGAAAAAATAAATAAAAAA